>CM047814.1:82799795-83118513 GCA_026214975.1 Gentiana macrophylla
CCCATATTCTTCAAAAGTTGTTATCCAAAGACCGGTTAACAATTAAATCCTGCCTCAAAGTCGAGTCTCAAGATGAAACTATCCGCCACTTCTTTTTAAGTCACCAATTCATTTAAATAGCACTCCATCAGAATTTTATTGCAGCAAATCCGGATTGTACTCCCAATCCACAGGAGCCAAAAACTTATGCCATCCCTTTCCTTTAAAATTTACACCACAGCCATAAAAATAGCCAAGGAAGTGAGTGGGTCTGACCTTTAATTACCACAGTTCTTGATTTAGGTATCAAAGCAATAAAAGAAAGCGTTCATCCATTAATAAACATTCAATTCTTCAAATTCAAAAATAGCCTCACAAAATTCAAATTTAAGTTTCCCATTAATTTTTAATAAAATTGAAAGTAAACCATCTGGCCCGAGACTAACCTTTTAGTTTCGGCATAACCAAACATCAAGCTTTAATTTCTTAGTCATAAATTTTCTATCGAAAAAGACATTGAGTCATGGTTTAATTTGCAAAAAAGATTCTTTGTTAAAAATGATCTGAACCGTACCTTTTCCTTATACAGGATCTTGAGAAGACATTTGCACCGCATTTTTTACAGGCGAGATCTTCCCAACCATTTCCATTTACCATAAGACCGGCATCAATCATTTCCTAATTCGACTCTTAACACAATCATGTGAAAAAATTTGAATTTGAATCACCATCTTTGACCAATTAACTTGACTTTTGCGAATATTCTTTTCCAGGCAAAGCTCAATTTAAACAATTTCCTGGAAGCTTGACCACTGCACTTTTCTTAACTTCCAGAAGACTTTCGATTCTTCTTCGACCTTAGTGTTTTGATCTTCTCTGTCTGCATTCTACTGCTACTATATTAATGTCTGGGATGGCATGACGGGCGAGAGACGTTGGTCCGACCTCCGTCACTAACTATTGTACATTGATTCCACTTATAAAACATTCTACAATAGTTATATTGTAAAATGTTAAGTAATTATAAAATTTTGAATTATTTCCCTCTTGGAGTGGATTTATTACGTTGTTAGTATTTATTTGTTACAAATTATACATCAACTTGTGGTTTGATATGTTTTTCAATATTTAAGGAGTAGGCATGAGGAACTAGGTTGTCATGTTGTTACTATACTGAGGCATAACATATATTTTGTCAAATCAATGAGAAGATTTAATGCTATTACTATATGTCGGAAAAATTAAGGGAAATTCGACCTTTTGCTTGTTGTTTTATTATTTACTAGTAAAATGCATGTAATGGATGCACATGTTTTAAATCAAATTGAAACATCTAAAATTCTATAAGTAACAATATTAATCAATACATAATTTATTAAGTATTTATTTCACATAAAATATAATATTCTAGTATCAATAATTATACAAAATGATCTTTTGTATTTTTTCTTAGTATTTGAATTTATAAATGCATGTACTTGATACATTTATCCCTTTTAAATATAATAGCAATCTGAATTTACGAATCTGTGTATTTAATATACATTGAGAATATGTTTTTCACAATTATCTAGTAACTGTTGTAGCATTTACAAAAAAATCATCTTTTATGAAGTTCTTACTCTACAAACAACTCATTTTGATAAATACATGCAATAAAGTATAGCATGTGGGTTTCATGTATATATAAACTTATATATTTATTATATCTTAGCTATGAATATACTTTAGTAATTGTAAAGTAACATTTGTTAAACAAAGTAACATTTTAGATAATGATCAGTATATTTTAAATATTTGATGTGAGTATCTAAGATTCAATTTAATTAGTATGATAGGAAGAATAGTAAAACCATATATATAATTTTATTGTGAGAGTTGTAAATGGTTAGAGATATATTTTAGTCATTATAACCATATCATTCAATTATTTTTCTAAGCTATACTTTCATTGTTCTTATTTAGCTGGGAAGTTTCCGGAACCATGCATACCAATCAAACATATCTCCCGCATAATAAATGCATTCTATTTAACGGATGAATTATGCGACTGGAACCTCTCTTCGTCCTCAATTTTATACAGTAATAAAATCTTTGGATTAGACGTGATCAACTCATCTTAAATGCCCTTATTTCTACTCTTTCTCAAAATATCATTATGTTTATCACTCAAGCAAAGACTCCTCGTGAGGCATGGACTACTTATATGATACATATGCAAAGCCCTCCATTGGCATGCGAATAAAATAAATTAAGCGATTACCTCAAATCTATGCAAAAAAGGTTCTCAAACAATTTCTAATTATCTTAAAGTTGTGAAAACTAAAGGCGATGAATTAGTCGACACCACTATTGATTTTGAAGAGCTCTCATGAAAAGCTAATTTATTATTAGACTTTTACATCTAGATACAACCAGTCACCTTTTACAGCCTTGTTACCACTCATTAAATTGTATGACATCCTCTCCAAAGTATTTGGTTCGTTTCATGTGTCTTAATATTCTTAATTCTTAAGAACATGAACAAAATAATTTATATGATGCAGGTTTGCTCGAGTTTAGCCTAAAAACCTTACATGGGTATTTCTAGTGTGCAAAGTGCAAAGGACATTCGAGAGAATGGTGTAGTTCTTTACTATGTTCAACCTCTTTTAAAAAAATCTCATTATATCTAGCCCTCAGACATTGCATCCTTTTCACATATTTGGATGCTCCGTCATCTTCTCATGTGGCTACTTGATAGTGGTGCAACGGATCATGTTACCACTCGTCTCGAGTGATTTGGCATTACACACGTCTTATTACGGCTCTGAAGACATAATGGTTGGTGATAGAAATAATATTTTCATCACACACAAAGGTTCTATTTTTCTCTCGATGCCTTGACTTATTTACATTGAAGTTGCTCATGAGAGAGGCGATCCTTATATTAACATTATATTATGACAAAGTTGTTGACTTCGCCTTATGCATCAGGACTAAGATCACGATGTTTGGCGATATACGAAGTAAAATGCGGTGTACAATTGAGTTGATATTCATGTAAATGAACCTACAAGTGATGATCCAAATAAATTTTCAAGTGGATTTGAGAGTGGGCCACAAAATACACAAAAGCGTGGCGGATCACGAAACTTGCCTCGAGGGGTGCATTCGATGCTCAAGTCAATATTTGAATGGAAGAATTTCTATTGAGATAGTAAATGCGTAGGATGTATAGTATAGCGTATAATGTAGATACCTTGTAATTGAGGATGATGATCTTTTATGTAACTCTCCGTCAGCGGGGTGAATTATGATGCATTGAAGTCGCGGTCAATGGAGTTCACCGTGTATTGATGTAATGAAGCATGTTATGGAGCATTTATGGCTCAGGCTATCTTGAACATAAATTTCAACGCCATCATTATAGCGATTACTATCGTGGAGTAATGTCTGCGTGAAGTCACAAAGCGCTCGTTGAAGAGAATATAACCATTGTATGAGGTTGAGGATGAAGCGTATGTTGTGTTGAGCATAAATGACCGAAGTGACTGCCGCGGCGTCGGTAGTAAAACCGTAGGCGTCTTACGTCTTGCCGGCTATAAGGGACATAAGGGACATCGTCATGTCAGGACGAGAGGATGAAATGCATCATGTCGGTTGATGATATAAGGGTGGCCTACATTGTATTAAAGATAGATGTTTCTAGTTGAGGCTGATATCAAGTTGTGCTCATATCGTCTTAGATCTTTGGTATGACCTTTATCACTCTATGTGAGGCATCATAAGTGTCACATGTACGGGGTGATCACACCCCATGTCAATGTTAGTTTTATTCTATCATGTCTCGTAATTTATTATCTATTTCTTAGCTTTGTCAAGTCCATAATGTTTCTTTTGAATTCTTACTCTCTAAATTTATTTGAAGGATTTTTAGACCACTACTCTTATGCCATAACCAGTTAAAATGGATTGTATGAATGGACAAACTCCCCCCCCTCTTACAGCTTTTTAGTGGTGAATTAAACATCAATAAGTGTTTGGCATCATCGTCTTTGTCACCAAGAGTACTTCCATTCTTCAAATTTGTTCTTTGCCAAAATGATCTAGAAGTTGTCGCCACAATTGCTTCTTCACTGTTGTTTTTCTTGAACAAAAGTCACAAACTTTCTTTTGCTACTTCTATTTTATGTGTTTCCAATCCCAGAGATTATTTCAGCTGACATTTGGACATCCAGATTGTATCGTGTGATAGTTTGAAGTATTGCATAATTTTGTTGATAATTTTACAAAGGATACATGGTTCTTATTTATTTATTAAGTAAATATGGTGTGGTTGGTGTTTTTATGCGTTTTAAGGCTCTTGTTCAAAATTTACGATACTACTATTAAAATTATACCGATTTTGGGGCGAATACATAGCCTTAAAAGTTATCTAGCACAAGAAGATATAACTCATCAAACCACACTCATGAGCACAATGTTTTTTTTTTTCTTTACGAGAGCGCATCTTCATCTTATCTCCATTTCCACACCTTTAATCAATGTCATTTACTAATATTTGACCGTGTGTTATATTTAATGAGAAATTTTATTAGGGATAAACATTTTTAAGGAAAATATATAGAGAAAAACACAATCGAACTTATATTATTTTTATTTATATAAGTTGATAATGACTAATACATTATCCATCAAGATCAACACACTAATTATCTATGTTATTTAATACATATCAATGATTATTATATTAAATGAAACAAATTAATTGGAGAAAAACTTTTAGGGTAAACAAACTCGCATAGGTTTACCACTAAAGCTCTATATGATTTACACACTCGACATCGTCTCACCTTTATGTTTTTAATTTGTGAAATAAATTTTATAAAAAAAAAAAAACACAATCACTCCCAAATATAATATGATGTTGAGTCACAGAGCATTATGTAGATCTTTGGATGTAAACATGTAAGTATTCATTAATAATAATTAGGATAATGACTAATGCATTGAAAAAAATTAAAATTAATGCATTAAGTTGATAATGATCACCACATTTCCCATCTATATAAACATCATTTTTATTTATGTTATTTAATATCTAAAAATATTCATTATATTTAATAAAAACAAATTTATTGGAGAAAAATACTTTTTAAAGGAAAGCAACAAGCAAAGCACGTAAGCACTTTTAGTATCTTACTATTTCTATAAGTTGGATATTGTATCAATACATTAAGATTGATAATGATCAATCATTAACATATTTTTCATACATATCAACAACTTTTTATCTATCATTACTATAATAAAGAGATATTATTATATTTAATGAAAACACATTGACGATAAAAATCTAGCAATGATTATTATCTTTGATGAAATAAATTAATCGGAGAAATATTTATTTAAGAGAAACATTTAGAGAGTGGAAGAAGCGAACTCTTTTATTATAGTTATGATAATAATGTAATATAATATATAAGTATAACTATATGCTATAATAACATAATATAATTCAACATAGTATAATCATGATAATGATTATGGTTTTATTTTAATTTGATTTGATGATGGTTAATAATAAATTTGATTAGTATAAAAAAATCAATTGATTATTTTTCGGTTTTAGATATTTTTTTTTTTTTAGAATAGTAGGCATTTTATATAGATTAACTACTACCACGAAGAATTAGGTTATCTATATAATAATATGTTTTTGAAGGTGTCTAAAATCAATTACCCGATTACCGGACCAACCCGTAATTGACCCGTTTTAAACCCGTTTCATAAAAAAATCTGCATTCAATTAATTTTCTACGGCGTAAATCAGCCAAATTCTCTCTCAAATCTCTCATTGAATTTAAAACTAAATTCAAATTTTAATTTCAAAAATGAGTTTTATACCACGCTTTAAATCCCATCACTATTTATTTTTGTGACACTCTTCAATTATTGTTTAGTTTGTTTTGATGTAATATTAATGTTGTTGTTGTTGTTTGTTTTTTTTTTTTTTTTTTTTTTTGCAGCATAATAGTCTTTTGTTTTCTTTTGTTCTACTAAACTTCTCTAGCCGTCACACCTTATAACCACCATCATCCCACTAAAATAGTTATTTAGATTATGTAGTCAAAATGTGTAACTTCTTTCATATAAACTTTATATTTTGTTTATTTCAATAAAATTAAGATTCTTAATATCTTTCAGTGAATATACATTTTTGAGTTTTTGGGTTCTCTTTTGTAGTATAGAGGGCGATTTTTGGCTCCTTCTCTCCTCCAACTTCTATGACCATGTTCCAACTATCTCATATCATATTTCTCATTTTATTAAAGTCGATAGAATGTATCTTTCTTTGATATCTTGTTTTTTCTAATAATTTCGATGTATTATTTGTTTTCTTTTATAGTGTATCAATTTTTCTCTTTGTGTTTTTATTTTTATCTATTTATTCTTTTGTTCTCTTCAACAATATAATTGATATTTTGTTGTAATGCCTCAATAGTAATAGAAGTGAATTAGATAAAAGTATAGAACAATTAATGTACCAATAGAATAAAATACCAATGCTACATCAACATTCTTTTGCCACCAATGTAAAAATCATAAGAGCGGGATGGAAATTGCCGTAATACTCACATGAAAAGGAAACAAGTAGAATTGATGTAAGCGAAAGTCAATCGATCAACTCCGGGTTACAAACAATGTAGAGAATAAAATAGGCACTCCCGCTTGCAAAAAAAAGCGAGAGAGAAGGAGGCGAAGATTGAGTAGTGGAAAGGATTCAATGCTACAATAATTCTATAAGAGGATATGCAAAAATAATTATGGGTGAAATTTCAGTGGTATTGAATTTGAATATTGAATTGTTGATTAAATAAATTGAAGTTTAGGTATTTTTTATTTATTTTAATTTTGAAAAAATGATTGAAGGCTTGACAGTGCAGCCAGGAATGGTAGGCGAGATTGCCCATGAGAATTTAGGGTCGATGAAGTAAATATCAATGTTCAATATTGAATGTCAATGAGCATTCGGGAATAATAAAAAAAAAAATGCAGTCTATTTGAGGTCTTGTTAGTAGATATAAGCGGACCACCAACTAAAAGAATATTACAATATTTAAATACACATAAATATTTGAAATTGGCGTATTTATACTTTATATCTTTATATTCATATTGAAGCTGTAATGTGTAAGACTATGTTTATTAATTATAAAGTTAAGTTTAGTAGTTATAAGTGTGATAATATTACGATTCGTATTTTCAATTTCTACTGCTAATGTTTTCCAAACCATATAGATAGATAGATACAATTATCTACTAAACTTATTTTGTTTAGTAAAATTTTGTTTTTAACGAAGGCAGCTTATTTACTAAAGCGACACCTTCTCTTTTGCCTCGAGGAGGCTTGAAACCTGACCTCTTGGTCTTGGCGCCTCGATTTTTATCCCAGGGGTAATCTTCGTCGGTTGTCTTACATAAATTTGAATAGATTCGGTATTTGTGATAAATAAAATTTATCTTTTATGTACAAATAAAGCAGCTTCATCCTCTTTTACTATTGTCAGCGGTTGTGATGAATTAAAAATAATGTTTTTTCCGTAACTTTCAAAGTCCTACTTATTAGAATTTATTCATGACAATACCATTGCGTTTTTATTTTTATATTTATAAACTTACCTCCGTGCATGATGCGTGGGTTATTTAACTAAATTAGGTTATTTAAAAGAGTAGAGATGTGTTTTTAATTGATTTTGAATCAAGGATCTTAATTGATTTTTCTTTTAATTTTTTCTTTTGATTTTCAATCAAAGATTTTGATTGATTTTTAATATTTATTTGGTTTGTATTTGCACATTAATCAAGGATCTTGATTGATCTTTTAATTATTTATTTCATTTTATTTTTAATTGATTGTTTTTGGTTCATTGGTTTTACTTTAATTATGATTATTTAATTTGATTGATTTTCTTTTTATTTTTGTTTAAAAATCTTGATTTATTTATTTTTAAAATTTTATTTATTTTTGTATTTGTAGATTAATCAAGGATCTTGAATGACTTTTAAAAAATTATTTTGTTTTTATTTTTATTTATTATTTTTGGTTTTATGGTTTTATTTTAATAATTATTAATTAATTTAAGTTAGGGAGAAAGCACTTTTTGGAAACACTCACACTTTTAGAATTTTGTTTAAAGATCTTGATTGATTTTTTTAAAATTTTATTTCGTTTTGAATTTGTAGATTAACTAAGGATCTTGATTGATTTTTAAGAAAATTATTTCGTTTTTATTTTTATTTATTATTTTTGGTTTTATGGTTTTATTTTAATAATTATTATTAATTACTTTAAACTAGGGAGAAACATTTTAGGGGGGGATACATCTGTGACTTTTAGAATAGTAGAGATAGAGATAGAGATTATATGGCCATATATATATATATATATATATATATATACTCTTGAGAATACTTGCATCTATTGATTTAAATGTATTTTATGTTTTACAGTATTAATAGCCATATTTTTCTAATTTTCTATTCCACTCATGCATTGGAATGAAACTACGGAATATTTATTTTGGGATGCATCAAGATCTCTATAAAGGTATAATATGTATAAAGAATTGGTATTGGATAAAGTATATGTAGTGCATAATTTAGAGATTTTGTATCTTAAAGATCAGTAGAGACTCTACTATAGGTGACGTTTAGTGGATTGGGATGATTTAAATCTTTATTTCTGATTTATCTTGTTTCTACAATATCTATCGTAGGTGCTCTCATTTAATGTTGTACATAGAAGATGTAAAATTATGATTGGTAGATGAGGTAGATGATTAAAGACATATATATAATTGTTTTAGGGTATTAAAGGTATATTTAAAAAAGAGTAATAAATGATTTTTTTATGGAAACACACCATTTATTAGACTATATATCTAAAAGACAGCGTCAAGTACATCCAAGAGCGGTACCATACCCCAACTAAAGGCATCTCGAATTCATGGAGCTTTTAAAAATTTCTATGGCGTGTCAGCGTCGTCATTTCTATAAGCATTTTATCTATAAATATTTTTTCTACAATACATAAAGCCTTTTAAAAGGCTTTATAACGTGGGCCATTCTGCATAAATAAGAATAAAATATGTGGTTGTTGAAAGAATATTTTTAAAGTAAATGATCCTCTAGATTTCTCATTATATACCACACTTACGAGTTACAAAACTAATTACAAGGCTATTATTATGGCTAAACATAAGGAAGCTAATAAATACACAATATATATAAATGATACTAATGAATATTACACAATCTACAAGATTATTACATATTATCACTGCAGTCACACCACTGCGATCGAAGCAGGAGGGTCGCGGATGGCCGAGGCCGGTTGAAAATCTTCAAATAGAATAGCGGCAACCCTTTGGTAAAAATATCTACGATCGATACCGAGATGGCACGTATAAAACCCGCGCCGCCGCGGGCGACTTTCTCGTACAAAATGAATATCCATCTCATTATGCCCGTGTGTTGGTGTTGGGCGGGATTCACTAAAAGATAAGCAGCCTTAACATTGTCCTGACAGACTATAGTTGCCTTGCGAACGGACAATGAAGCTCGATAATAAGTTTGAATCAACATGACTCGGACACAACATTAGCAATGCCACGATACTCGGCCTCGGCTTTCGAGCGGGATAAAATAGGGTGGCGTTTAGGCGACCACGAAACTAAGTTATCCCAGGAAAAACACCATAACCGGACGTGGTGCGTCGAGTATCGAGACATCCACCCCGATCGACATCGGTATGGCGATGAGGTCGAAGCGAGGATGGATATAAATGCAAGCCAAGGTGTAGAGTGCCTGCACATGCCGTATAATGCGTTTGAGCTTGCGTATATGGTCGACCCGGGGATCATGCATGTGGAGACAAACTGTTGAACGCATAGGAAATATTAGGGCAGCGTGAAAGTAAGATATTGCAGAACCCCCGCAAGACTACGATAAAGCTTAGGGTCCTCGTAAGGCACACCTCCGAGGCCCCAGCGCTTCCAGCTTTAATGTCAGCGGGAGTAAGGGGCGGCTTGCGGGGAAGACATACCCGCCCGTTCAACAATCTCGACGACACTTTTCGTTGTGACAAGAATAAGCGCGCCTCGTGGCGTGTCACGTGAATCCCAAAAATAATTGAAGCGGGCGAGATCCTTCATAGCGAACTTCGAACTAAGACTATCCATAATCGGTAGTGCGGAGAGTGTCGGAAGGCATTTGTGAGGATAATATCGACAACATATAATAATAGGTAAGCCATATCCGAGCCATTCCGGTAAGCGAACAACGGCGTGTCAGATTCTTGTTGGTGAACCCAATAGGCGTGACAAAATCCGCCAAACCGCTTGTACCAGGCCGAGGGCTTGCTTGAGGCCGATATAGTGACTTACGCAATAGACAAACATGATCGGGAGAGCGAGTCACGAAAACCCATGGGTTGATGCATATAAACCACCTCGCTTGACTCACCGTGTAAGAGCGCATTTTAACCTCAATTGATGGATCGGCCATCATTTGGACAAAGAAGACTAAGGACCATCCGAATTGTCGCGGGTTTGACAACGGACTGAAAGTGTCGCGCAATCGATCCCAACTGTTGAGTTTTCCCATCACACTACAAGGCGGGCTTTATGCGCTCAGGCGAACCATCAGATTTTTCTTTATGATTAAAAATCACATCGAGAGACTAACATTAACATCGAGGAGGGCGGGTACCAAATCCCGTCTTATTTTTAATAAAGCATTATATTCATCGATCATAGCCAATTTCAATTCGGGTCACGAAGGGCATGAAGCGGGGTTCTGAGTAGGGATTTGGTAACCGTGTGAATAAAATTGTCGAGGATTATATTTGGGATTGGGCGGAAGATGCCATGTTGGCCGTGTGGTGAGCCTATTTAGTGCGAGATGGCCTATTTGTAGGAGTTATTTGTGGGCGTCTGATTTGGGCCGTGGGAGGATTGAGGCTGCGGTGGGCGGAGGCGTAGGGGCGTGTCGGTGTAGGAGTTGGGTGTGTAGGAGTATGGGCGAAGGGGTGTGGGCGGATGTGATGAATTTTGGAAATAATTCGGGGCGTGGGGTCGAGACCATCATCTAAAAAGTCATACAGTAGGAGGTTTTGTTCAAGTCCGTAAAGGAAATCGAGTCTTATCAAAGCGAACATGTCGACAAGTTATAATTTATTACTCGATAAATCATAGCACTTGTAACCACGATGATTAGATGGATATCCAAGAAACACACGGAGTAAGCGAGCTTGGGTTTGTACATGGTAGTGGGCGGAAACAAGGGATAACACAGACAACCAAAAACACGGAAATGTGAGTGCGAGGATCTTTGTGGTAAAGAGCTTTAGGAGGGACTTGTTGTTCAATAAGGGACTCGAGAATAATATTAAGAAGATAAGTAGCCATTTGTAATGCATGAGGCCAAAAAAGCGGAGGCAAAGCGCGTGTAACAAGAGGGTCGCATGATATTATTAATTGATCGTATTTTGCGTTCGGCTTTGCCATTTTGGGAGGATGTATGTGGACATGAAAAGCGAAGCGTAATACCGTGTGGTGACATAAGTCCCAAAAGCGATTATTAACAAACTTGCCCCCGTTATCACATTGAACACATTTAATTATGCGTTGAGGTGATGCGAATATGAGCTTGAAATATAGTGAAAATCACGAAGGACTTAGGATTTTCGCGATAGGAAATGTACACAAAAATTTGAATAATCATCCAAATATAACACATAATATCGGTGCTTTGTGAACTTAAAATAGGAGATGTCCATAGATCACTATGTATAATATCAAAAGGAAATAAAGTCACAGAAGTCGAAGCAACAAAAGGCAATTTACTATGTTTTCAGTACACAAGATTGACAAAATTAGAGAGCAGAGCTAGAATTACACTCGATCAATTTATTTTCTAAGGAATGAAAGCAGAAGGGCCGGGTGTCTGCTTGATCATGCCATAAAGTAAGCTAGCAAAGCCGTAGGAGGACCACTTTTATTTGAATTCGGTGGAAAGGATGGGATATAAATCACCGGTACTCTCACATCTTAGGAGGCGGTTCCCGTCGTATATCAAAGACAAAAAAACCAAGCGATCAAACATCACAGAGGCATGGTTATCCTTGGTAAATTTCTAACCGATACCAAATTTTTAACAAGGTTAGGAGCATGGAGGACATTTTCAACATCAGCGGGGGTTGGGTGGGGGGTTAAAGTGGTGTGTCCGTAACCACGGGTGGAATAGATTGACCTTTACCGACAATTATTCCATTATTAGTGCTCAAATTAAAATAGGGCGAGAGATTACCTTGGGCAGCGGTCATGTGTGACGTAGCTCCGATACCATGAAAGAATATTTTCCGTAAATGATCCATCTCTGGATTTCTCATTATATACCACACTTACACAGTTGTTACAAAACTAATTACAAGGCTATTATTATGGCTAAATATAAGGAAGCTAATAAATACACAATATATGTAAATGATACTAATGAATATTACATAATCTAGAAGATTATTACATATTCTATCAGTTGTCAGGATATAAAAAATAAAATAAAATCCACCGTGTCATCTTCATGTTGGAAAAATTACTTGTCTGAATTCGTTTGTCGTTTATATCGATTATATAGTAGGCAAAATTTAATAACACTGAGATAAACAACTGCAGAACTTTTATTCATATTCACAAATACACATGCACATAGAATTGAATAATGAAGCAATAGTAGATCACGAAAACTTATTGTTTAGGTGAGCGCGTAGAGCGCTTTCCTTAAGACATTATTGCTCCGACTATGTGCACACGGATATGGCAACATGTCTCCCATGATACATGATCTCCTTGTTCTAGTCTTGCACTTAGATGTGAACAAGCGCGGCTGATCCGACCTTGAATATCTCGACTATACCACAAGTGTTTATGCAAAAAATGGCTTTTAATTTGTGCAGAATTTTTGGTATGTAGTATGTGCAAAAATCTATGTTATTTTCATTGACAAATGAGGAATTTATAGGAGTGAGGAAGCCATTCACTATGATTTGCATCCTTTAAAAATGATTCAACGAGCAGTGCAACCTTTAACGAAAGGATACAACCTCTTACGTAGTTGTAACCTTTCAACGAACCGATCGACCCTCCGTAATTTTAGAATTAATTTTAATTCAAATTTCTCCAACAATCCCCACATGAATAAAAATTGATGCAAATGAAGTGTTGGAAGTATCGCCGAAAGACAATTTATGTAATTGTTTTTAATATTAATAAATAATGATTTATTCTCATCTTATTACTTGCCGTGCTTGTAAGTACTACACTCTTTGAAAACCTAAAGTCGTATCATATGTAGCCATATAACTTAGTGTGTGACACACATGAGGATTAAGTTTATGGTGATACACTGAAGCTGATTAGTCCATGGTGAATTTAATCAAAGAATGGGGTCTATTGATTAAACCACCATTATCATCGCCAAGAACACTTTGTGGTGTGACCGTCTTATCGGACCGTTGACATTGGTTGTCTAAGTGGGGCATTTATATATGATGTAGTCATATAGGAATTTGGATCGATTTAATCTGCATTTCTCATATAATTCCGTGATTGAGAAATCTTATTAAATCACAAGATGATCATATATGGATTAACCTTAATCTGAAGTGATTGCATACTCTACTTGTTTAGGATTGAGTTTGATGTGTTCGTTAAGGATCGCTAAGAGGCGTGGTCGAATCACTTTCACGTTGGCCTTGATACGGAATGAGTGAAATGCATGTCTCACGGATATGGAATCCATTCCTTCCAGCGAGAAGCGAGAAAGACAATCCACTTATTTGTTGATCCTAAGCGATCGATCCACGGGGTTCGTATTGGTTATGAACTAATTGATCACTAGTGGGTTAATGGTAAATAAGGATGAGATGTATTGAAGAAGGTTTACGGAAATAATCCTGCTTCATTACGGATAGTCTATGGAGGTTTAGTTTATATGTAATGATTATATCAATGGACACTTATCGACTCGACTCGACGTTTTGAGAATAAGTTATATTTATAATAATTAGAGTTCAGTTTTGGATTTATGGTGGCGTAATTCCGGAATTAATGAGTTGAGTAGAAATATTATGTTCGATGAATATTTTATTCAATTTATTGTAGCTACTGGTTATAGGTCCATGGTCCTCGGGTTGGCTCTTAACAACTTGAGTGTTTTCGTTTTATGGAACCTCGAGAATAAATTAAATAGTTGGTCTATTTAATGAATATGCAATATTATTTATTTGGTAAATAATATGTAAAAAAGAAAAGACATTTTCTATTAAAAATAAATGACAAAAAGTGGCGCCATTATCATGTGAGAAAATTAGAAAAGAAATTTTCTAGATTATGTCACATGTGTAATTAATTAATTATCTATTTGTTGGATAATTAATGGATAAATTAAGAGATTGATTTTTGGGAATTATCTCTTATTTTTATGGCAAAAATATATTTTCCTTATGGGAATAGGTAATTGTGGTGTGAAAATGATAAGCTCTCTTGATTTAGTTATTTTCACTATATAAAGAGAGTTCATCTAACACAATTTATATTTGAAGTGCGCCAACATCAAATAAAAAAGGAAGAAAAATTAGTTTCTTGCCTTAGTCATTAAGAGGAGAAAAACCTAGGGTTTTCTTATGCATATTCGAGGAGGTTCTACGGCGAGGATCGGCGTCCACCGATCGTCATTAGGAGATACAATCCGGAAGATTGTGGCTTCTCTTTACGCCAATTTATTATTCCTCTCCGTTAAGGTAAATATTCAACATTCTCATAGTTAGATTAATTATTTATTTACATCATATCATGGTACAATCGCATGCGAATTTAATTCGTAGCTTTAGTTGTGTATGATCGAGAGTCTCGATCGGTCTTTGTGAATCGGATCGGCGATCCAATTACGGATCGGATCGGTTCGGGTTTCTGTATATCTAGCATGAAGTGCGGACTACGAAGAGATATCAAGCGGAGCTCTATTGCATCGGCGAGGTGGTTTCTTTGCCTTGAACCTTCCACTAGTAGAATACCATCGGACATACTCGGGTAGCGGTGAACTAGGTCTTAAGCTGCTCGAGGCTTTGTTGCATGCCTGAACAATGATACCCACATAATAGACCCCCTGGCCTTCTCGAAGTTCCCATGGTTGTGTCCATTTTGGCCCTGGAACACCTTGGTTTCAGAAAGTGTGTTAGAGAATTCAGCCCACAAACTCTTACAGAAGCGGCCCCACTTCCACTTACATAAGTGACCTCCTATGAAGAGTACTCTGTAATACCCCACTTGGCTTTACCAAGATATAGGAATCATTAAAAGCTCAATGCTTAACTGAACCCGCCACTTGAGACAACACTTTTGTTTTAACGAGAATGGGTAAGTGCTTGCTTGTCCTCATAACTTATTTGTCCACTTTTGAACCGTGATCTTGGGATCTCGGAGTCACTATGGTTGGGTTTCCATAATAAGGAACATGCGTAATAGGCTTGATCCCATTCCGTTTGTCAAAAAAATTGACACCCGATCTACAGCTAAACCTTTTTTATAAGCGGATCCATAAGATTCTCCTTCGACTTTATACAATCGAGGAATCAACAATTAGAGATCATTTAATAAATGGTATTGTGTCTACAATGTATTAATTGTGACTTACCATTTTCCATATTATCGTGTGCTTATTCTATCAACTTATCGACTATTGCATGCTAATACTTGTTGATAGGCTTTAAGTCTACGCAATATCTTTTCAAGGAACTTTGAATTAATTCACCTTCATTTCCATTTCTTGCTTTCGTTACCTCTTGTTTAGGTAAATTTCTTTTACCAATCACCCCACATTTCAAGAATATGATGAAGTTTAAGTTAGGAAGATATTCTCCCCCATGAGGTTTTGTAAACCTCAAGTTAATCATCATTTCGCAACATTAATTGATCGATTAAGGTAAGTATAGTTCACCGATTTGATAAATGTTGTTGGTACCAAAACAAAATTCATTAAATCTTGAATCACACTTTCCCACCTTGATCATCACGAATTGATTAACTTATTATTTCGAGTTAAGCGTCTCAACATACACATAAACAACTTCATCTATACATCTTGAAATGTACATCACACAACCGAAAGCAAATCTATAACTAATATGAATATAACAGAATATGTACATATATTCATAATAACTTATCATCACAACCATTTAGGTGTTTACATAAACAACTACATACAAATTTATACAAATATTACACACAATAATAATGTATAAATTAATTAATTTGTTTATTACAAACCAAGAACTAAATTCAAAGTTTAACAAAAGAAGTTCATGCAATCATCACGCGGACATATTCAATTCTTCCATAGTCTCGATGACTATTTCTGCCACGTTTGACAGTTCAACTTTGCAGATATATTAGGCAAAATTCAATAACACAGATAAACAAACACTTTGCAGAATTTTTATTCATATTCAAAAATACACATGCACATAGAATTGAATGACATAAAGCAATAGTAGATCACGAAAACTATTGTTTAGACTAAGGCTCGTAGAACACTTTCCTTAAGACATTATTGCCCGACTATGTGCACACGGATATGGCAACATGTCTCTAAGATACTAATGATCTCCTTGTTACAGTCTTGCACTTAGATGTGAACAAGCGGTGTGATCCGACCTTGAATATCTCGACTATGCCTGAGTGTTTATGCAAAAAGCGGCTTTTAATTTGTGTAGAATTTTTGGTATGTAGTATGTGCAAAAATATGTGTTATTTTCATTGACAAATGAGGAATTTATAGGAGTAAGGAAGACATTCACTACTACGGTTGCATCCTTTCAAAAATGATTCAAGTGAACATGTGCAACCTTTAACCGAAAGGATACAACCTCTTACGTAGTTGTAACCTTTCACCGAACCGTTGCGACCTCCGTAATTTTAGAATTAATTTTAATTCAAATTTCTCCAACACTTCAAACCGGTTCAAGCTGCACCAAGCTTATGGAAAAACCTTTCTTTGACTCACTTTGGTGCTCAACAGCAAAAAAGCTTTTGCAAAAGCTTTACAAAGCGTTAAACCTTTTGATGGACCTAACTAAGCCCGCGTGAGACGGACCCACCACGAACAAGACAATGAGTTGACCTATTATCGAGGCGCATGATGAGCGAAAAAGACCGTGGCGAAAAATTTATTGTCAAGCTTAAACAATCGAAACCAAACACCCCAGAGAGCGAAGTCATCATCTGGCATGAAAGCGGCGAATGCAAGATAAATAATCCATCTCTATTAAGATTCAATGAAATCCCAAAGGCGAGGCGGAAATAAAGCTTGAAAATCACGGTAGCTCAATGACTCAACATCTAAATTGCCCGATACCCGCTAAGAAATCGGCTTTAGATATTAAGACCATGGACTATTAGTAGTATTTTAACAAGATCGACAAAGTTTACTTGCTAGGTAAATGAATTTTTATCTTGGCAGAAAATATTTTGATTGCAATTAAGTTTAACATTAGAGGAAATAAGAAAATTTGATTGACCATAGGGTGGAAACATCAAATATGCATGTTTTTTTGTTAGTTTTGACCTAATGAATTTTCTTGGTTCAGATGATATATAGATTTATCTTTCAAAGGTGTACATAACTATTTAAGTTGATTTATCTGGAAATTCTATTGCACATATTCTTTTAGTAGAAAGTTTCATTTGCATTTAATAAAAATTTAACACGTGGCATGATTTTAATGTGTTTGTAATTTTCAACACTGTAGTTGTTAATCATTTAAGTTAATAACTACATTTATGGTCAATGAGACATTGGTCCAGTGATAATCATCATGGCCCCTTCACCAGGAGTATCCTGATTCGAGTCCTAGTGGAGACAAAAAGTGTGCATATAAACAAACAAAAACAAAACACACTACAACACCTCTGACCATATATAGTGTTAACAGACAAACAGTTACAAAAGTACAACTTTACATGAAGCTTGATCTACACAGGGCTTTTAAAGTTCATAAGCAGGGAACCTAGCATTGTTTGGTTCAGCCATGTCCAAAAAAAGGTAAGCCATCCCACCAATGCCTTCAAACAAGGAGTAAGGGCGATCTCCTCCGTGCATGATACCTTCTGAAATTAGAGACGGAGCTCTATCGTGCAGAAAACAAGCAAATGCCTTAGCCCTATACAAGTATTCCATCTTACCAGTCAAACGGTAAAGGGCCAAGAAAACATAGGCATTCCCACTAATTCCATGGCACAAACCAACTCGTTTAAGGAGACCGCGGTTCCATACAACCTCCCCTGCGTCTATAGCTGCTTCAAGAAACTCCTTGCTGTCAAAGACCTGATTGCAGTAATCGTAGAAATAATCTCTTTAATACTCGTTTGAGTTTGTCTAGAACCAATTTATTAGCCATTAGGTGAACTAAAAGGACACAAATCGTCAGCATCACGTGCTTAAGAAGTACCTGAGCTGCTTTAACAAGGGTAAGAGCAACACCTGGAGCACCATGACACCAATGCACGAGACGATCTGATTCACTTTCCTCACTAGAAGGGTAGTTGCCACTTGGAAAACGATTCTTGATCATGTAACGTATCGTACTCTTAACATCTTCCACCTCGTCTGGCTTTAAGTCCATATCCATCAATACATGCATTATCCCAGCCAGTCCATGTGCAGCACCCCAGTATCTTTTCCCATGCCATTCAAACATCAATGGGCATCTTTTATTCCCAAGTTGCCTACCGGACTTGATCATTTGATCTACAACTGCTCTCTGCATTGACTTTTAGACTGAGGACACAACGAGGAGCAAGAAAATGGAACAAATGTGGGGGGGTGAATGTGTCTTTACCATTCGGGTTGAAGATATAGCATCTTTACCAATGTACTTGTTCAAGAATGAGCAAGCCCACAAGAACCCGGCTCTCCCATACAACAACTCATTTGGCAACTCCTTTGGTAGCGTGATCTTGAAGAAAGTGGAAAGACATTCAAGAAATTTAGATGCAAAAGCTCAGAGAAATAAAGCGAAAATCAAGCTGAAACTACACCCACTACCTTGCTAAATTCATTCAGATAGTGTTGACACAGCTGTTCATCACCACTCTGCTTTGCCACAACGGCACCAAGAGCATATACACCAATTTTCCCACATATGAATGTCACTATCCTGAAAATTGGTAAGTTTCCAAATTCAATGGGCAATTTTAAAGAATTAAGCGTGGCGTAAGAACTAAGCAGCGCCCACAAATTAGAAATAAACAAACTCTCTGGAACTTACAAACTCTAAAGTAATCTTGGGGTACATATTCCAATATGCATCAACGGATGGATATGATGCGTATTCTTTAGTGCAGCGCTTTACAACGGTTGCACCTTAAACTCTCATGAACGTACCCCATGATGTTCCAATTCAGTAGTCATAGTCAAACAGTTTAAACAATATTAAAAGGTCACACTGCCTTGGTTGGCTTTTTAAAAAACTGAAGAAGAAAAAAAAAAAAACGTTACCTGATCTAACCTAATGTATGAAAACGGACTTTGAGAGAACCTTATCAGGAGACATCAGGATTGCTTGTATACAGATATAACCAATCACAAGGCATGGATAGGTTTATCACAAATCTGGGGTTCAAAACAGTTGGCCCATGTTTGTATTTTCTAATAACTAGTGCACAAAGACTTTGAGGAGACTATATACTTCACAATAAACAAATTCCAAACCTCAAAAACTGTGTTCTCATTCTCAAAAGCTTCATTTGTCTGTTCCTTGTTTGTGCTGAATCTTCATATTTTTCAAAATGATCAGTTGTTTAAGCAACCCTATTTTCCATCTCATGTCAAAACACCTCCCAGATATTCATTGTTAAAATATTGCAACTCTGCTCTACACAGATTTTATCTCTGTTGACAAAATCAAGCAGACAGTCTTGCCTAAACAGTTTGATTAGTTCCACTACACAAGACACACACAAAATTTGGTAAAGGTGAAACAGATTTGAAAGGGAATATTATCAAGTAGGCAATTTTGGGTGGAATAGAAAATAATAATACCCAGAGCCGCGAGCAGAAGCTTCACAAGATCTTATCATCTGAGAGCAAAGAAGAAGATCTTTCTTGTCTTTGGTCACCTGGTAAGCTTTAAACAACAAGAAAGCAGTTCCCAAAGTCCCTGTGTAGAGTGTGTAGTCACTTACAAGCTTCCTTCTCGAATTCCATGTCTCGGTAACAGCCTAATTATGCACAAAAGAAACATCAAAACAAAGACTACATTTTTAACAGAAGATTTCGAGAAACGGGGGAAAAAAAAAAAGAACAGAAGAGATTACTCTTTCTTTGATGTCCAAAGCTGATCTTCGAAGCAATAAGGAAACAGATTCGAAGGAAGATTAGTGAGAGAGTGGTGGGAAGTGTCGGAAGCAGTCTCAGACAATGCTGATTCAGGGATGTAATCGGGCATCTCGTTAGGGAAGTAACGTTCTGCCATTTCTTCACTTTGCCGTGGAATCCTCCGAGCTGCGGCGGTGACGCTTATTCAGTATTGCCAGAAATTTATTTTGGCGACTTCGACAGGCACAACCATTTTACGGAAAATTACATTACAGGAATTTCCTCTTGGGAAGCTGTCTCTGCGTGGCGCGTCGGGCCAGCATGATTTTAGCATATGGCTGTTTGTGTATTACTTTCAGAAAGCGTGTGAGTGGGTTCACATCGCGTGGCGATTCCTCTTAGGTAGTCCTCTGATGAAACGTGCATTTTACTTCTGCCATCTTGAATACTTACTGAGTACTCTTCTTGGCTACATTGAATATGTTTATTATTTATGTATTTCAAGGGATTATTTACGGAATCTGCGAATTACGTGGTGTAAATGTGGAAATATCGGCTTTAGTGTAATTTTCGCGATTTTAGTTCGCGGATTTTCTATTTTTTTTTACAAATGTGCGCGATTTTAAAGTCTGAAATCACTATTGGGTTCAAAGCCGATTAGGGTTTAGTTTGGTTTAATAGCACAAAAGCGTGAAAAGCGGGTGAGTATTTAAATGAGGAATGGTAGTCAAAATTATCTTTGCGCCGATAGTGGTATTTATTGAAAGTGCCGTATTTCATACATCACAAAAATAAATGAAAATTTTACTTATCATCCACTAATCTTATAAAATCTGATTTAATCGTTTGATAATTAAAATGAAACATTATAATCTCGAATTTAATTTTCACCCAAATTCATCTTCATCTTCATCATAAAAATCATCTTCATCATCATCAAAATTTTCTTCAATCTTAATCTTCATCATCATCAAAAAAATTCTTCAACCTTCTTCAACCATCTTCATCTTCTTCAACAACATTTTCCATTACATCAAACTCATCACCCAAAAAATTGATAATCTTGAGCATTTAATACGATAACACTTAAACATCATTGTCAATTGCTTGAAACCCCATGAATTATAGAAAATGAAGATTTTAGAGTTTTCCGGCGCTATTGGATTCTCGGCCGGCATCACTGTAAACATAAATGCGGCCGGCGCTTGTGTGCAAAGGTGAACAAAAGCAGTCTTTGAGGTTTAGACTACAGAACTTAAAATGTCATTGTTTTGAGCGCCCGACAACTTTGGCGTTCTTGACAAATCGATGTCATGGCGGTGACATTATGGACAATAACGTCGGTTTCATTGGCGTTTATTAGAATCAAGCGTCGACCTAAGCGGCGTTTCTTAGAAACGTCGTCGACACCGGCGTCGATGACAATGTTGCGGCGACCACAGCGGCGAACAACTAGGTTACCCTAGTGATCTTTTATGATCAAACACGCCATCTCAGCGGCGTTGTATATGCACCGACACGTCCTTTATGGCGGCGTTTCAAGCACCGGTCGTCTTCCCGATTTCCTACGATCGGGAAGCGGCCGGTTCATCGAAAAATACCCAAAAAAACCTCCGAATTCAACCTATATCTTCCAGATTTCAACGAAAATGAAACACACTACAATGAAACAAATCGAAATGCAAATCTTGATTATTACTCCATATAAATCGAAATAAATTACACCATTAAAACCTTGATTTCTATCAATTTGCAACCAAAATACAAACAAAACAAGATACTTACATGATGAGTTAAAAGTGATGTTGTTAAAAGCAATTTCGGTGAAATTTCGGCCAAAAATCCGGCGGGATTCTTAGGGTTGTAGAAAATGGGAACGAAAGTGTTTATTTTTTAAAATATGATGGACTAAAGTGTATAGTTTTTAAAAGTTATTAAATGTATTATTTTTAGGTGGTGCCTTGAGTGATTAGGTGGTGTGGAAAAGTAAATGAAAAATAATAAATTAAAAGGTGCCGATAATATTTTCGTGGTGCCGATAGAAGCCGCATGTATTTTTAAGTGGTCTATTGGACTATGTTCCTACCGTGGCCTTCTTTTCGCAAAAAAACATGTTGTGGATGATGATGTGTGTGAGAGTGCATCGGGTGCATAGTGTAAGCTACTTATAGTCAAAAATATAAGTAAATCAAAAGCGCAAAAAAATATATATAAGTCATCGTATGTGTTTTCATAATAAATTAAGAAAGAGATTAAATGTCATAAATTGATAGTTAATATCTAAAATGCTCATTGACTATCATTAATGCGATAGTTGTTAAGTAATGAAAAGTGATTGGATTGATAATAAATCAGGGGTAAGATAGAGGAAAAAGTAATAAATGTAGTATTGGTAATATAGAATGAAACATATTGTCGGAATGGCCTAAAAATATAGGATAACTTATATTTTCAAGCGGAGGTAGTAATTTCCATATGGTTTGAGATTGTACATGGGCTTACTCGGTTTGGAAAGAGGTGATGTCTCAAGTTGCACGCAATATTTTTTTAGTGTTTGGAACAAGCAAGAATGGTTGGATGGATGTCTCAAAAGCGGACTTACTAGGACAAGGCGACATTGTGCTATGGAGTTTCTATTCCACGAGATCATTATGAGAGTGTGGTTACGGCGTAACCAACATCAACATCTAGTGGGCGATTTCACGACCTTCTAAACAAGTGTTTCTTTCACAAGCGGTTTTATTTTATTTTTGCTTGGAATAACAAGTTTTTACGATAGTGCTATTTTTATTTTTATTTTTGCTTATTTTTGTAAATATATACACTTTTTTACGTTATATAATATATGATTCGGTTTCAAACCAAATAAGAATATTTTAAGTCTAAGCAAAAATCCATATTCATCATTTCTTGCGATATTTTAGTGAGATCAATGAAATGTCTATGCATATACCCACATTTAACCTGAAATACAAATGTGACATACTCAATGAACATAAATAAATGATGAGATTTCATTTGTACAGTGACCTTAAAAGGTAAACATTTTGAAAGAGATACAAACTTGTTGCTTTCACCTCACATTAGCTTCTTCATAACCATAATATTCCACCTGCCAATGTTTTGGGAGGAAAAACATACAAATAAAAGGGGTATATACATACATTACTCACTAAAAGGGTAGAAGTATCGTTTCCAACAATTAATAACAACACACATATTACAAATACTATCAAGTATGTATGAAAATCACTCTACTCTGCTAGTTCAACTAGTAAAACTCAACCAACAAAGGATTTGTTACACACATAGAGCCTATGGACACTTTGAATGGTGAGAATGCATCTTGACATATCCTCGTTTCTTCGTATAGCATAAGCGGCTACCCGTGTGAAATATTACTAGGGGCAATTGCCTATATAGTATTTTTACTTTCCTCTGTCTATTTAGTCTTTGACTAAAGACTATTTAAATGAAAAGGAAAAAAAAAAAACCAAATTTATTGTTATGAAAAGGAAATGGTAAAAGATGATTTAATATTTTTCTTATTTATAATTGAAGAAAAAAATTGATGAGAGAAATTGTAAGAAATATTCGGTGAAATGACCCAAACCCAACCCCAAAACTAAAAAACAAACGCACCATACGTTACGGCTAACCTTATCTTTGAATTGCTTGAATTAGATGTAATTGAATAATTTTGATGGTTCATGTGCTTGGCATACTATATAATGAAATGGATAAGGTAAAATAAGCAGCGACACGTGACATAGTGGATGGCGTTGGAGGATTGATGATGACGGGTGTGACAAGCACAAGTGGATCCACACCTTATACCAAATTAGAGTGCATTTGCGGTCTGTGGACCCGTTGATAAATAGTTAGTTAAGTTTTATCTATAAACAATCATGGACCCCGTTGAAAAAAAAATCACATTAAATTGTTTTTAGCCCCACGAATACATTAGCCGGATCGGTTCTATCGACAAGTGGGTGATGATATCGGTGGTGTGATGGTGATGAAGGGTATTGGGTGGGTGGGGACGGTGGATGAAAGGGTGGGTAGTGGTGGGGTATCACGATGGTGGTTGGTGGTAGAGGCGGATGGTAGTTAGGTGGATAGTGAGCGGTGACAATTCCATGTGGTGGTGGAGATTTTTTAAAGCGCTTTGGTATCCGGAACCAAGCTGGTCCGTAATCCGATGGTCGAGATTTTTATTGCTAGGTATTCTTTTAGAATTGATTCTATCAACTTTTTGATGGAACGAAAATCGGTGAATTTCATTCCATTCATTTATATAATATTAGAAAATTATATAATAGTCTAAAGGGAATGATATAATAGAATTAAAAAACCATTTTATTCAATTCCATCAATAATAACATGTCACAAAGAAGCATAATTCATGTTAATATGTGTTTTGAATTTAAGAAGGCAAAAGTTGAAGTCCGTAATGCAAAAGGCGGACACACCCTTCTACACCAAAAATCCATCAATCTATGACCACGAACAAAGGATACAACAATGATTTCCAAAGGAGGTAGTTGTTTTAGTTTCACATTGCGACTTTGATTGAGGTTACCATTGAAAGTGGAAAAGCGAGAGGCGAAATGGTGTGTTTGATGAATTTCAAGGATTGAAGGAATGGGGGTAAGGTGGAGAACGTATGAGTGGTGGTGGGAACAAAACTTGTGGCATTTGTGAAATGTGGGTGAAAGAGAGAAAAACTTGAGGAAAAATTTGGGTGTACTAGCTCGGCTATTGTTGAAGCTCGGTCACGGAGTTGATCTTTGAAGTGGTGGTTCGGCCATACTTTGCTCGACACCAAGTTAGAAGAATAACAATTTGAGTAATATGATAATTCATTGATTAGGCTCGGTGGAGATTGTTCATACATATACATCAATAATATGAAAGTAATACTAGCAAATCTAGAGGAGAATCTAGTCAATCTTATAACGCCCGTTCCCGGACACGAGTCCTTATCCGGAAAAGGCGTTCGACGCGTATAAAATAAAAATAAATTCACTTTATCGTAAGCCTACTACTACGTCGTATCAAAAAAATTATTAAGCATAAGCAAAAGACTGGGAATAAAGATTTCACCAAAAATCCAAGAATAGAAATGTAATCTAAAGATGGAAATGTAATCCTTATTACATTCGAGGAAGAAAAAAAAAACCAAATCCAAAAAAGCGTCGATATTCTCAAAGAAGCGTAAAGGTACTACAAGTCTCGAAAGACCAAAAGTCTACTCAAAAATCTTGACACGATCTATTAAATAAATGACAAAATAAATAAATGCCAAGTCTTGATGAGGAGTCGTCAAGCGTCGTCATCGAACTCCTCATCGTAAACATGATCAACTGTTCGTCTTTCTCACCCCAAACATGCATTTGAGGTAAGTACAAGGTACTTAATAATAAGAGAGAAGCTATGACAACAATTATAATTTATATAGGAAAGATATTTAATCGTTTAGTTATCTTTGTGTGACGACTCAATCGGGGTTCATTCCATGTCCATCAACATGAATTGACTAAGCGTTTACTTAACTTAGCTATGTTACAACCGCACTCAAGGGCGCTACGCATATCAAGCGGGGATATTCTTGGCAACATATTAGTGGATCACACGATATCCATGAAGTCTAGAATAAGTAGATTCGATAATGCATACATCTCGGTGGAGTCCTTCCGTACTTAGGGTTTTTGACTACGGAGTTCTTCCACCTTGAGGTAGCACACACGTAGCGATATAGGCGGTGCCTATCAAGAGAGACATGTTGTTTAATCTTTTACTAGTCAAATGCGTATTTATTAAAATGATTAACTAACCACCTAAGTGTTTTCAATTAAACTCCTCACAAATACTACTCTCTCTACAGACCACTTTAGACATAACCAAGGCCTAGCGATTACAGACATTGATGAATACTAATTCATCAAAGCACAAGCCTATCATGCTCTTTCGGCGGATCCGAACTTCAACTCCTTTAAAGTACATTCGGTGTTTTAAGCTGAGCGAATCGAAGCTCAATTCGAGGCTTGTTTAGATTATACCATGTTAGCGTATCATGAATAAGGGTTTAAAACTGAACAACATTGCTTAAACATCATTTAAGTGCAAACTGGGGCAATGCGTGTGCATTAGCTGGAATGCGTACGCATTCCCTGCTTCAAAACCTGCTGGAAACTGTCTGTCCAAACAATGCGTGCGCATTATCTACAATGAGTATACATTACCTAACTAGAGCCTAAGCTAAACTCTCTGTTTGAACAATGCGTGCGCATTCTTATGAATGCGTACGCATTCAACAACCAGAAAGAAAACCAGAACACTCTGTACAAGGAATGCGTGCGCATTCTATTGAATGTGTAGGCATTCAGCGTCGTCGAAACCAAACACGCAAGCACATAGCGAGGAATCGTTCCCATTGCTAGCCAATGCGTACGCATTCTGCCCTAAATTCTGATTTCCATCCTTAACGGCTTCTAATCCATTTCTAATCCAATTAACATCAATTTAAGAACAGTAAAACATAGAAATTCTTATCTAATCATAGTACAACATCTATGATCCTTTGATCAACAAAAAACACATCTTTCTAGCGTTTGAACATCTTAATACGTGATCTCAACCGTATAAACGATAATTGAGATCATAGGGCGAGTCTCTTACTTGTTTGCAAAAAAAAAAAAAGCGATTCAAAGCCTCGAAAAGTCTGCGACTCTTTCCACTGGCCCGGTATCCAAGCGGTGTCCTCTTCACAGCGGTTCCAATTCTCTACTACGATCGAAAGCGATCAAGCAGCGCTTGGATATCGTGAAAACTCCTTGGCCTCTTTCTCTTCTCAAAATTTGCAGAGAAGAAAAGCGTACGTACACTGAATTTCATATTAATTAGGTTATGCGAATTATCTCAGTTTATTTTCCTTAAATACCAATTCCCAATTAATTCCCTTTCCTTAATTACCCTTAATCACCAAAAAAAAAAATCAGAAAAACCCTTTAATTATATACATAAATTCGAAAATCATATATATATATAATCAATTAAATACTTAACTCCAATAAAAGAAAAGCAATAATAATATTTCGTTTTTTGCAAATGAAATGGTGTGTCTTGGCTAGAAAATCGGAATATTACAAATCTAATCCATTTTCTATACTGCGTGTAAGTATGTGGATAAGACACTTGGCACCATAACATTTTAACATCTGTTACTTGACACCACACCTCATCGGGTGAGGCCGCTCCATTACCCCTAAAAAAGAAATATGCGATATTAGATTTGCACGAAGAAAAAGTAAAGAATAGTGATAATGCAATGATAGAATGGATACAACAAAAATCTGTAATGTGACTTTTAAATTATTGATTATAACGTGGGGCGCATTGATTTGATGAATCATAAAATCAATGGTGGAAAATATTGTTGTGATACTTTATTGTACAAACATTTTTCAAAATTAAATAGAAAAAAAATAATAAATAGACAAAAAAAAAAAGATTCGATCTTGATTATTCATTTTTTTGGTTAGATATAATTGTTATTAAATTTGGAGGTATAAAAATAGTTGAAATCCTCCCAATGAACATTTTGTTCTGGGTTCGTCATTGCTTTTAGGTTTTGAATTAATAATAGCAGGTTTATGCATAAAAGCTTCTGGTTGTATCAAATGACAAACAATCCACCAGACCACCCTAAAATTAGTGTACAGTATAATTTTTTTTTAATTGACTAGGGGTCAATATGCTAAAAAAAAAAATTAATTAGGGGCGGTTTGTTACAAAAATTAGTTTAGGGGCTAAAATGTTACGATCATGAAAGTTTAGGGGCCGCCGATGTGTATTGCCCTCTGATAAAAGCATTAGCAAGATTGCTGTATCTCTATTAACTGGTGACATTACCTACAACGGCAAGCCTTTCTCAAAAGTCGTGAAAAGCGCGCAACACCGGCCGTTACATGTACAAGGCGGCGTTTTTACCCTCATCTTACAGTGACAGAGTCTCTGGTCTTCACTGCTTTACTAAGATTGCCTAACAGCTTAACCAAAGGCGAGAAGATATCGCCCACGTGGACGACGTTATATCACAATTGGGACTAACAAAGTGTAAGGATAGTATAATCGGAGACTATAGAGTTTGAGGGTATCAGGAGGTGATAGGAAAAGAGTGAGCATTGGCCAAGAAATGCTGATTAATCCGAGCCTGTTGTTGTTGGATGAACCGGCGTCGGGTTTAAATTTTTGTATTTTAATGAAATTGTTTTCATAAAAGTTAATGATTACATATTCAATAACATTGCAGATAGGGCTTTTCTATTTCTATACTGGATTCTTGGGATTCTACATTATGCTTGGAGCGATTTTCACGTTCCCATCAGAACGTGCAATGCTCGAGAAGAAAAAGGCGTCCGGGATGTACAGAGACTATCGTCATATTTCTTAGCAAGAACAATAGGTGATCTTCCATTGCTACTGATCCTTCCTGTTGTTTTCGTCACAATAACATACTGGATGGCGGGGCTAAAACCCACAGCCGGGAATTACGTTTTAACGGTACTCACCGTACTATTGAGTGTAGTAGTGACTGAAGGAATGGGGCTAGCTATTGGTGCTGTTTGTATGGATTTGAAAAAAAAGCATCTACTTTAGGATCAGTCCTTATGCTCAGTTTCCTACTAGCTGGTGGATTTTATGTTCAGAATCGGTCGAATTGGATCAACCATTAACGAGTAATCCTAATGTGGCGGATTTAGTCAGGAGATGCGGATTGAGGTTTGAAGAAAAACAAACACGAAGGTTAAGTGTTCACTTTACTTTCGCAAGAGTTTCATTCGATTTGTTGGTCATCAACAGATACAAATATTAGCAGTGATTGTTTGAAATGATGGTGATGGATATGAAAAGTTGTAATTGTTGTCCAAGTTTGTATGAATTCAGAGACTTGAATTTATTTCATTGCTTATGAGGCATTTCCAACTTTGCAAGATTGTTTATCCTATGCAAAATTACACCTCAAATTATTGTTCGGCAATTTCTGACCTTAAAGCGATCGATTTCTTATCTAAAGCATTTAATTGATCAGATAAAACTATTATATTGTTTGATTTACCCCTTTATTCATAACTTTTTTTTAAATTCTTTAACGATGGATAAAGTTATCATTTTCATTACATCTTCCCGCGTTCATCTTCATCCACCTATTTTCCTTCCGAGCACTAAACTCACCCCAACACCCACAAATGTGTAGACCCAACCCAGTTAATGGGGTATAGCTATCATACGAGGTTGGGACTAATTTGCCACAGTGAATATAAGCGGCCCGAGGTGAGCACTCTGGCAGTATATCGGCAATACGAGGCCGTAGACATCTTATGTTGTGCCGACCATACAAGGAGGCATGTGACGGCTGCGTTATATCGGTAAAATGATGATAAGAGCGGCATGCGTTGTACACCGGCAAACTTTACTGAAGTTGTATGATATAAAACCTAATATCGAGTTGAGCTAGCCCATTTGCAGATAGCGAGCCATGAGTAATCACATACTCCTATTTTTTACCCTGTTGTGATACATTTGGTAAAGAAATTTGAGGTGCCTTCAACGGCTCTCTTGTCATCTAATATAACGTGAATATTCTCCCATTATTATTATAAAAAAAAAATAAAAAATAAAAACGAAAAACCGGGAAAGAAGCACAAAACCCTGCTTAAACCCCTCCTTTTTATCCGATCTCTATGCCCTTGGCCTTATAGATCCTCCCCGCCGCTGAGAGCATCAAGCCATCAGGTATATGATTAATTTGCCCCCTTTCTCAATTTTTTTTAATCTGATTCGCAATCCCTTAATTTTCTCTAATTCGTTCATCGGATCACTAATTCATTTCATTGTATGATTTTTTTTGAAGCATATGTTAAAATAGGTGTTTGTTTTTTCCTCCTCCACTCTGTTTGCTCAATTGCATGATATGGACCTCAATAATTTCAACAGTATTATTCAGTACTTTTCTGGGTTTCATAAATAGTTCTAATGCTAAGATTTTGCGTTTGTTTTACTGGGATTTGGTTGAGAAATGATTAATTGCTAATTGTTACACGTATCCTCTTGTATTTTAATTATGTGATTTGAGAGTAGGGAATATGGTATATGCTTATGCGTTGAACAATTGGATGTGATATGCTTTTTCCTGGTTCGTGTAATTGTGTGAATATGAACCGGTAACTTTAGTCTAATTCTTGCTCAGAAGATTAGGCACGTTTTCAATGGGGAAGAAGCGAAAGCGCAGTGTATCTGAGGTGGTGAGTGATGTAAAGAAAGAAGAGGCTGCTCCCGAAAAAGGCGCAGAGGGCGCTCTTAGGTTTTAAGGAAAGGTGGAAGACAAGACCCAAACTGAATTTGTCAGTTTTAGAAATAAAGAGAAGGTCTTGGTCACATGCTCTCGCCGCATCAGTTTCAGGTTGTTTAGTTTCACTTTAGTGTTTCTTATTTGATGATTAAAGACCAATCAATACTTGTGCTTTTAACCCGTTTTCATGTTCCGCTGTGTTATTGCCAGTCTGATATTGTATTGATTGGAAGTAGTAATTTTATCTTTAAGGTTTCTACGGTTTTTGCATTTCTTTCTAATTTGCGGATTATGGAATAAGGTACCGGCATTTGATGCTGAATGTGGTGTCACTTTTACCTCATTGTAAGAAGGATAACAAAGTGGAGTCAAAAGATAGTAAAGGCACCGCCTTAAATGAGCTTGTGGAGCTACGAAACTGTTCATCATGCCTGTTTTTCGAGGTAGATTTCCTATTTCCATAGAAAAATTTTGTTCACCGAGAGGAGATTACTTTGATTGTTGGTTGCTGTGGATTCACTTCATTTTCTTGAATGATGTCAATATGTTTCTTAATGCTTAGCTGACTAGGTGGTAAATAAATAAGATGGTTACAGTTTGGGACGCCCAGCGGGTGATTTAATTGTCAGATGGTGATTTTTTTCCTCCTAATACAGTGCAGAAAAGGGAAGGATCTTTATCTTTGGATGGCCAAGTGTCCCAGTGGACCTTCCGTCAAATTTTTAGTTAATGCAGGTCAGTTTCACGTGTTTTTATTTCAAGTAGTGAATTCTTTCAAACTATCTTTCTTGCATTTTGATAGACATGTTTTTGACAAGCTATCTAAGCTGCAACTCAATGATTATTTTGTATCTCTGAAGTGCACACGATGGAGGAGTTGAAGCTTACAGGAAATCACCTCAAGGGTTCACGTCCTATTCTGACTTTTTCTACCAATTTTGATACGGAGCCGCATTTGAAGCTGCTGAAAGAGATGTTAATGCAGGTTATTAGATCTTTTTCTGAGTGGATTGGCATGGTCCTTCTAGTGGTTATTTGTCTATAATTATGAACCATGATCATATCCTTGTGCTGACAATATTGCAAATTTTGCATTTTCCCTTTGTGTTTTTGTCAGATTTTGGAACTCCAAAGACCATCGGAAATCTAAACCGTATCATGACCATGTGTTTGTTTTTCAATTCTTGATGATCACATATGGTTTCGCAATTACCAGGTTGGTGATTTCTATTTCATACATTATACTTTCTGGCATTTTATGCTAAGGTTTCTTGATTTAATTTTCTTGTCTGACTTCTCTCATAAAAACTTGCATTAATGATGGGTACTTTTTATGCATTTTAGCAGCAGCCATGAAAATGAATTATCTAAGTACGAAAAAATAAGCTTCTAGCCTTATAAAGCATTTAACATCTGTGGTTGTTGTATGCTTCTATTCTTCTGTAAGACTAGTTTCTAAACTCGGCACTCTGAAAATTTTAGATATCTTGCCCCAACAGTGGAGCTCAGAAAATAGACCGTGGAGACCTGGAGAAATTGACTCTTGTTGAGGTGTGTATAAATAAACTGCATTACAGATGTACACAAATGTCTTAACTATTGTCTGTTACTTGTACTTGATGCATAATCTTTTAATACACATATAGGTTGGACCAAGGTTCTGTTTGAACCCAATCAAGATATTTGGGGCAGTTTTGGAGGTCCAACGTTATCGAGAACCCATTTTATGTTTCTCCCAACCAGGTTAGCAGCTTTGTCCTTCTTCTTTATTGTATTAATATCCCAGTTGAAATCCACATCGGGTTCTAATTCCATGTGAACTTAATTAAAACTCCATGCTACTTGAATGGACTGTATATAATTCACATGTCTGGAGTCACATATCAAGTATCAAGAACGTACGTCTAGCATATTAAAATTCAGAATATGATGATTGTCTTTTCGGCATGTGGGCAGATTCGTTCTTTAGAGAAGAAACAAAAAGCTGGAAAGTATGCGAAGAAAGTTAAAGCTAAAACAAGGAGGAAGAAACACGAACTGGAAAACCCTCTGGAAGTGGATGAACTCGCACATATGTGGAATGAATGATACAACCAACAATGCAGGAAAGCTATCTTCACTTCCTCCAGGCAAATCTTGGTGGGTCATTGAATCTTGATATTGTATTTCTACAAACCCAAAACACTCCGGGGGAGGAGGGGTTAGCATTTTTTTTTGTTGAGAGAAAGCATTTGTTTTTTTAGGTGTTTTGATTTGAAACCCAACTCTTTGAGGTGAAGCGATTTTGTTGTTGATTTTGTGGGTTCCTCGTCTTATTTTTTTTTTTTCTTCCAGAACATGTCTAGATTGTGTTTTGCTATGCCTGCTGCTATAACGAAGGTGCGCTTAATATTGGACATGCATAACTGCATGTTTTTAGCACTAGTGGGTTTTCGGTCTTGCACGCAAGGTCCATCCTATGCTATGATGTTATTTATAAGTGTATGATGCTTAGTTATCAAGCTCGGGTCCCAGAAGGACTCTCAAACACACAATTTAGATGGGCTTCTTAGCCTTATAGATCGGCCATGAGGGTGTGAAACATGTCTTAACCTCATTCATGCCTGATCAAGGCTCGGGATATCTTATACAAGATCTTAGAGCGTTCACTCGACCCTCTTATCACTTGCATGTGAAGGTGCCTTCGGGTATCATTAGTTGGCGCTAGAATGAGGGTTTTATAAAGCTTTTCTTCAACAAAAGTCTTCATCTTCGCTTCAATACATGTGTATACTATTTCGGTGTCGTAATTAGTTTTACAAGCAAAGTGTTGCGTATACTTACTCCCTCCATTCCAGTTTAACTGATGGAGTTGCCCAAAAGAATTGTTCCATTTTGTCTGATTGATTTTCATTTTCCAAGCACTATTTAATACTTCTTGATAAAGTAATATAAGTATTTTTAATATTTTTGTGCTGTTCTAAAATATAAGTCCTTTTGACATTTCAATACGATATTAAATGCATTGTTTTTATTTTTACACTAAAGAATGCAACATTATTAGTCGATCTTAAAAGCAATCTGATATTTTACGTTGAAATATTAAAAAGAAGCTTCATTTATTAGGTTTTCTTAAAAGCTGTGTGAAATGGTCAAAATGTCTTATATTGTAGGACGGAGGGAGTATGTTTTTTTCTTCTTATATCTTCCCTTATTTCTTAATCTACCCTTATTTCTTAAGGGCGTGAGAATACAAATAATACTACAAAATTTATAAGTTTTATTTTTAGTAATTTTGATGCTAAAGTTAAAACATTAACTCACCTTCGGGAAAGATAGTAAGTTTGACGCGCATCTCTTCGGGAAGGATAATTGAAACTATTTATTTAGAGACGCCATACATTTGGCTTTTGTGGAATAGGGTTCTTTTAATTTCACGACCGAGTGGTTCATCCTCCCACCGCTCACGTTTTTTTGTCCAATGTAGTGAACCGGGCGAGAATTCATAGATTTGCCTGTCGAGAATTCTTAGATTAGCCTGACATATAGATGATATGTAATAGAGCTTTTGCTCAAATCTCACAATGTATTTTTGCCATTTTTGGCCACCACTGGTTTTATAATAAAAAATCTCGTCGAAAAAAAGGTAATAACTCACTTCCTTAATTTTCATGTTCATATGAATTCCATTAGGTATTTACTTATTTTAGAACGGAGCAAGTAATTATATATCTTCCTATTATTATTATACTTCCTCCGTACCAATTAAAATATAAATTATCCTAGCATATATTAAGAAACTGGTTAAATATCATTAATATATGACTAAAATACCTAATACACTATTTGAGTATCATAAATGTAACAATTGTAAAATGGTTGGATGAAGATAAATTAGGGGGTATGATGAGAAAAATGTTAACAAATGCTCTCATTGGTATCGTAAATGACTTATATTATGAGGAAAAAAACTAGGATGACTTAAATTTTGTTATATTTTTCCTCAAAAAAAAATTTGTTATATTTTAGGACGTAGGAGGACTATATACTCCATCCGTTTTTTTAACTGTCAATTTTCAGAATTTTTTTTTCTTACATTTATCTGTCATTTTAGATTTCCAATACAATATTTATTATTCTTTCCACTTATGTCCTCATATTAATTACAAGATTTAAACAAAGTCTTAAACCTCAAATAATAAAATATACATTTCAATCATCAAAAACACCAAAAGTCATTTTGAAACTCCAATAATACCACTATTAATGTATATTTACATTTCCAATATAGTGTATTTAATGATTTGAAATATATTTTAAAAAAAATCAAAAAAGGACAATCTAGTATTTAAATACTATATTTCAGATATATTAATCGTTTTTTTAGTCATGTGTGCTTGCACAAAAAATGACTATATAGAGACTTAGAGATAAAGACATAGTTTGAAATATTTTCAAGTAATGAATATACATTCATCTTTTTTATAGGAGAATAATATTTCTTAATTTTATAATACAAAGACAAACCAAAAATAAATTCAAAATAAAAAAAAAAAATCCGACGCTGCTGGAAGGACGTTGTTCCACTCTTTTCTTAATTTTCTCTTTTCTCCTCATTTTTATTTCTCATATCTTTTGATCTATCTTTCAAAATAAAAATTTCATTGAATTTTTAATTTTTATCTTTCTTCGTTTTGAGACTTGGTTCGATGTAATTACATCGTTTTTATGAATTTCACTGTCGAAATTCACTCAGTGAATCTCCCTAGTGAATCTTGAAAATCAATGAATATCGACTGTGAATTTCGACAGTGGATTTTCTGAAATCACATCGAAATATGTTGAACGTGTTCTCAAAATAAAGAGCATGAAAAATAAAAACTTGGTGAAAGAATTTTCAAATTTGGAGTTCTAGATTGATAGATATAGGTGTTTAAAAAATATGGATGAGAGGGAATGTGTGTTGTTTTTTTCTTTTTTAAGAAAATGCGTCCGGAAATATTAAAAAAAAAAAAAAAAGTTTTGACATTTATACAAAAGTTTCAAAAAACTAATCTTCTATTTAATTGATGAAATATTGGTATCATTCTCGCCATTCCCTTTTAAACAGGGAGTATATAATAAGACAAAAGAGAAGGTAAAACAGTGACGGACCTAGGATTTTATTTCGGTGGGGAGCCGAGATCTCACTAAAATGTAGTACAAAATTTCTTGTAAAATTCACAAATGTTAATAAGAAAAGGAAAAGCATAGTGTAAGACGGGATATCTTTTTTCTCTCTCTATACCTCTTCACCTCTCTCGACTCTTCTTTAGCCAAACCTGTTGATCATTTCCGGCGCCGGCGTCCTGTAAATAGCTTTGTTTCTTCTCTTTTCTTTTCTTATCTTCTTGTTTCCTTCTCTGTGCTCCTCCTGCTTGCGCCTTCCGATCTTCGGTAGTAGGCATTGATCCGTGTTCTTAAGCACTCTTGGAGCTTACATCGTTGGTGATGGTGATGGATTGATGCTTGAAATTTTGTTGGTGGTTGGCGGCGTTGGCGGGTCTGTGTGTTGCGGCCGGATTGCAGATCTAGCTCATCCCCGCTTAGTTCTGTGCTCCAGCCGCCTTATGGTGGTCGCGTCTAGTGGTGGAGTTCTATCAAGCGGTTGAGTCAGGGTGGTGCGGCGGCGTTCGGGCGTCGGGTGCCTCCCACTAAGGCTTTGGGCTCTTAGGCGGCATTTATGGCAGTCACTCTTTCTTCGGAGGTGTTAGTCTTTCTTGGAGGTGGCGGGTAGCTACGGCGGTGGCTGATTTGGATCATTGCTCCTCCATTGGTTTCAATTCTGTTGCTAGACGTTTTGTAGTTTGTTAAGTTTGTACTAGATTTTAGTTTTTTTGTTGTGGGGTGAAGCTCTCGGCCTCTCTTGGCTTCTTTACCCCTTTTATCAAGCATGTCTCATGGAGACTTTTGGTCTTGATAGCGTTGTTTGGCATTGTTAGTGCGGCGTTTGGGCTGCGCCAGTAATCTGAGCTTTGGCCGTGTGTTAAAGCTTTGTTTATTCGGTTATAATAAAACTTTTCGTCTTTCGGGAAAAAAAAAAAAAAGGAAAAGCATAAATTATAAATACTATAAAAAGAAAATAAAGCATAAATTACAAACACTGAAAAAGGAAAAACAAACAAAAGGAACATTTCTACAAGGACAATTTAGTTAAGAATGTTCGAAATATTATACATACATGGTGTTAATATTATTTGAGGGGTATATTAGTAATATTTCGTACCGAAATTTGAGTGGTGGCCATGGCCCCACCCTCATCATGCCGGGTCCATCCCTGAGGTAAAACATTCGGTCACGTCGATATGTTTCAGCCTTTATTACACTTTTTTTTTTCTACATTTAAATTCCACACATATATACTAGTATACTACCATGCATCATATATACACGTACAAAGACGCCCGCCACCAAGCAAGTAGGTCGACGAAGATGATCCCTGATGCTTACAAGCAAGTAGCTAGGTCGGAGAAGATGATGTCAGTCAGGCTGCTACGTATCCAGTTTTGTCATTATATATATTATATCCATCCTTCCACTGCTACACACAATCTTCATATATATATATTTATACTAGGTATATGACGTCATAAACAGGTAGAAGACGAATTCTTTTCATTTTTAGTTAATTTAATTATTATTTATTACAAACGAAATTATCTCATTTCAACAATGAAAAATGTTACAATGAAAATATACAATAAATAGTATTTTAATAGTAAATTGTATCAAATAAAAAAAAAAGTTTTAACAATTATATCTGTTAATAGGAAATGGATAGAGTAAATATATTTAATCAGTAAATAGGAAATATGTAGAGTAAATATTTAGTTAATACAGTAACTAACCATTTTTCCAAGGTTGATTAGTTGAGACTTCAGTATTTTGAGATTGTGACTTGGCACTTACATTATATTGTTGAAATGTTGCTGCAAAGTCTGTAATACCCTTGCAGGTATAAGAACAGTTGAACAACCTGCACAAATGAATGTGACATTATTTTTGCACCACAATTATTATACGTATTTGGTGCACGACAACGTGCAATACAGCAGAATCAAATCAATTCTATAGTCAAGAATCACGTTGATTCAAAATCGACATTATGAATATTGATTTTAATTTAGACTTTAGAATTGAGTATCACAGGCCGGATTCTATTGTGTTGAGCCGGTAATATGATAAATCGATAGAGTCTTCTATAATTCCAATTCCAATAATTGTGGAGTACTGAACATATGTCATCCAGCACAGTAGATCTATTTCAGTACGCTATTCAAAATATCTGAAGTGATATATCCCTGTCAATTATGGTCCACATTATATCAAAAAAAAATAAAAAAATTAATGGATGAAATTGTCGAGCACCTAAAAAAAGGGAGAAATTTATTATCAAGAATTTTTATTACACCGGATCATTAGATAAGTAATGATACGAGCACAACGTTTATTCTATAACGAGTGACACAACGGTTATATGTACCATTGACTATAATGAGACTAAATTGATCATGATGTCAATCTAACTTAATCACCGGCGGAGATGACTCTTGTATCATTTGTTATGCCACAATCGTTATGTCCGTATCATTACTCTTCATTAAATATACGATATGTATGATTTAAAGAATTATTTATTTATCATTTTACGCATATGACATTCATCTATAACTTCATCCTTAATAGATAATATATATATATATATAGAGATATATATATATATATATATATATATATATATATATATATATATATATATATATATATATATATATATATATATATTGCCGTCAGGGCATAATTTAATGGTAAGAGTGCAATTGTCTGACTCGAGTCAAGTCGATCGAATTTAAACGGCTCATGAACCGTATGTAATATTTACACTCTTACAAGAGTACTAACATGATGACCCCAAGTTAGGATCTCAGAACGCTAAGTGAGGCATAAATGATCCGATCGACTGTTTAAACCGTCTTCTTCGTTTGGTCTAAAGGAACTATACTGAGGTAATTAATGCACTTCTCCTACATCCAATGTGGGCTATCACATTCTCCCACCCACCCCACCCCATTTATAAAAGAAGTCATCCAATGTGGGATATCACTTCTCCTACATCCAATGTGGGATATCACATTCTACCAGAGGAATCTAGAGATGACCCCCCACCGTCTCCCACGGTGTGAGACTTAGTCCCGTATGGTAGTCGGCTCTGATACCAATCCAAACGCCCCCCAAACACCGGGTGTGGTAGCACTGAGCGAACCATAAATGATCCGGTCAACTTCTTAAACCATCGTCCTCATATTGAAAGTGGGATATCACATTTTGACATGGCTCTCATATAGTGTGGAATGAGAGGGCCGAATTCAATCCTCTAAATAAGGCAAGACTTTGACAACCGTTACACACCGACACACTTAGTCTCATCATTCGACTTACATTTCGCATAAAATGTTGGGGCAAAGACACTCCGGCCTTTGCATCAAGGCGCAACCTTTTTTTCCCTCCAATTTATAGTATACAAGCTGTATTCAAATCGAACATATTCAACCTTAAACCATGTCAAACCAAACTATGTGAAGCAAAACTTAATTTATTTACACTCTACAAGAGCGTTGTGGCGGCATAACTTTCTTGTTGTTAGAATCTAAGTCATTGAATCATATCACTTGAGTTAAATCTTCCATAAAGACTTACAAACATGAGAGGTTTTTAGGGGAAGTATTTGTTAACTAATGCAGCATGACCAAATGAATTATGTCATACAGATCATCATACAGCATGTTCAAACTCCAGCATAAGTCCAGCAAAAGTTGGCCATGCAAACAGAGATGGCCATGCAAAGGACTCTTTCAGACAATTCAACAAACACGTTACATGCAAAGGACTCTTTCAGACAATTCAAAGATAATTGCGGAAGTTCAAAGATAAACACAATTTTTTAAATAAAATACCTGTGATTGGAGTCATAAGGTGAATGGAGAGATAAGGGTGTTCAAATCACAGGATCAGCCGCATATAAGAGTCCTACATCAATTCAAACTGGAAGTGATTAGTGTTCAAGAGTCCACAAGCTTATCTATTCCCTTTCATTTTGTGATCAGATACTTTTTGTGTTTTTAGGATAATATTGCATTTATCTTCTTTTAATAGCTGTAATTTTCCTAGCCTATATATTCAAGGGCCGATGGCCATAAGATGTACATAAAAAAGAACAATATCAGTTCTTTTTAGTAAAATCAGTTTTTCTGTTCCTTGTTCATTTTTTTGTCATGGTAGCAGAGCTTAGTTGTGTCTAACCACAATCATACATCATAATTTGCAGATCACAACTCATAATCATGTCAAGCCTATCCCTTAATGTCTCCAGTTTTATATCCCTAAAACTCACCTCCAAAAATTATCCTTTGTGGAGAGAGCAAGCACTGGCCTTGGCAGAAAGCCAAGACCTTATAGATCACCTTGAAAAAGGAGCATCAGCACCTGCAGAATTCATCACATCAACATCGCAAGGAGAATCAGTCACACAAACATCAAATCCAGAATATGTAAAGTGGAAGAAAGCTGACAGATTGCTGAGAGGGTGGTTGATTGGATCCCTCTCAGAAGAATCGCTTGGATTGGTCATTGGACTCAGCTCTGCCCTAGCAGTATGGGATGCACTAAAATCAGCATATGCACAAGACTCCCAGGAGCGAGAATTCAACCTAAAACAACAAATTACATACCTAAGAAAGGATGAGGACAACAATATCAATGAACACATCCAAAAATTCAAAGGGTTATGTGACAGTCTAGCTGCAATTGGAAAACCAGTTCAGGATTCTGAAAAGGTCTACTACCTCTTAACTAGCCTTGGCCCTCAATATGAAACATTTAACACCACAATGCTAAAGCCTCCTAGACCTACTTACATTGAACTGGTATCCTAATTGCAAATTCTAGATCAAAGGAGGACATGGTTCTCAGTCAAAGGATCAGAAGGACAACCCCTCACTCAGATGGCTTTTTATGGACAGAGACCACAACAAAAAGCAGAAAACTCTTCCGATTTACCTCACGGGCAGAGGATTTCGTGCTCAACAAACGGCGCAGGAGCACCATCACAGAGTGGACAAAAGAAGGTCTTCAGAAGAATGTCTAAAGCAGAAAGAGATCAGTACATACATGAAACATGCCAGCATTGTGGGATATCTGGCCACATTGCTAAAATCTGCTGGTGGAATTCCAAGGCACAAGATGATAACACCCCATAGGCACTGTCAGCTCTTACATTGGACAACACCATAGCAGATACTGAATGGATCATTGACACAGGAGCATCCAATCACATGACAGGTAACCCCTCTATATTGCATAATTTGACCCCTTATGAAGGAACAGACTCAGTAATAATAGGTAATGGCTCCAAACTTCCAATAACAGGCATAGGAGAGTTACACATAACAAATTATCCCAATCCAGTGGTCATTAAAAGAGTGCTTTTAGTACCAGACATGCAAAAGAACCTTCTGTCTATGAGTCAGTTAACTATTCAATTTTATGCAAACTGTGTTTTTACTAACAAATCTTGTGCTCTTAAGGAAAAGACAACTGGACAGGTACTGGTGGATGGGCACTTTAAAGGAAACCTCTATGTCATCCCTAGGACACTGGAAGCACACTTCTCTCACAGATTTAAAGCATGCACCATTGAGTTGTGGCACCAAAGACTAGGGCATATACAATTCCCAACCATTCAAGTTTTGAAGAATAAAGGCCTCATTGAGGTGTTAGAGCAAAATAAACAGGAACACCTGTGTGAAAGCTGCCAACTTGGCAAATTAAACAAGCTTCCTTTTGATAAATTAGAACATTTTAGTTCCAGTATTTTTGAGTTAATTCATTGTGATTTATGGGGGCCATCCCCTGTTCAATCTTTAGGGCATTTTCGATACTATGCAAGTTTTATTGATGATTATTCAAAGTATGTGTGGTTGGTTCCTCTTAAACACAAATCTGATTTCTTCAATACATTCATAACATTTGAAAAATATGTATACAGACAATTTAATCAATATATCAAAAGGTTCCACACAGATGGAGGGGGTGAATTCATAAACAAATCTCTGGGCACTCACTTCACACACCAAGGCATTGTGCACTTGATCTCTTGTCCACATACCCTGAAAGCAATCGGGTATGGTTGAAAGGAGGCATAGAACCATCAGAGAACTTGGTCTTACTATGTTATTTCACAGTAGGGTGCCCCTGTCCTTATGGGTAGAAGCCTTCTCAACTGCAGTATATGTTATGAACAGAGTTCCCACTGCTGCCCTCCAGTCAGACTCCCCATTCCATAAACTCTTTCATAAACAACCAGACTACTCCAGTTTTAGAGTCTTTGGTTCCAAGTTCTACCCATACACCTGGGACACCAAACAGCATAAATTTGACCCAAAAACCCTGCCTTGTGTTTTTGTTGGATATAGCAACCAACACAAGGGCTACAAATGCTTCCACCCTCCTACCAAAAGATTTTATATCTCCAGGAATGTGTCCTTTGATGAAACACAGTTTCCTTATCACAACAAATATGTCCCTACTAACACTACCCATGTCCTAAGTCTGATTGATCCCTGGCTCTCTATAACCAGCACAACCACTTGTGGATGCACCACATCATCTCATGTTTCCCCATCACCTTCTGAAAATCCAACAGAAGAATGTAGTCCTAGTACCCCTGTGCCTGATCTTGTCACTCATGAGGAAGAACCTAACCTTGATATACCTGATCCTGTTAGTCCTAAACCATCTCACCAGAAACACAAAGCTCCTCAGCTTTGCCTGATATGTCATCCACCTCAGATCCAATCAACTCTACAGATACCACTGTCCTAGAGTCAACCACATCCACTCCTAGCTCACCTATCCCCACTGATCCTCCACATACTCATCCTATGACCGCTAGAAGCCAACAATGAATCTTCAAGCCTAACCCCAAATATGCCCTAGCTGTATCCTACTCCACCATACCCAAAGAACCAAAATCAGTCAAATCGGCTCTCAAACATGATATGGTTTGGAGAAGCGCAATGCAAGAGGAACTTGATGCTCTTGCTCAAAATCAAACCTGGGAATTAGTCCCCAGACAGCCCCACATGCATGTTATTGGCTGCAAATGGGTGTTTAAAACCAAACTAACACCCCAATGTACCCTTGAAAGGTTAAAAGCTAGACTTGTAGCCAAGGGCTACAGTCAAATTGATGGCCTAGATTATCTGAGAAACCTTCTCTCCAGGTTGTTAGGCCCAAAGACTATAAGACTCCTACTGTGTATTGCCCTAGCTTACCAGTGGCCTATAATTAAAGCAATTAGATGTGAAAAATGATTTTTTACATGGCTATATTTCAGAAGAGATCTACATGGAACAACACCCAGGTATGCCCAATACTCAAAATCCCTCTCATGTTTGTCGATTAAAAAGGGCACTATATGGGTTAAAACAGGCCCCTAGGGCTTGGTTTGACAGATTTAGTGCTTTTTTACTCCAGTATGGGTTTGTTTGTAGTCTTTCAGATCCTTCTTTATTCTATAACCATACTAATAAAGGAACACTAGTGCTACTACTTTATGTGGATGACATGCTTATTACAGGATCTAATGACCAACTCCTACGCCTCTCGGTCCCGGCTTTCTAAGTCGGGAGTTCAACATGAAAGACTTGGGCCTGTGCATCACTTCCAGGTGTGGAAATTCACCAGACATCCACTGGACTGCATCTAAGTCAAGCACATTATGCAACAACCATTCTTGACAAAGCAGGGATGGCAGAATGTAAACCTATGAGAACTCCAATGGAAACTACAATCAAGGACAATGAAGACTCCTCAGCTTATCCAGATGTTACTTTTTTCAAAAGCCTTGTTGGTGCCCTTTAGTACCTGACCTTTACAAGGCCGGATATATCATTTGCAGTCAACCATCTCTCCCAGTTTCTACAAAATCCATCTCAGGCACACATGCAGTGAGCACACATGCTTCTCAGATATGTCAAGAGGTCTATTTCCCTTGGAATTTCCCTCACTGCTTCCTCAGATCTTAGACTTATTGCCTACTCCGATGTAGATTGGGCAGGCTGCCCTCTCACCAGAAGATCAGTTACTGGTTACTATACCTTCCTTGGACCCAACATCATCTCCTGGTGTGCCAAGAAACAGCCCACTGTATCCAGGTCCAGCACAGAAGCTGAATACAGAACCATGGCCCACACCGCAGCAGAACTCACATGGCTTACTTATGTCCTACAAGAACTGAAGGTTACCACTCCTACTACACCAGTCTTATACTGTGATAACCTCAGTGCCCTTTACATGACAGTCAATCCAGTCTTCCATGCCAGAAGCAAACACATTGAACTAGATTATCGCTATGTCAGGGAACAGGTTGCTAGGGGACTCTTGATCACTAAACATATTCCAGCTACAGCTCAGACAGCTGACATTTTCACCAAATCCCTTCCAAGGCTCATTTTCCAGTATATCAGGCCCAAACTTGGCTTGGTACCTCACCCTAGCCTAGTTTGAGGGGGGGCGGTGTTAACTAATGCAGCATGACCAAATGAATTATGTCATACAGATCATCATACAGCATGTTCAAACTCCAGCATAAGTCCAACAAAAGTTGGCCATGCAAACAGAGATGGCCATGCAAAGGACTCTTTCAGACAATTCAACAAACACGTTACATGCAAAGGACTCTTTCAGACAATTCAAAGATAATTGCGGAAGTTCAAAGATAAACACATAATTTTTTAAATAAAATACCTGTGATTGGAGTCATAAGGTGAATGGAGAGATAAGGGTGTTCAAATCACAGGATCAGCCGCATATAAGAGTCCTACATCAATTCAAACTGGAAGTGATTAGTGTTCAAGAGTCCACAAGCTTATCTATTCCCTTTCATTTTGTGATCAGATAGTTTTTTGTGTTTTTAGGATAATATTGCACAGGGCCGGTCCTACGTTTTTTAGGGCCTAAGCCAGTTAAAAAAAATTGGGCCTATGTACACAAAAAAAAAAATCGACCGAAAATACAATTTTTTTTCTAATACATTCATATACAAACATCAAATTCATAATGCAAACACAAAACATACATATATATTAATACTAAATACTAATTCAACAATGCTCTTGAAGCACATTTGGAGGCGAAATCACTAATCAATGTATAATCATCAATTTCATCAACCAATTTACGCTCAATCGATATTATCGCTAACCCATTCAAGCGTTCTTGACTCATCGTAGCCGAAGATGGTTCTTTATTAGCTTCAACTTGAAAAACTCCGTTCACGGATGCAACCGTTACGGAATAGTCAACAATATTCGTAAACAATCTCCGTGTTTACATAACTTAGATCAAATGTTTTCAAGAATTTCAAAATTTGGAGAGGTTCATCCGCTTCTTCGGGCAAAACATGTACAAGAAGTTGTAACTCATAATACAACTCTTCCCAATCAACATCCTCATGTTCACCATTTTTCAACTTTGTTGCAAGATTCTTACAAGAATTCTTCAAACCTTCATCATCTTTTGCGCTTTCATTCAAATCAAACAAGAAGCCAAATTTTTTTCATACTCGTGAAAAGCTTCAAATCTAGCTTTAAGTGAGGCAAGAGCTTGATCAACAATAGAAATGAAATATTCCACCCTAAAACTCTCTTCGGGAGAAAAAATTACTTGTTGACTTGAACTCTCATCAAAATGTTTTTTTCTATGAATGATTCTTCTTGTTGGAAACACCGGCTCAATACCCACTTCATTAGCAAGTTCTTTTGCTTTTTCATATAGCTTTATCGAACCCGTTCTCTCTATAATCTTCAAACATGCTAACAAGCCCTTTCAAATTTTTATTGCGGTGTTAATATTCATGTCCTCCGTTTGTAGATCCTTACTCACAATATTGATAAGTTTGAGAACATCATACCAAATTATTGAGCTAAGCAAAACTCAAAACTCTCAAATTCACCAAAAGCTAGATTCTTGGCATGTTTTGTTGCATCGTAACCTTCCTTTTCTTCAATCACCTCATACAAAGCATCTCTAATTTGAGAGAATTGTTGTACGATTGGTCTTACACTTTCAAAGTGACTCTCCCAACGAGTATTACTCAACCTTTTAAGGGTAAGAGAAGTTGCATGCTTTTTGAGTATGTCCCACCGCTTTATGGACAATGCAAAAAGTTGTAAATGTGTTGAACCGAGCCAAAAAGTCTCCGGCCTTGGAAGAAGAACCGCCATATCACTCAATGTGAGATTCAAACTATGACAAGCACAAGGTGTGTAAAATGCTCAGGATTCACATCAAGCAATCTACTTTGAACGCCTTTGTAATGGCCTTTCATGTTAGCACCGTTATCATAGCCTTGGCCTCGTATATCATCAATGTTCAATCCAAGCTTTACAATCTCTTTTACAAGCTCCGTGAAAAGACCCATTCCACTTGTATCAACAACCTTTATAAAGCCAAGAAAATATTCTTCAACCGAATGGGCGACTCATCAACATTCACACAACGAATCAATAAAGTTAGTTGCTCTTGATGGCTTACATCGGGTGTACAATCAAGTATAATCGAAAAATACTTGGCCTTTTTTATCTTTTCAATGATAGCACATTTAACCTCATTAGCAAACATCTCAATCAATTCATTTTGAATTTTATGACTCAAGTAGTGATGCGAATTTCATTGCCCTTAATCCTCCGTATGTGCTCTTCCATGATATGATCAAACCGTGAAACACATTCAATAAAACCTAAGAAGTTTCCATTGTCCTCCGTGATGTAACCTCTCACTAGACCCCCTAAAAGCCATATTATGTGTGGCAAGATATTTGATACCATTAACTATTCGCAACATAACTTGCTTCATACGCTCTTTTTCTTTTGAAATTAGTTCATGAGCCTTTTGTCAATTGTTGTTCCATGCTTCAATCTCGTTTCCAACTCATACCAATAATTCATACATTTGAGGTGCTTGGGCTTGATTCATGACTTTTAAGCCTCGGCGCAAGATTATGCCAATCATTCATGCCAACACTTTCCAAAGAGGAATCACAAGTTGTTGTTGTACCCTTGAAAAGTTTACAACAAAAGCAAAATACTCTATCAATGGATTTTGAATATACAAGCCATTTTCTATCATGTTTCTCTCCATTCTTCATCACACGAGTGTAATGCACATTTAAAAAACGCCGGTTTTGTCTTAAGGTATCCTTAGGATATTCACTATCATCCATTTGAACTCTTACGGGTCCTTTTCTCACAAGAAAGTCAACAAGATCTTGGTTAGGCAACTTCCAAGTGCTTGGATCCGGATCAAAATTTTGAAAAAGTCGTCCTTCATATTCATTGACACATTCTTCTTCTAAATCATTATTGACCATTTCCATTTCTTCTTGTTGTTCTTGACCAACTTGTTCATTAGAGGAACCATCAATATTCATATTTACCCCTTCCTCCCCCTTCATTATTAGTACTAGGATCTTTCCTCGATTCTTTTGTGACATACTTGTAAATGGAACCCTTAGTTTGTTAGTTTCTTCTTCAATGGCTTTTTCCTCTTTCTTTCTCATTTCCAGATGGCCATTTACCCATTGTTCTAAATTCTAATTCCTACACAAGAAACACTCTATTGAAGCTTTTCAACTTTTTAAATTTCAACATCAACATTAGACCACATTACTCAATTTCAATCTTTTCACAATTTCACATCTTTCTCAAAATTCAAAAACAAAAGGACTCACTAAAGGTATATCAACAAAATATCCATGGCAAATTTAATTATTCAAATTAACAACTAATTATTAAAATTAACAACTAATTTAGTACTAATATTTAAAAAAAATTAATTGAAAACATACCTAATAATAATAGGCTTGGATTGGATTGGATTGATTGGAGTGGAGGAGGAAGCCAGGAAGGAGAAGAACTGAAGAAGTACCTGCGCCGCCGGCCCGCCGCTGGTTTTGGGGTTTAGAGGAAAGGAAAGGAAAGGAAAGGAAAGGAAGAAGAAGTAGAGATGGGCAGATCCGCAGATGGCATGCGATGAGTGTAGTCAGAATTGTCAGTTGGCTCATGGGAAGAAGATGGACTTGTCGCCCAGCGTTTCCCGATTCTTCAAAATTCTTATTGGTGATGAAGTTTCTGAAATTCTGGTAATTTTTACTTTTTGAATTCTTTATTTTTATTATTTAGACGAGAGCCTTTTTCTTGTAGCAAATGAGTTTGTGTTTAATTCAGGTCTAGATCAATGGCTTTACTTGTAGCCCAGCAAATGGGTTGGATATTTTTTTTAAAGAATCCTACGCATATATAAATTTTTTTATTGGGTTGGGTATTTTTTTAAAGAATCTACTATTTGTTATCAAAATCGCTTTTTAATATACGATTTTTTTATAAATCGATCGGATTAACTCTATAAATTTTTTTTTAGGATAAAGAAACACGTATCTGGAGATTGGGCTCATCGGGATTCATTCGAAGTTCGGCCATTGTTTCTGGCTGGCTTGTGATAGGGCGGCCCTGATATTGCATTTATCTTCTTTTAATAGCTGTAATTTTCCTAGCCTATATATTCAAGGGCCGATGGCCATAAGATGTACATAAAAAAGAACAATATCAGTTCTTTTTAGTAAAATCAGTTTTTCTGTTCCTTAGTACACCCATTTGACAATATGAGAACTTTTTATTTCTAAAATAAATTTAAAATATGTAATCCCGATTTGTTTACATATCAAATATGTGTAAATTGATATACTACCTAACAACTTCGGTTTTTAGGTGTTGAACCAATATGGGGAGATGTGAATGCACGGTCAGAATCAATTTGTTTTAAAGAAATATCTATATTAATTTTTTTTATATTTAAAGTGCCTCTTTATTTTGTTGACTAATTAATGAAGAGGGCTAAAAGACAAAAGGAATAGATCGGAGTGGTAGCTATAATTTCGGCCGTCTAATCAAAACTAAGTGGACCCCACACTAATAAGATTTCGGGAAGTTATTTTGTGATGAGAGAATTTGAGGTGAAGTGACGGATGAAACGATCAGAACCACATAGCTTACATATAGAATAAAACTGTATGGTGTGGGAAGTGCCACACGATGGAGACACCACACAATAACTTCCCTCAGATTCCAAGTTTGAATTAATTCATTCACGGATAGGTACATGCATATTCTTTGAATCTTTTTTTTTTTCCCCACGAAGAACGAAAGCTTTCATTAATACTAATTAAACATTACAAAGTCAAACCGGGACAAAATCGTCCACATGAGTCACTCCCCAGGAGAGTCTTCATGTTAGAATTTCCCCTCCACACTCACATGGAATCTCCCACCACCATACCCTCTGTCCCCACCCAACAGGTGACGTGCGCATTATTACAATTAAAATTAGTGGTAGAGGATTTATTCTAGATTCTGGAGTTAAAAAAACGATTTTTTTATTAAAAAAATTGGCGATAAACTAACTGTCACAACCTGGATTTATCATAACTTTTTTTTTATATTTTACTCCAGAACCGATTTTTCAAAATATACGCATATGTAATTATCGTGATGCGACCATCGCCTACATTCAAGGCGGTACGACCTCGACTCTCACCTAGTCGAGCGCTTTGACAACTATGTATGACACAATGAATTTTAAAAACAAATTACCCTAAATAGTATTTCATAAGTATAATTTTCTACTTAGTAATTTCACATAGAATGAAATTGACAAAAAGAATGCTATGATCCAAACAGTTTTTATCTTAAATATAATCTGAGTACTTCTGATTACGTCACACGTCATTTAACTTCATACAGAATCAACCTCATAAACTTTGTATTAAGACATAGTCAAAATATTACCTAAAATAAATAGATATCATTAATATACATCAAATAGCTTTGTAAGGATGGTAACTTGATACTATCACGAAAACACCATATATATAATTAAGATATCCACTACGTGCGGGATAACACTGATGTCACCATAATAGCAAAAATTAAGTCGTCGACTTAACCTTTTGTTTTTTTATAAGGTATATAAAAGTTTATTACGTAAATTTGACCTTAGAAAAGTTGGACATAGAAATTTACACAAATTGTTGTATCTGAGTAGACCGATTTTGTTGTAAATTAAATACTATCCCGGTAAAAATTTCCCCACTACTCGACAAAATTGTTCAAAAAGAATCTAAAAAAAATATATTTCTACTAATATAAGAAAGTCAAGGAATCAACAGCACATTAAAGAGAATAAATCTTTAAACACCAAGTACAGTTTGATATATATATTTTATTCTACAACATGTATGAATATATATATATATATATATATATATATATATATATATATATATATATATATATATATATATATATATAAATATATTTTGAGGATAGAATAATATATATTAGAAATTCACTAAACATCCCTAAAAAAAAAAAGAAATTCACTAAACAGTTTTGATTAAAAGTTTTAGAAGATGAGTATAAATTATGATATTACCGATAAAGAATCATGCAGATTGATCATATGTATATTACGTTGTATCACTCGTCGTAAATATTTGTAAATAAATATGATGTTTCAGTATTTATTAATAAATTTCTGGAAAAAAAATACCTGTTTTCTTTTTGGTATCGGCTTTGCTCAAATTTGAATTTGGTATGAAAACACCTGTCCCATTAGAGACGCTATTACTTTTGGATCGGGAAAAGATCCCCAACGGTGCACCTTGCACCGCACACCTCCATTAAGTCAGATCAAAAGCGGTGTCGTTTTGATTCAAAACGACACCGCCTGTGATTAAAAAAAAAAAAGTCAAAAAGCGGTGTCGTTTGGATCGAAGCGACACCGTTTCGATCACCACCGCACTTGCACCATTTCGACCTGCGCACAGTCGGGGATCGAGGTCCCTTTTGGATCCACTCAAAAATACAGCCCGCATACCCGACCCGCCATTTGGTAAGGGCAAATTTGGAAAAGTGACACCACTTTGGACGGGAGATCTCCATGCTTTTTTGTCTAGCATTTTGCTGCCACGGTGGTGATCTTTCTGCTCCGCCGTTTTATTACCATTTCTTCCGCCGCACTCAGCCCCTTCTTTTCTAACATTTTGTTGACTCCTCATCGGATATATCTGCAAATTTGTTAATTTTAAGAATCTTCTCTCTCAACAAAAAATATAAAAATTTATCAAGAACTTTATTATAAATTAATCTATTCGTGCACTACTTTACATTTGTACCACAGTTAAACCGATCGTTTGAAAGTCGATTCTGAAACCAAAAAACCGGCTTCTCACAGGTTCTAGAGCAAGAAATGATTTTTCAAAGTTGATCTCACCATGATATCTATGAAAATTCGGGTTTGGACTCTTGAACCGACTTTCATAACGTTCGGTTTCTTGTGAATGCATGAGTAGAATGATTAATAAAATATTTGTGATGCAAATATAGCCTTTTGTTATGAAAATATTTTTCTATCTTTCTTTTCCCTAAAAGCCTCGGAATCCGTAACCAATTGGCCCCGATTATATGATTCGGAGTTTGATTCGATTCGTGTCTATTTGAGTTTGAATCTTACTCATGAATCAGACAAAAAATAAGTTAAAGTAATTCAATTATTGGAATGATATATTTGCAAAAGGGTATATATGTTATATATCAAATGCTGATTTCAGCCATGATATAATTATAAAGGGTAGTAAGCTTATTTACTAATTTTCCAATTTATAGAGTTTTCTTTTGTGACAAAATAAAAAAGAATTAAAAAGTAAAACAAATCTTGTGGAAAACATACAGCCAAACTCATATAAGAGAAGATCGATCATCCCAAAGCCCAGGTTGTGAGTTGAGATAATTTTCATCTCTTAATATGATGGGTGATACAACTACAAGTTCCCAATGTTAGACACTTTAACACGCGCTGACGATGCTGGATTTTTTCTAATAGTTATCCGGACCGTTTAATCTCGGGTAATATGAACGAGGGATGTTTTTTTGGTGATTTTTAGACTGAGTTTGAGAGTTATTTCTCTCAAGTTGCCTACGTATCCTGTTATGTTTCAGGAATCAAGTCTCTGTAGTTCCTTAGGGTTGTTTATATAAGGGACGATTTATCCCTCTTTCCTTGCCCTGATATTATTAAGCATGTGTGCCAAATACGAATAAGGAAGGCTCTGGCCGACCTGCGTCGAGCCCCGGGCCATCTCGACCTATACTGCATTACCCGACCTCCACCCTTAGCGGGCTGACCTGCGGTGGTAAGTTAAGAAAGACCGAGCAGACCTCCCATATGGGGTTCAGGTCCGCTTACTCAGTTAAACTCTAGGGCCCCTGGTCTTTATTAGCTATTACTTCTCTATCTTCAATTAACGGTTAGTCAATATAAAGATGACACGTGGCGAGAGCTAGTCCGACCATCGTCACGCGCACTCAAGTGTGGGCCTATAAAAGGGCGCTCTTAAGGCCAACAAGAGACTCAACACTTACACAATAAATAGGTGACTCTGATACCATGTGGAAAACATAGGCCCAAGCCTATATAAGAGGATGAGCATTATCTCAAAACCTAAGTTGTGAGGTGAGGGAAGTTCGTCTCTTAATACAACCACAAATTCTTAATGTGGGACACTTTAACAAAACTTGATGAAATAAAAGTATTTTTACTTTGTTAAATACTTCGTATTCTTCAAAAGAAAAACGGAAAATACTTAAATTGTTCGGAAAACATATATTTATAAAGTTTTAAAGTGAAAGTCTTCTAAAACCTAAAATTGTTTTTTTTTTATACCTCAATTAGAGGATTAAAAGTCACACAAACATACGGTGTGATCTGAACCCGTGAATCAACTTAATTTTTTAGTTTTGAATCAACTTAATCATAGAGGTAAACTTCATTCACACACCTAAAAATGTTTAACACACGCAATTTTATCACCGACCGGCGACCGAATTTTAGCAACAAGTATCAAATGTATTTTAGACACCAACATATTCATTTAAATTTGGTCAGAATATAATTATTATACTCTCAAATAGCCTATACGTATGAAAAAACTCTTGTTTAGAAAATCGTTACAGGACCCTCAATATTTTTATGATTTATTTTTTACTTTTTTAACTTTAGAAGGAAAAAACAAATATTGCCACGGATTGTTATCACAATAGGAGAAGATATCTTTTTCATAAAGTGCAGTGCATGTCCGTCAATTTCATTTAACTTTTTACAACTATTCTAAAACGCATGAAAAAGAGGGAAATTCAAGATACTAAAAGCCTGATCTGGGCTGAACTTCGGAATAAACACGATATTTAGCTTCGGATATCGAAAGTTTTAAAAATAAAAAAAAAGCGAAAAAAAAACATGGGTATCAAGGAGGCAAATAAATATTCTTTCACGAGTTAATAAATAAGGGTCGATTTAAAAACCACGAGTTAAAAAATACTTCAACCGTTCCAATAATATATTGATGCAGTTGTCAAAAACACACATATCAAAATGTAACTTAATACTTTAATTTAAATGTCAAAATGACTAAAAAGACCATAAGTCTATAATTAATGTAATAACACAATAAATGTTGAATTGAAAACGTAACTGCCTCGGTTATTTCGAAATGTAGAGAGTAATAAGAGATTTAAAATTGTACGTATATTTCGTATCCGTAAAAAAAATCGGTAGATATATGTAATATATAAGTTTATGACGACATAAATAGATTCTTTTGTATATATATACAAGTTAACAACGTTGAACAAAAACAACAATATAACCCCCTCACGGCAGGCGTATGAGTGGGGCAAGCGTACGACCTGTCTCTAATATCATATGGCATAATTTTTCTTAAAAATGGTTGTATTAATCATAAAGATTGTCAACAACCAAGTTTGTTTGAATCCGCAATATATTTTTTGAGTTAGAAACTGATAATAAAAGTACCCTTTTTTTTGGGGGAGGTTACATTTGAATATTGCAAGAGCTATTACAGGTGGACAACACCGAAATGGCAAGTGAAGAAAAAGGTCGAAAGGTCATTTGAGAATCCATCGATTGTCATTACAAACCCCTAGAGACCAGAATACATTGCAAAGGAACTACCAAGCGTATAAGTTGCGACAGAATGAAGGGAAGCTCATGAATGATAAAATGGCAGAGTACTGATTACACATTCCACAACATACGTTTTTTAGTCAAAGCATGAGGAAGCAATTATAAGGGTCCGAAATCTGAATTTCTGTAGTCACTAACGTCCGAAAGGCCAAATACCATGACAGAGGCAAGGATAAAATCCAAATGCAGCCAACACGGGAACACATAATCCAAAAGAAACCCGAATAATTATAGTTACAGGCAGGATTGTACATAAGAACCTACATGAACATCGTAACAAACAAAATGTAAGGAAAAATGGTGAAATTGCTTCGGATTACCTTGAAAGATAACCGACGGCACAAGCAACAGAAGCTATAAGTAGGAAATCTAAGAGCAGCGGGAGCACCTTAAATCTGCAACAACATATTAGCTATAATGAACAAGGCATAACCATAGTAAAGGTTTGACAGGATACGGACTGAATAAGCCGACGACCCGGAAAAAACGAAACAGAACACACATAATTACAAGCCACAAATGAAAACTAATATCCAGAGTATTCAAGTTGAACATTGCTGGTCATTCACATCACAAATGAAACCTCAACTGCAACTACAACCATACATTCCAAACACCTGACAAGCCAGACAACAGACACACAACAGCAGCAACCAAAATGTCATTCTTGAATTTGCAAGTAAGTTGCCACAAAGCTGTTACCTTTCCACAAAGGACTCATGAGCAAGGAATATGCAGGTACATATCATGAAGACAAAACAAAAATGCCATGCCTATTACAAATTACCAAAGCAAGCCAGCAGCCTATGCTCAGTAGGTAATGAATACATAATCAACCACAATGTAGAAGAAACAAGAAAGAGGAGAAGCAAACACACACAACTAAATAAATGAGAGGTCCTGTCTACAAGGTGCATTGTTGACCTGGGAACAAAGTCCAGATGAATCGTCCGTTCCAAGAACTTGAGAAACAAAGCATACGCAAAATGAAACACAGGCATGAGACACACGAATACGTATTCGAGACAACGAAGCAAACCTCATGAAGAATACAGTGGCAGAGTAATGATTACCCATTCGACAACATGTAATATTCATTCAGACCATCAGGAAATAATTACAAGGGTACAAAATAAAAATTAACGTAGTCATTAAGATCATAAATGGAAATAACATTGGCAAAGCAAGGACACAATCCAAATGCAGGCAACAAGTGTACACATAATGAAAGGCCGAATCGAAGAAGCATGTATACCACGAACTCTCATGAGGAGCCCATGTACCATTTTAATCATGAAATGAACAATCAACTATTAGCAACAAGGTATGAAAACACATGCAGGTAAACCTAGCCTGTTCATTAATAGACAAACCCTGAGACATCAAATACACCATTCACAGTTACCAATTTACCTCTCTGAAGAGATCTTCAAAAAGAACGATCTAATCCTATCGTACCAACAAACCGTATGCCAGAAACATAAACAGGCATGGAAAAAAGAAAGGAAAATAGGAGAAACGACGCACCTGAAGAAGGTACGAACGTTCCAGAACGAGCAACAAACAGCAATTGAGCAAATCTGTTTAAACAGATAATAATCAAGACAACAATCAGATGAAACCGCAGAGGGCACCCCAAATGCAACATGCAATGCAACATAAGCAAACCAGCAGACAAAAGAGCAGAGAGAAGAAATTCAATAACAAAAAGTGAAGAGAGTTTGAGAAAGTAATAATACTTGAGTAAACTTCAACTTATCTTTATTCATAATAAAAGAAGAGTATAAATAGATACAAGTATGGAGAGAAAGGTCCTAGTAGTGTCATGAGTGCTATGGGCGGCTAGTATGTGATAGGACGGTCCATATGCGGCTGGACATAAAGGCTAGGACATAATAAGACAAACTAGAGTTACTTTATGGCATTGTAATTGTTTATATCACACAATTAATATTTCATGTTACAAATAATGTGTACAAGTAAAGTGTTACACGAAATACAAAGGTAAAAAGAAATATTCATAATATTAAATATTATGTAATATTAATATTATGTAATATTTCCACACCCCCCTCAAATTGGGTTGTATATGTGTATCTGACCGAGTTTGCTACTCGATCTCTTTGAACATAAGAGGTGGAATGGCCTTTGTGAGAATATCAAGATTACAGTGGTGAGGAACATCTTGAAGTTGAATGATATGTGCATCAATCTTCTCTTTAAGAAAATGTCTGTCAATGTCCACATGTTTTGTTTTATCATGATGAACAGGATCCTCTACCATGCATAATCTTTGAATTATTGTCACAAAGCAGAGTATGATGGGTTCTTTGAGGAGGTTCTTTGGAGTTCGAGAAGGACTTTTGCAGCCACGATTGCTTCACAAATGCCCAAAACAAGTGCCCTGAGTTTAGCTTCAAGACTACTTCTAGATACTGAAGAGGTGTTTTTCCCGCTTCTCCAAGTGACAAGATTACCCCATACATATGAGCAGAGCTTTGTGGTAGATCTTTCTGTCTATGTGGCAACCTTGATTGATCAAGATCGGTGTAGACCTTAATGGATCTCTCGGTAGACTTAGTGAAATGTAAGCCTTGGCCAGGAGTTGACTTTAAGTATCTCAATATTCTGTGAGACGACATACCAATGTTGCTCAAGTAGGGCAATTCATGAATTGGTGACAAGGCTAACTCCATATGCAATATCAGGTCTTGTATGAGAGAGGTAAATGAGTTTCCTACAAGTCTCGATATTGATCCTTCTCGACATCAAGATTACCATGCACCATGTAATTACTTGGGTCTCTTGGAGAGATAGCGAGTTTGCACCCTAACATGCCAGTTCTTCAAAGAGTCCAAAGCCATACTACTTCTCTGTGAGGCGAGATACCCTGGTTGCTTTTACGGCTACTTCCATGCCAAGGAAGTACTTGAGATATCGGATCTTTAACTTGAAGCACTTTTGCCGGAAGGGCTTTCAATTGTTGGATCTCAGCAGGGTCATCATCAGTAAGGATGATATCGTCCCACATAGACAATAAGAATGGATCTTTTACGGTTGGTTGTTTTGATAAACATGGTGTGATCGACGATTTGCTTCGATGATATCTAGCGACTTTAAACACGGTAGTAAGTTTGCCAAACCAGGCTCGAAGGGACTGCTTCAGGCCATATAGAGATTTCCTCAGTTTGCAAACTTTCCCTTGAGTGTGAGTGTTGGCAAAACCAGGAGGTACATTCATATAGAATTCCTCAGTAAGGTCACCATTTAGGTTAGCATTCTTGATATCCAATTGGTGGAGAGGCCAGTCAAGTTGGACAGCAAGTGAGATCAGTACCCTGACAGTGTTTAGCTTTGCCACAAGTGCAAAGGTCTCTTTGTAATCAAGTCCATATGTTTGAGTGAATCCCCTTTGCTTGATCTAGCTTTGTATTTGTCAATAGTACCATCGACATTGTACTTGATAGTGAACACCCATTTACAGCTGACTGTCTTCTTTCCATGTGGGAGAGTGGTAAGGTCCCAAGTATGGTTGTCAAGAAGAGCAGTCATTTCAGTTTTGACAGATGCCTTCCACCTATCATTTTGAAGAGCTTCCTGTATATTCTTAGGAATGGAGTGAGAATCCAAGTCCTGTGTAAATATAGCAAAAGAAGGTGACAAGTGATCATAAGACACATAAGTATGAATAGAGTGATTAGTGCATGATCTCTTTCCCTTTCGGACAAACAATGGGTACATCATCAATATCGAGTGGAATGAAGCGGTCGATGGCTCGGGAGGCTGCTTGAGGTTGATGGGTTCGATGAGGCTCACGAGGTTGATGAGCTCTCGTGAGGCTCTTGAGGTTCGATGAGATCTTTGGGGCTCGATGAAAGTCTTGAGGAGTTGGTTGAGGGATTGGAGTGAGCTCAAATTCAATAAGGTTGCCATCTGTGACTGTCTCAGTAGGTTTGCTGTAGTATGGGGTTTTTTCAAAGAATTTTACATCCATAGAATTTTAAAATCTTTTGTCAGTGAGAGAATAACACTTGTAACCCTTTCTGTCTTTGGCATAGCCTAAGAAGATGCACTTATGAGCTTTGGGATCAAGTTTGCTTTTGTGTTGGGCATGAATATTGACAAACACAGTACATCCAATGATCTTTGGAGGCAAGTTAGCAATGAGATGAGGGCAGGAATGGGTTGTCAGCAGGGTTTGGATGGGAGTCTTGAAACCTAACACTCTACTGGGTAACCTGTTGATCAGATATGTGGCTGTTAATATAGCTTCACCCCACATGTATTTTGGCACATGTGTGGTGAACATGATTGATCTAGCCATCACCAGTAAGTGCCTATTTTTCCTCTCAGCAACCCCATTCTGCTGAGGTGTCTCTACACAGCTACTGATGTGAACAATTCCCTTATCATTCGAGAAGGTCTTTGAGGTTGGACTCATAGTATTCCAGGGCATTATCTGTTTTTAAGATTTTAATCTTAGTGTCAAATTGAGTGGATACCATGTTATAGAATTCTTGGAAGATGGTTCCAACCCGGATTTATCTTTTATAAAAAACTTGACCATGTGATTACGGTGTGGTCATCTATGAAGGTGACAAACCACCTCTTCCATTTTATACTTTTAACTCTTGAGGTCCCCATACATCGCTATGAATCAAAGTGAAAGGTGTGGAAGGTAAATAAGGTATTTTAGTATACACAGATTTAGTAAGTTTGGCAAACTGACAGATATCGCATTGAAGATCACTGATGTTACATCCTTTAAACAATTCAGAATTACAGACTTTAAATAACCAAAACTTGGATGACCTAGTCTATAATGCGAGATCATGATATTGTCTAAGGTTTGGTTGCAGTCACGAGGTCAATTTTAGGTCTTTGGTCTTTTGTCTTCAAAGAGGTTGACCACAAACAATCTGAAGCGTGCTTTAGCTCTCCCAATCACTTTCTGTGAAGAAAGATCCTAGAATATACAACGATTGTCATTAAACAAGGCCTATCTAATTTAGGTCCTTAGTAAGTCTACTGACAGATATAAGGTTACAGTCTAATTTTGGAACAAACAGGACATCTTGTAAGCAGATCTTATCAGTAAGTTTAACATTTCCAAAACCTTGTGCACATGAAATAGATCCATCAGCAATCTTAATATTGTGGATCTGATGACAGGGTTTAAGGTGAGAAATAAGCCTTTTGTTACCAGTCATATGTGAGGATGCCCCAGAATCAACAATCCAAGTATCATTACCGAGAGGTGAGTGGAATGTACCTATTTTAGCATGAGTAGCTGTGTCAGTGATGGAACTACCTTCCTTTTGCTGAGCAAGGAAGGCTTTGAAGGCAGCAAACTGAGCATTCAAAGCAGTGTCCATGTTCTCTTCTTCACTGACATGTCTGCCCTGGATTTCCCTGGTTGGTTTGGAGGATTTTAAGGAGTTAGGATTACCATGTAGTTTCCAACAATTGTCTTTTGTGTGATTTGTGCGTTTGAAGTGGTCATAGAACAACTTTCCTGTCTTCTCAGTAGGCCTTCTGTAGACCTCAGTAACCTCAAGAGCTTCACGACAACCATCGATCTTGAGCTCGGTAGGGTGATGATCGGGGTTGCTTTGCAGCATCACTTTTCTCCTGCTTTCCTCATGTTTGACTTTAGCAAACACAGACTTGAGATTGGGGAGTGGTTTAGTAGCAAGGACTCTTCCTCTAACATTATCAAGAGATGGGTTCAGTCTAGTGAGGAACTTGAATACCCTTTTTCTCTCAATGATGTCCCTGTACAAGGTAGCATCCCGTACATCATTCCATTGGTGAGTTTCCAACATATCTAGGTGTTTCCATGCCTTAGATAGTTGGTTGAAATCTTGAGTTCTGATGCGAGATCCCTTGCACGCAATTTTGGATTTGAGCTTCAAGATCATAGACCTCAGATGTATTGTCCTTTTTTGAGTAAAGGTCTCTGGCATTGTCCCAGATTTCCTTTGCAGTATCATACATCATGAAGTTCTCACTGATCTCTTTTGTCATTGACCTCGTGAGGATGGTCATGACTTGGTTATTTTCTGTATCCCATGCTTCAAACTTGGGGTCAGTTTCAGCAGGGGCAGGTTTGGAGCCAGATAGGTATCCCATCTTGCTCTGGCCGGAGATATACATCTTCATAGACCTTGACCATAGCATGTAGTTGTTGCCATCAAGTCTATGATTCGTAAATGAAGAGTTTTCAGTGACCCCAGTCTGCTGAGGCTGCTGGGACTCTACTGAGGGTGAAGAAGCTTCGGATATTGAAGACATTCTTGATATGAGATGAGATCTTTCAGCGGATTAAGGAGTTTATCTCTGATACCATGAAGTGAGTTTGAGAAAGTAATAATACTTGAGTAAACTTCAACTTATCTTTATTCATAATAAAAGAAGAGTATAAATAGATACAAGTGTGGAGAGAAAGGTCCTAGTAGTGTCATGAGTGCTATGGGCGGCTAGTATGTGATAGGACGGTCCATATGCGGCTGGACATAAAGGCTAGGACATAATAAGACAAACTAGAGTTACTTTATGACATATTAATTGTTTATATCACACAATTAATATGTCATGTTACAAATAATGTGTACAAGTAAAGTGTTACACGAAATACAAAGGTAAAAATAAATATTCATAATATTAAATATTATGTAATATTAATATTATGTAATATTTCCACAGAAAGTGTGAAAAGCAAATCAGGCACAACGCAGAAGACCAAATAAGGATTAACCAGCAATACATTCAGAAGGTAAATGGCAGGCTAAACAGTTTATACTCAGTAAACAAAAAAGTAGAATACAACAGCACACAATCAAAACGCAGCCAAGACGACGAACCCAAAGAAAGGGCGAAGAACGGGCATTACCTGAGTAGAAGATTCTTCGCAGATGAAGAGCACCAACAAAGCAGAAGAAGAAGGAGAACGAAGAACCAATAACCAAATGTAAATGAGACTACATGCAACCAGAAATATACATCGTCCATATCTATCTGAGGTCTGTGGAGAATTTGCTGAATTCTTACTGGAGGACACAGGCGGTGGTGGAAGGAAGTGCAAGAATGCAGGGGTAAACGACGTCGTTTGGCGGAACAAAAAAGAAAATTGGAAAACCGGCTACACGACAAATTTGGTCGTCCAAACATCCGCTTTTAATACTCACTTCTAAGTTAAGATATATATACACTTAATTTACGGGTGTTTATTTCTCAATTTGAATCTCAATTTGAATGCATGCCAGGTATTAATACTGATACTGTTTTTTAATTTATGTGGTGGGGATTTATTTATGGGTTTACTGTTAAAAAGTACAATTTGAATATAGAAATATGAGAAAATGACAGTGAAATTCTTTTTCGGGTAGAAATGACATGTCCTTATTCCACTGTGATAGTGAAACATTAGATTTGAGGTCAGTTCCACTGCAGCAAACAGTGGATTTGGGGTTATAAACAGTGGATTTGTCTTTATCACCCAATTTATATTTCCACTATCCTAATTCCTATTTTCTCTCTATTTTTTTTTTTGTTCTTTTAAACCACTCCCTTATATTTATTAAAGGAAGATCAGAAACTTTGGGTAGATATATATGCCAATTTAGAAAGAAAAAAAATACTTTACTTTTGCTCCAAAACCCGATTATAGCATCCCCGGTATTATCTTCTCATTCACAATAAATTCGTTGTTTTATTATCTTTGTTTTCCCACTCTTTTTTTCAGATGTTTCAAATTTCCAAACTGCAAAAGGGTAAGATTCTTAGCCAACCGTTCTCCTTGATTTTTTCTTCTTCGTAATTCCTGGTTTTTTTTTTTTGAATCCATGGTTATGCGTAAGTGTTTAATCATTTTTTGTTAAAATTAAGCGCTTACCGTTGTATTAAAACAAATTGGTGTCGATAAAGCGCTACTTTATTTCTTATACATTAAAGTACAAGCAATCTGTCCCAACACCCCTCAAGTGTTGGCAATCATTCAACACTTGCAATTTTTTTTCAAGAGTGTGGGCAATCTACCCAACACCCTCTCTCAAGTGTGGGCAATCTCTCCCAACACTTGCACAAATTTTTTTTTTTTAATAATGTTTCAACCGAGTTCGATCTCATGACCTCCCGGGCCCGATACAAATGTTAAGATCAAGCGCTTACCGTTGTACTAAAACCAATTGGTGTCAGTAAAGACGTTACTTTATTTCTTATACATTAAGAGTGTGGGCAATCTGTCCCAACATTTTTTGTTGGTTATTAATTTGTATATCGAATGAAGTGTTGTTAAACAAACACAGTCGTTCTGTTAAAAATGTCTCACATTGGGAAGTTGTGATTGTTTCACCAATCATATTAAGAGATTGACTTAAATCACCTCATAATATAGGTTATGAGGATGAGGCCGCCACCCATTTATTGTGCAAGTGTTGGACCTCTTTGTTGTCTTGAGAGTGCCTTTGGCCACACTTGAGGGGGGCTGTTAAAAATGTCGCACATTAGGGGAACTTATTATTTCACCCACCATATTAAGGTTCACCCACCATTAAGAGGTTTTAAGGGTGAGACCCCTCCTCTTATATAAGGTTGGGCCTAGATTTCTACACGTTCACAAACAACCTCGTGTTTGATTTGTTGGTGTTTGTGGACGTTCGTTCGTTTAGTTTAACGAACCAAGTTTAAACAAGATAATAAGTTTGTTTCCTAACCAAACGTACACGAGTTTACTCGTGAACATGCGGTTATGTTTACGAACTTGTTTATATAGAGAAACCAATGTACAAATAAGCCTAACACATAACATGTTGAGACATTTATTTATCTAAGACACTCTAAATTAGTTTTATAGAATATTTATGCAGTTTTCATACTTTTTTGGTACTATAATATTTGAATATTATTTTTTACTTTGTTATTCATGCATTTGGACATGATTTTTTCATGCCTTAACGAGTCAGACTCAGGCCGAGATCGAGTTGGAAGTCAAAAATACGTGTATCAAGCCAAAATCGAACACGAGCTCAAACAATTTTTCGTTAAAAAAGCTTAAACATAAATTTTTTGTTCGTTTGTTAAACAAACGAATGCGAACAAGCTCGTGAATTTAACGAAGCAAACTTGAGTATTGTTTTTGTTCGTTTATCAAACGATCGATCATGAATAAATTTGTGACCTAAACAAACACAAGTTTGAAAAACAGATACTCGATTCGGCTCGACTCGTTAACAACTGTAATCGAAGACATACAAAAAAAAAAAAGAAAAAAAAAAGAAAACATATCGTGAAACAAATATGACTTTGTGCTTTATAACCTATATATAAAATTTAAGAAAAAATGGACTTTGTATTCGTAAAAATATATATCTTGTTATAAATATACTCGTATTATGTGGATGTCTATTAGATATAATATCTACTCCTCCGTGTAAAACTACTAGCGTGCAGCTAGTTTACTTATTGGATAAGTATCGACGCAAATACTTGATATGATCGACAGATATTTTTACAATATAAAGCCAGTGTAATATGTCGTGTCTTTATTAATGGAAAATTAGGGATAAGGACATAATCTGAAATATTTTTAATAATGAGGCCATTTACATATTTTTATAGGGAGAAGGACAATTGCATAATTTTATAGCGAGAAGGACAAACCGTGAATCCCGAAAATCGGTGAATCTCCCAGGTGAATCCCGAAATCGGTGAATTTCGACGGTGAATTTTACAAATGAATCCGAAAATTAGTGAATTTCGACGATGAATTTTGAAAATTAGTGAATTTCGTCGATGAATTTAAGCGGTGAATTTGAACACAAGTGAATTTCGACGGTGAATAAATAGTTTTGTTCTTTATCAAAAGTTTCAAAAAAGCTGTCGCTTCTACTCAATTGATGAAATATTTACGTCGCCTCTCCTCATTCCTCCCTTTATTAAATGGTACGCGTTAGATAATTATCCGGGATAATTATCGGTTAACGCCAGGTGATTATCACATGGTAACCAAAGGTTTCCCTCCTTGTATCACATGTCCAGCCGCTTTTGGAGTCGGCAATTCTCTGTATATATATATCTCTGCCGGAAGAAACAAAGGGGATAGGCAATAAGCAGCACTAGTCATACGAATTCAATTGGGATTTCTATTCCTCAATATATATACAGAAGCAAACTTTCAGTAGTCATATTATTCATACATGGGTTTGCTTTCCTAAGCATTATTTTTGTGTGAATTATATATATATATATATATATATATATATATATATATATATATATATATATATATATATATATTATAACACGTTATCAAGATGCAGTCTCTACCGATTAAGCCGTGTCGTAAAATCCTCTCCGTTCCGATAAGATTTATGGTGTTTATGTGTATTCTCTGAATCTTGTAAAGCCAGGTTACAAGAACAAACAGCTTCATTCTACTAGTTTCTTCCTCCTCTTCTCAAAGCTAATTAAAGCTAGCTGCATAGTGATAGTTTGAAGCTAGAAAAAGTAATTAAGAAACAGATTACGTACAATTAAGCTGCTTCGATCGATCGGTGTTGGAATGAAGTAAGCAGCAACGTTGATGGTTTTCTTGGTGCTGTGATATTATGATATATAACATGGCGCATACTTTGGTATTCTGTGTTACGATGATATTCTGGTGTTCCGATATTACGATATTATGGTTACTAAACTCATCTATCATTATATTGGTATTCGGATATTCTATTTATGGATTTCTATCATTGGATTATCGGTTGTCGGTTATATCTTATCCAAGTTGATAAGAGTTTATTATTACGGTAATCGATTATCTGGATATTCTATGGATCCATCTTATATATTAATAAATGGATGTCTATTATTGATCGATCTGAGTCAATAATTTATAATGGTGATATATTCTATCACTGAGGTAAACTATGGAGGTAAAAGTTTATTCTATTCAATTTATGTATTATAATCAATATATCATACGGTGATATTATTATGTATTGTAATATATAAATTATTGGTGAAAATGATAATGCAATACCAATTCTCGAAGTGAATGTGTGTCTCGGATTTTATCTAATGAAAATAAACAAGTAATAAATTTATAAATCCGGTATACCCCAAGTGTAGGGATCGTAGTATAGAGGTTAATACCGGAGTCGAATCACAGGGAATCGAGATTGGTCTAGTTCTTAATTTTTCCTAAAGGTTGTCACGGAAAATAAAACAAAACAGAACTAAAGAAAACGAAAACAAAGCGAAAGATAAAACTGAATGGGAGGATTGTCGGTCAAAGCCGGGGAAGATCGTTGCGAACATAACTAAACTATAAGCGAGAAAAACAATAAAACTCATAAAAGCATGATAATGACTATAGCGATTAAACATAGAACAAGCAATGATCCACCATCCGCAACCCCTTAATTTCCTCTCTAGATTATCTTATGATGATTTAACTAAAATTGTGATTCACCTATCAAAGGTATGAACTCCTAATCTCTTAGAAAAGTTCGCCTATCAATCTTTTATCTCTCGATCTTAAAGATTAACGCTTTCAAACCAAGGTGCAAGATTTATTCAATCTAGCAACCTAGACATTCAACCTAATCAACTCTCGTATTTTTAGGTTAAAAAAGATCTATTCTTTCCTATGGTGATCTAGGTTTACACCGACTCTCGTCACATAGTAAACATCAATAGCAAAACATCTCTCTATATAAATTTACATAACACATAATCATAGAAAAGAAACAACTTTAATTAAAACTCACAAAATCATCCAAAGGGAGAAATAAAAACGCTGCAGAAAAGTTTCACATGCTTGCCCCAAGTTTGATCAGCTTCCAGCCATCCTCATGATCCGGAAGGAAAACGAAACAAAATAAATAAAACAACTAATCTAACCTCGGTCGACCAAGCACCAAGGCTTGGCCGATCGAGCACAACTCGGCTTCGAATTTAGGGTTTTCGCGTTCTTTGTAATGTGTGTATGATGATTAGGGTTGAGAATGCGGCCGCTTTTATAGAAAACTAGGTCGGTTATGCCGATGTGTTTGTGGGCGCCCGTCGATACCTCTGGGCGCCCGTCCGTAGCGTTCCTCGAACATCTGAATCGACTTTTCCTGTGCGGGCGCTCGTTCAACATTTGTGGGCGCTTGATTCGGCAATTCTCTCAAGACTCGAATCAAATTTTTCTCCCTGGACGCCCGTCAATATCTTCAGACGTCCGTCCACCACCGGACGCTTGATTCAATACTTGAGACGCTTGATCCATCTTGCATGGGTAGTGAACGCTCGTTTGATTCTTCAAATTTTCATTCCAATCCTCAACTTGCATCTTCCTCCTTCCATTAAATCTCCAATTATGACATGTTTATGCACCTACAAAACCATAAGAACACGCAAAGTGTAAAACCATAGATAATTACCAATAAAATCACGAAATTAGCTCAAGTTTACACTTAAATACTTTTAAAACTCATTTGCTCAATAATTCGATTAAACCCTTAATTTCTATGCAAATTATATGAATATGGAGGAAATCATTATAAAATATAACGATATAAATCATATAAAATCACCCTTAAGAATGTGTATAAACGGTTTAAATGCATCAAATTATATAGGTCCGTTCCCAGAAGTGAACGTGATTATACTATATATTTAAGATGTGTCGGTTGACACAAATATATTCCCAGAAGTGAATGAGATGAAATGAAATATTCGAGGTGTATCGAATTACCTGAGTCTATTACCAGAAGTGAACATGACCACTTAATGAAATGTATAAGTTAAATCAAACTTTATAGGCTCATTCCCATAAGTGAATGTGACGTAATATATTTAAGATATATGAAACTACACGAGTCGGTTCTCTTAAATGAACGTGGCCAACCTATAAATATTAACGATACATCAAATTATGTAGTGTCATTCCCAGAAGTGAACGCGAGTAAATTAAATATTTACGATGTATTGGATTATACTTTTCCATCACCATAAGTGGATGTGACTAAACTCAAAATTTATGATGTGTCCGTTCCTCGAAGTGAACGTAGACAGTTAAAAATTCTAGATATGTTATGATACACAAGTATGTTCCTAGAAGTGAACATGACAGAATCTAGATATTATATACCGAAATTTTAAACATGTATCGAATCACGTCAGTTAGTTGCTTGAAGTGAACTTGACATAGATAAGACTGTGATTTTAAAATCATCATAATAAATATCACCAGAAGTGAGTTGATGACGCTAAGGGAAAATGATACATCAGTAGAACCCGGTATACTACGAGTTCATTTTTATATTTTATTTTATATTATATATACATGTATATTTATTTATGCATTTATTTATTTATGTATTTACTTTTGTATCGCTTAGATTGAGTCCTGAAGACTAAGTCTAATATAAAAGATCGTTTTGTCTTGCAGACAACTTTGATTAGAAAACTTGATCACCAGAAGATGATCATTCATTTAAAGGTATATAGTGATGGACCAGAAGCTCATCAGAAGCACTTGTATGCTCATAAAAGTGAATCTGAAATTCACAGAAATAAAAACAGACTCGAAGTCCGTATGAATTGGAATGATGTTCCAACGAATGACCTGAAGTCTAAAGATAAGAAAAATCAGTAAGAACATCGTGACACTTCTTTAATCCTCGTAAAAGGATTGTATTTATCGTTGCGATAATTTGCTCCCGTAGTAGCAATACCAAAAGAAGTGGTTTATATTCAACAAGATGGTTATCATATAATCGTCATGAAACACGATCTATTTGGTTTAGACCATTCCCTGAAGCGAATGTCACTTGATTCGTGATATAAAAAAAGATCAAATAGTACTTTGATCAGAAGTATTAGTAGTATAAATTACTTGTGCATTAGTTTTCGTAATAGGATATAGATGGCATACGAGTAATAGTTTTACCTTTGTTTTACTTCATACACGTGTCTAAGTTCATAAACTAGATCGCGATCAATATATCCCTGATGGATATCACAAACGTTTGTCTCCTTGGAGGGGAAGAATTGTCCACAAGAAGTGGAACAAATCGATATTAAATTCTGGGAGAATAATGAAAATCGATTATCACAATGTGGCATAGAAAGTCACTGGTCGCGTACTTGTCGTACGGCGAAATATCCGGATGAGAATAATGAAGCTTCAAAATCGTAGTAAAGGCAATGTCATGACACATATACTATATGTTACGGTCATCCTGAAGATGATCTAGATATGATAAATTTTGTTTATCATTTTTCAAAGTTTCAAGCGCAGTAAATTGTGCGGATATTCCCTCATGTGGATATTAAATTGAGACATCGGAAGAATTAAAAAGATATAAAACTCTCAAAGAGATAATATAGTTCTTCCTGATTGAGTCGATATCTGGTAATGTTTGTTGATACTCATATAAATGGATACACATTGACATGTAGAATCCCACATAGGGATAACACATCGAATGCTGAATCCCACAAAGGGTTATTGTAAACTTACGTAGATATGACTTATAATGAAATGTTTTCCCGAGATTAGGGGGAGGAAAGTAAACTTGAAGTTTATAAATCTCGTGGAAGATCATTATATTAACGCACATTTTATCACCGGACGCATTTAATTACTCTCAAGAAGTGAAGCGTTTGCAAATGCCCTGGTTGGATTAAATGTCGCAAAAAGATTTGTCCCAGAAGGAAAAGTCCCAGTAGGACATGGGAAGGAAAAGTCCCAGTAGGACATGAGATGATACGTATCAAATTAATGAAAATAACGCTATAAGCGTTAAAGACCAATTGGCTCGATATTTAGAATTCCTCAAAAGAGGTTATGGCTATATTATTTATGAGAACTCTAGAAGAGTTAGACAGTTAGAAAATGCTCAAGCAGAAAATAATATAGTCTATGAAGCTCCGGAAGAGCAATGACATACTTCTGTTGAGTAATGAAATCATAAACCCTTGAAGATGTCAAGGCTAGAAAATGTGAACCAGTGTTGATAAATAATATGTGTGGAACAAATAATATGCATTTGTTATACATACATGAGGTGGGATTAAACGAACCTGAAGTTCATTCCCTCATGTTATTTTCGACCCCCGAAGAAAATGTAATGATTCCCGAAGAATCTGAAATCGTATATGGTTATATTGTTAATTATGTTCAACGCTTGGAGCGTGAAAAACATATTAGTTCCAACATATATAAATCTCATTGTGTTGAGATAATGAATTAATGTTATCATCATTTGAAAAATGAGATACGATAGTGAATACAAACACTTGGTTTATGAACGAGATTCATAAAAGAGGCAAACATGTTTAGAAATGTTGAAACCGCCTGAAGCGAATATAGTTCCTGAAGCACACAAGACGCTAGAAGCGTGCCTGAAGCATACAAGACGCTAGAAGTGTGCCTGAAGCATATAAGATGCTAGAAACGTGCCAGAAGCTTATAAGACGATGGAAGCATTAAATGCCTGAAGCATACAAAGTGTATGAAATGCACAATATATGTTGCATAAAGTACCCCATAAGGGAATAGATAGTTTTGATCTGAGAAAGTTTGGATCTGTAATTAAGCTCCGGTAGAGTTACAAAGATGATAAAGTATGAGTATGTGACTTATACTATTAAGATCCAACACTTGCACATGCAAGATGTCATTTGGCCCTGAAGACCAATGATTGTACTCTTTTTTCCTTTAACAGGTTTTTCCCATTGGGTTTTCTTAGTTAAAGGTTTTTAACGAGGCAATCAGTGCATGAGAGCACATATGTCATGAATCTTTTCCCCTTGGCTGGATTTTTTCCCACTGGGTTTTTCCAAGCAAGGTTTTTAGTACATGCCATATATGTTATACAACTCAGATCAAACGGAAAGCAAGTCGAGGACTTGTTGATTACACAAATGATCGATGTTTATCGAACACCCTCCAAAGGCAAAGCCTCGAATTGGTTACTTTTCACCAATGGTGGTACATCGATTACACGATGCTGAACATAGCAAGATCTGGTCGCGATATCTTCTAATCATGGCAAAATAAGTAGCTACTCATGAAGCAAATGATCTTCGAAAGAAAAGCCAAATTGATGTTCAGCGAATCAGATCAAGCGACAATCCAGAAGGTTTATTCACTAAAGTATTAACTAACGCTATGTTCGAGAGTTTGATCCAGAAGATCGGGATACACCAACTTGAAGACCTGAACAGATGTTCAAATCAGGGGGAGTAAAACACAAATGAAGGCTGTACTCTTTTTCCTTCATTATGATTTTTTCCCACAGGGTTAAATGAAGGTTTTAACGAGACAGATTCTTTGTTGATGGACATCCAAGGGAGAGTGTTATAAATATACTCGTATTATGTGGATGTTCATTAGATAGAATATCTACTCCTCCGTGTAAAACTACTAGCCTGCAGCTAGTTTACTTATTGGATAAGTATCGCCGCAAATACTTGATATGATCGACAGATGTTTTTACAATATAAAGCCACGTATAATATGTCGTGTCTTTATTAAATGGTACCGCATTAGATAATTATCCGGGATAATTATCGGTTAACGCCATGTGATTATCACATGGTAACCAAAGGTTTCCCTCCTTGTATCACATGTCCAGCCGCTTTTGGAGTCGGCAATTCTCTGTGTATATATATCTCTGCCGGAAGAAACAAAGGGGATAGGCAATAAGCAGCACTAGTCATACGAATTCAATTGAGATTTCTATTCCTTAATATATATACAGAAGCAAACTTTCAGTAGTCATATTATTCATACGGTTTGCTTTCCTAAGCATTATTTTTGTGTGAATTATATATATATATATATATATATATATATATATATATATGTATATATATATATATTTTATAACATATCTCACATTTTAAAATGTGACTCCTTAAATATTTGGGTGATGAAAAAAACAAGACATGGTAAAACTAATAGAATATATGTATACAAAAATGATAAGTTGATATTATTATGTGTACACGACATAATAATTGATCAACGGACGAAGTGTAACGCCCATGTCCCGGATATCGATTATCCGAAAAAACACGTTTGGCACGTGACATTTGGAGAAATCTCTAAATATCATGTAAATCTCGTGTCATATCAGAAAGCGTGGAAGAAAAGAAACAAGCAAAATACTCGAAAAACTGACACTTAAGATATTTCATTAAATAACTCAACGGATTACAACGACTGTCAAAATAAAGGGGGGAGTGGTTTAAAAGGACGAAAAAAGGAGAAAAATAGGAATCATGATATTGAAAATATAAATTGGGTGATAAGGACAAATCCACTATTCATAACGTGAAATTTTAAAATACAACCGTTGTATGAAGGTTTTACCAAGTGGCATATATTACAACCACACATTTCTAACTCTCACACACAATAAATGTGTATTATGTGAAAGAGAGTAAAAATGAGAGGCTCTGATGTATGCCACTTGGTATCATAACCCCAAATTCACTGTTTGTTGCAGTGAAATTGGCCTCAAATCCAATGTTTCACTATTCCACTGTTTATGTGTTTATTTTACAAAATTGACCTTGAAAATAATGTTAAAAAAATATCAAAGGCCGAAAAAAAGGAAAAATTTGATGAAAGAATTACTATCTTTCGACAATCAGATTAAAATATATATTTGTTTTAGTAGTTGAATATGACATAATTTAAATCAAAGTGGAATAATGACATGTCCTTTTTACCCGAAATAAAATTCCACTGTCTTCTTTGCATATTTCTATGTTCAAATTGTCATTTTTTAACAATAAACCCCTCATACTCCGTAAATAGCTACTAACATTTATTACAACTCAACTCAACTAAAAAGAAAATAGCTGATACATAAAGAACTTCATAGCTCCATTCCTCATCATACAACTCGTCTTCAACTTGTATTTCTTCTTATTTCAAATAAAGGAGTACGTGAGCATTCTAGAGTGCCCAATAAGGATAAAGAAGATCAAAATAGAGATTCATGTTTGTCGAAAGCCAGAAGACATGACATTAATCTACTTCATCCAGTTTACATAGCAAGTTGAAAACATAGGCTTAAATCATAAAGAAAACTACTTTAAGAACATAATTTGAATCATCGTGTAAAATAAATCATAACTTGAAGAATACATGAAACATTTCTAAAAGCACATCTTGAAACATAAAGAAATCCACTTTAAAACAATCTAAATCAATGTATGGAAAACATGATCTATTAATTATGTTAGTGCATCTTGCACGTGCTTGTTTGTTTAATTAATTACTGATTTACCGTGTCTAGTCTGGGGATCAAACTTACGTAAGCTATCTACTAACAGTGACGGACCTACATACAGCTAAGGGGGGCAACTGCCCCCCTTAATCCGGAAAAAATCTACTAATATATGTAGTATGCATGTTGTTTGCCCCCGCTTAATTTTTTTATTTGCCTCTTTAAAAAATTTTATTGCCCCCCTTACCCGAGATCCTGCGTCCGCCACTGCTAACTCATACACTACTTGTATACTAACCATAAAATATTCGTGTCTTGTCTGTCATGTCCCTGATTCTTACTTATGTGACATTAGGGCATGGCGCGACACGGAGAACATGACTAGTCATACGTCCAAAGTGGGGTTGGGTCACGGTGCCCCGTTCGGTACATCGTTTTAGAAACGACATGAGGAATAAAACTAATCACACACTCGACAGAGACTTAGAACCCATGGTATTCCGTTCAGTAAATCGCTAAGTCACTAACTATAAACACGTAGGAGTACATACACCACATTGATTTCATGTTATAATCCACACTAACCTATGTGAGCATACGAATTCCGTAACAACACCAAACTCGCATCCTATCTACAATACTCGCGTAAAAACAAAAACCATAAACATATCCATAACTTAGAGTAACTTTCTGAAAACCTTGTTGACAACACAGAACGTCCAAAAACTAAGTTTGGAACTCAGTCCGTGCGCTTTCCGGGTGAGGGGCCAGGAAAGCGGCCCAAGCCTTAGCCATAGAATCATGTTCTGGTCTTACAAGTACCCATGTCCGTATTTGTGCAGTTTAACAGAAAGTTGTATTCAAAACAACTTAAAAACATGATCTTTAAACTAAAAACGAAGCATTTTGATAAGAACTCATTACCTTAAAGATGAGCCGAACTATGAACTGATCAACAACTAACTTCCAAATCTTATGCGAAACTACAAACCGACAACGAATCTAACATAAATATTACAAGAATCTGACCGTCAAAGGTCAAAGCCAAGAACAACTACGAAAAGATTAGATCTTACATTCAAGAAGAGATTCAAAGCCTAAAACTGCTGCTGAAATTGAATTTGCTTTGAACAAGCTGCTGAACGAACCCAAAAAAGCAGGATTTCTCCAAAAAATATCTCATGTGGAGGTTTCCCGGGAGAGGGGCCAGGATAGCGCCCAAAGGCATAGATTAACTTTACAAAACGATATTTATGTGAAGTCTAGAGATATATGGAGGTTTTGTTATAGATGTTTTGAGCCTATATCGGTTTTTATACGACTTGGATACCAAAAAAACTTAACTAACCTTAAAATCAGGGCCGGCCCAATAAGGAAGCAGATGAAGCATTGGCTTAAGGCTCAACCATCCCGGTGGCCCGAAAATACATGTTCTGCAAATAATTGATAATTAACAACGATATTTATTAAATATTCAAATATTTTTTTGTCATCTATTGTAGTCCAGTTAGTTAGGATATTTGGCTCTTTTTTTTGAAAGATTTGAGTTCGAGTCCCGGCTGTAGCAGATTTATGTTTTTCACTCCTTTAAACCACTTTAGGTTTTTTTTTTCTTTCTTTTTTTCTAATATTTCAGTCAATTTATTGGCTCCTTTAAACCACTTTGGTCCTTTTGAACTTGGATATGTTAGCACCCTCCAATATTATATGTATATTATTTATTTACTAGGAATGTGAGTGCCCCTAATGTTCCTTTTCGGTAATATCGTTATTGGGTGGCGTTTTCACTAATGATACATTTATTTATTTTTGGTTTGAAAAAGACACGGAAAGAAAAATAATATATATATATATATATATATATATATATATATATATATATATATATATATATATATATATATATATATATATATATCTTACTTACTTATATACAAAGACAAGGGGCAAGTGCCCTTGTGTACGACACGTGTCATTTAAAATTATTATTATTATTATTTGCTGCAGGGTATATTCTAGATTGATTTAACAAATTGTGCTACGTATTTATTGTTCCTTTTTTTGTCTTCGTTTTTTCTTTATGTATGTGTGTGTTTCCCGTTTTATCGTTTCCTTTGTCATCATTTTTTTTTTTATACATTTTCGATTGATTTAACAAATTGTGTGTGTGTGTGTGTGGTTTTTTTCCTTCTGGCGACACGTGGAGGGTTTTTTTTCCCCCTTTTTCTTTTTTTTTTTTCCCCTTTTTTTTTTTCTTTCCGCAGGGTATATTCTAGATTGATTTAACAAATTGTGCTACGTATTTATTGTTCCTTTTTTGTCTTCGTTTTTTCTTTATGTATGTGTGTGTTTCCCGTTTTATCGTTTCCTTTGTCATCAGTTTTTTTTATACATTTTCGATTGATTTAACAAATTGTGTGTGTGTGTGTGTGTGTGTGTGTGTGTGTGTGTGGTTTTTTCCTTCTGGCGACACGTGGAGGTTTTTTTAATTATTTTTTTTTTCCCTTTTTCCCTTCTTTTTTTTTCCCGTAGGGTATATTCTAGATTGATTTAACAAATTGTGCTATGTATTTATTGTTCCTTTTTTGTCTTCGTTTTTTCTTTATGTATGCGTGTGTTTCCTGTTTTATCGTTTCCTTTGTCATCAGTTTTTTTTATACATTTTCGATTGATTTAACAAATTGTGTATGTGTGTGTGTGGTTTTTTCCTTCTGGCGACACGTGGAGGGTTTTTTTCCCCTTTTTTTTTCTTTCCCAAAGGGTATATTCTAGATTGATTTAACGAAAGGGTGAGTTTTGCCCCGTGCCTTATAAAAGAATACAATTTCTGATGCGTTTGTGTTTTGCTATGACGATTAACAAATCCCAGGGACATACTCTTGATTTGGTTGGAGTCTACCTTAAAGAACCTGTGTTCTCACATGGCTAGCTCTATGTTGCGCTATCACGTGCACGAACTTCTTCCCACGTTAAGATTTTTTTATGCAACAATACTGCTGAACCCTCCACACTAGCAAAAACACACAATGTCGTGTACAAAGAGGTGTTACAATTCTGATGATGCACAATTCATTTTGCAAAAAAAAAAGTGCCTGCTTGTTTTATGCTTGACAATGTGGTTTTTGGTACACAGTTGGTATGACACATATTTATCTACAGACATTATGCTTGACTATCTTTTATACTTTTAAATCTTGCTCTTTGCCCATGTACTCTTACCACTTCTACCGTTTAGTTTCATTCAAATTACACTTCAGTCGGGTTTGCCAATTAACACAGATCTGCTTACATTATTCAGCAATACACTGAAGCATACGTAAACAGTACATAAACATGTCCCAATTCCACCCACGTGTCTCAGCTTTGGCAATCTGCATTATTTTCCCACCATATACATCTGCTTTGTGTTCAAATGCAGAGAAAAAGAAAATTACATCATTTGGTTCTATATAATCTCTATAGCATCTTTTCTTTGCTTTCAGAACATGGACAAACCATTACTTTATGCGAACCAAATCACACCTACATTTATCGGCAAATGGTGTGTTTTAGTTCAAGTAATTGAGCGTCGCAATGCCAAGAAAAAAGACAATGGTCCTCTGTATAGGAACTATGTGGTCACTGACTCATAGGTACATATACCTTTGAAGTATTTCACTTCTGAATTTATGTGTCTATTTCAGTTTCTACTTCTTTGTTGTTAAGTTTCTTATAATTGCTTTCAATGTGTCTTACCTTATCAACAGGGAACCAAAGTACCCATTGTTGTCTTCGATGAGAACGTGACTCATTTTGCAAACACCCTACTACCATTCAAGTGATACTACGTTTCAAATGCATATGTGAAGGAGACTCCGCAACCACACAGGGTGCTCGAATATCCATACACCTGGACTCTTTACCGGAAGAACCTTGTGGAAACTTACGATGATCCAATCCCACCTCCACTGCCTTGTACATTCTAGTTTGACAAATTTAGCGAGTTCTACCGCACTGCTGATCAAGAACGCTCAATCTGTAAGCATGAAACCCCCTATCACTACTCAAAACATTCACCAACTAAAAACTAATTCTAATTCTGCTCTAACTCACCAATCACTATGAACTTTCTATTAGGCATAAGAGCATTCATCATTCAGGCTCTACTTGTACAAGAGGGCAAAACCTTAGCTACCAGAAACTTTGTGGTGATTAATGAAGAGTATGTAAAACCATTTATCTTCTGTTCCTTATTGTTATTTTCCATAGATACAAACATATTTTAGAAAAAATAACAATGTACCCTTATTTGTTTAAATATTTTTGCAGAATGATCCCAATACTGATGAGGGCCTGGGATGATCTGTTGGTTGACACAGACATCAATATCTACACTAGATACAAGACTCCAACCCTCATTATTGCATACGGGCTGAAAGTAACTACGATTAATGGTACACTACTAATCTAATACATAAACTTTTAAAGTAATTCACTACCTACTTTAAAACTACATATTTCCTGTAGCTGTTTTATTATTAACATACACAAATTTCGACATAGGGCTGTCACTCAAAACCAAAACAGGTGCTTACATCTTGGAAAACCCGACCTTGGAAGAACAGCCCCATTTAAAAGAATGGTAAATCTATTTACACAATCCCAAACTTGGCAATCAAAATTACTATAAATAACATGTACAAACTAGAGCTTACTTGGACCCAAGTAGACTTTTCCATCCACCGTGTCCTTCCGAAATCTTACCGTTGGACTTTTCCCTTGCATCTATTCCAAATGTTGCTACCTATACAATACTTTAGCTTTTTTTCCTACTTACGTTTACTATGGCATCGCTAACATGTAAACATTTAGGCAAAAACAGTTTGGACTGAAGGCAAGCTGACCTATCTGCCTAGCCAAAGAAAGCTCTGGTTTGAAGCATGCGAGAAATGCTTGACACCCTTGGATGTAGACATAGATTGGAAGATTAAGTGCTCTGTGTGCCAAGAATTTACCCACGTGTGCATTCGGTAATAATCCTTCTATTTCCCTTTTTATTACATTTTTCTCTCCACTTGTCTTGCTGCTGTTGCTTTACTTTTCCCTTCTACTTACCATGCACAACTTCACTTACTACAGGTCTGAAGTTCCTGTCACTCTAAAGCATGGTCGAATTGCAATTGAAGCAATCATCAAATTCCTAGAAATTGACAAGCTACTGCCCTTCACAGGCATTCAACTAAAACTTGCTGCTGAAAAGGTAAGATTCCAAATTAATACTTTGTATATACAACAAAACAAAAGAAGCTACAATAATATAATAACATGATTCCTATAGAATCACACACTAACGCAATACATTAGAAATATTCATTACATATTTAAAGCATTCAAAAGTTTTACTGCCTACCAATTGAAACTAAAGACTATGTATGTTATCAAAAAAACAAAAAAAAAACACACACAACATTTTAAATAGTCGTTAGTTAGTATAGTAAAAAAATATATGTACTTATGTGTCTGTTTGTATATGAGATTTGCCTGTTCCATTATTCATACTAACATTTCAACCTATCACATTTGTTGATATTCTAGCTTATCACATTTTGCTACTTCCATTGTTTTTAGGGCGAACCACTCACAAAAGAGATCGAGGAAGCTTTGAAAGACAAGCATGTTGTTTGTTTCATCAAGTACTACGACCGCGAAGCTCGAGGCATAATGCTTCGTCACTACCCTATCATTAAGATCTACAGCGAGGTTGAAATTGCGGCATATGATGCAGATCACCGTGCAAGTGTAGGAACTGAAGCTGCAATTGCCAACCCTACGCCTTTAGAACACATTGGATCATCGACTTTTACTCCACAAGTTTCTGTTGTTGAGAATGAGTTCTTTACACCTAGCACAAAAACTGTCCTTGAAGAGGTCTCTGCAAATCAGTCAATTGAGCAACTGCAAGTACAAGAAACAAGTGGTACTAAAAGGATGCTGCCCTTTGGAGAAAACACCACTGGCACTGCAACAGGTTCAGCATCAGGTTAATTTCAGCCTTGCTTACCCCCTGATCATACTACTGCTCAAGTTCCTGCTCATAAGGATGCCGACCCACTTCAGACAACTCCATCAAAGAAGGCAAGGGCCAAGCCTAAGCAGAACTGATATCTCTCTGTATGCAATGTTGGTATGTGTGGTTGAAGACATGTTTCATAAATAATATAGTCTTCTTTGCTCTAAATAACAACACCATATTAGAACAATAATTTTCTGTCTTTACAGAATATTAATGATTCATAATATGTGGCTTATCTTGTGTGTAAAATAAACCTACCAAGTTTGGTGTCTGGCTTGGCTAACAATCATGGTGAGGCATATGCCATGCGTCTCTGGTGTTACCGTAATGCGTATGGCCTTTTGTTTGCTCTTTTGGTGTGTGAAAACTCTTCTGTAACAATCTCACCATGAATATTTATTATGTATCAAAGCCTTGTTTGTAGTAATATGTAAATTCTGTTGTGCTTTTATAACTGTTTCTGCACTTAGCTACCTTTATAATTTTTTGTCCATCAATACTTCTTATACTAATGCATTACAAAATTCTGCAACACAAATCTGCTCCACGATAACCCCATCGATCTATATAAACAAATCTTCTACAAGTACTGCAGTGCGCTTAACTCGTGCCTTGCACGGTGTACGCCCACTAGTATATATATATATATTCTACCCAAAAAAAACGCAGAGCTTGCAGACCGGCAGGTATGACTACTTTGTATACATATCAAGCAAACTGGCAGGTATATAGTCATATCAAGAGTATATAATAAATATTGTACAAAAGATGTTTAATTTTACTAATTTGTAGGTATGTTTTCAATTTATCAATGAATTGAATTTTGTATTCTGAGATGTTAAAAGAACGATATTGAAATAATATTTTGTAAATATATTTTTCAAAAAACAAAAAATATAAATTAAAAAAATCGAACTAAAAGACCTTATTCGACGACTTCGTCGAAGGCCTAAAAATTTTCAGGACCTGCCTTGCTTAAAATATTAGGAAAATAAAACTTAGTTCCACAAAAAGTGTTCTTTTTATTGAAATTTTATTTTATCATCGAAAATGAATCATCCAGATCAGTTTAGTTGTCTTTTTTTATCAACTAATATGAATATTTTCGGGACCGTCATAAGGCTCAAACTGCAAATTAATGTTGTGGAGATTATTTGTCATGTGATGAGTGGCACAGGTGTCAGGTATCCAACCAGAGGGAATGTCATTTGGAGCCTGAGCTTGCGCATTATAAGCTTGGGGCTGTCCACGGTTTTGAGGTGGGGTTGGCTGAAAGTCGGCCTCAAAGCGGTGCCAGCATTCTTGGGCAGTATGACCTACCTTAAAACAAACTTGACATTTAGGTACTTGTCCCGGAGGATAACGATGAGCACGGCTAGTACCACGGCTGTTTTGGTTGCTGGAGATAGTGTTTTGGTTGCCACGACCACGGCCCCGGGATCCAGTATTCCCTCTCCCCGACCCCTGGATCTTTGGACTTGATTCTTTGGAATATGTTCTTTGAGGAGGATAGGGAGAGTTATGGGCCGGTGAGCCTGTGGAGTTTCCGGACGTGTATGAAATTCGCTTCTTTGGAACGAAAGCGGGTGCCGGAGAAGATGAAAGAGCCGGCAGGAAAGTGGCGTAATTCTGTATGCGGGCTTCTGTCATGAGCATGATTGAGTATAATTCATCTAGGGTGATTTTATCACGGTTAGTGAGCATTTGAACCATAGATTCATAATCAGAACCTAAGCCGGCCAAAATGTAGGCAACGATATCATCATCACCAAGGGGATGCCCGGCCATAGCCAAATCATCTATGATGCGTTTGATCCAGGCAAAATAATCAGCAGCGGATAGAGTGTCCTTGCGAGTGGAGGCTAGTTGAGCCCTAAGATGAACAAGCCTAGCACGACTTTGAGAGGAAAAGCAATTCTGCAACGTAGCCCAAATTTCTGCCGAAGTGGTGGCTTGATATACCTGCATCAACACGTCTTCGGATAATGAGGAGGTGATAATGCTAAGAATCAGATTATCTTGCTGAATCCAGAAATCAAGAGCCGGGTTTGGAACCGTAGCTCCGGTGGTGGAGGTGGAGGGGATGGTCGGCGGTGGATTTTTGATGCTGCCATCAACATATCCCAATACCCCTTGGCCATGTAGATACGAGATAATCTGGGCTCTCCACAGATGGTAGTTTGATCGGGTGAGTTTGAGGATTTGCAGGGCTGATGTGGAGGTAAGGGTGGGAAGCTTTGGAGCTGTTGATGTGTTACACCGGAGGTGAGATCGGATTTTGACATGGCTGCAAGGTGTTAGAGCTTGGTGGTTAGGGTTTTAGGAGGAATAAGGTGGCGGGTGTATGTGGGATACCGTGTATGACATATGGACTCGGGATCGTTAATGCTCTGAAACCATAATAAAATTATGAAGGTGGAAATAATGTTTTTCATTGATTTATGAAATGTAATGTGAGTACAATATATATAGGAGATAATACTTGTGCTCCAAGATAAAATGAAAATAAATAAATACAATTAAATGGTCTCGGTTGTAGTATTGCATTAGAGCTCTTCTGATAACATCGACGACAACTCTCTTGCTCGTCATCATCATGTTCGGCTTCAACAACATAACTTCAAAGTACTCACGTGGGGGATTAAAATTAAAACTTCCTCCAGCTCCATATGGTTGGCCTGTGGTTGGTAACCTATTCAACATAGATAGAAAGAAATCTCATATTGCTCTATCTAATATCGCGCTATCTCTTGGAACCATCTTCTCACTAAGATTCGGGACCAATTTTTGTGATTGTTGCCTCAAGCCCTGAAGCTGCTCGAGAAGTGTACAAACACCATGATAAGGAATTATCCGGTAGGTTTCTCATTCGGTTTAGCGATTTGATTCCCGAAGTGAAAACATCTGATCTTGTGATGGCTACCAAATGCGATAAACATTGGAGATCTCTGCGGGCAATGAGCTACAATCAACTTTTCTCCTCCCAAGCATTGGACTCCCACTGCGCAAGGTACGTACATACCTACTCCTTCTGTCCTATAATATAAGTCATTTTTAGACGAACAATTTACTTTTACAAGGGATATATTTACTAATTAATATATATATACACTTTTACAAATTTCCATTAATTATGCCAAAAATTGTAGGTGAGGGAAATGATAGAGCATATGGGGTCAAAGGAAGGAGAAGTAGTTAAGATTGCTGATTTTATTTTTGCAACAATACTTGTCAGTTTTGGTGACTTGATCTCTAAATTGATAAATAAACTGGTTGAACTAATCTGAGAAACTGAGACTGGGATTGATGGTCAATTCAGTTAAGTATATTCAGTTCTCTGAAAGTCAGTTTGAAAAAGTGCAGTTGAGTTTCTTCTGAAGTCAGCAGTCAGTTTTGGTATGTTGAGTTTTGATGAGTATAGCTGAGTTCTACATCTGATCAGTTGATTACAAGTCTGGAAAGTCAGTTTGAAGGTAGTTTCGTCTAGTGGATAACAGCTGGAGCTGGGGTCCACATCTGGGTACTTATGAGAATTCTGACAAAGATCTTTGGCGGTTAGGGTTTGGGATTTGTGCCTATAAATACCAATGTTGTAATCAATGCAATGTGTGTTTTTCAAGAGTGTTATTCACACACTTGTGAAAACCTTGTAATTCTATGCATAATAAAATATCTCATTTTCTGTCCGTGAAGTAGTCGGCACAATGCCGAAAACCACGTTAAATCACTGCGTTCTCATTGTTTCTGTGTTTTATCAATTCCATCATACTTTATGTTTGCATTGCTATCTCGTTATTTATCCTTCTTAAAGCGCAAGCTTCACAAATGCGTGTTTTTAACAAAGCGGTATCGAGGCGTCAGGTTTAAGATTCGAGAGTTGCGGTGAAAGAGTTGATCTTCACCAAGACCGGTGACGGTGCTTGGATTTTGTGATCAAATGTTTGTTCTTTAATTAGAAGGATGTCGGCAATGAACGCGAAGATTGATAAATTTGAGGAGGAACAGATTTGATTTGTGGCAAATCAAGATGCGGGCCTTGTTAAAGCAACAAGGATTGTGGACTCCTTTATCGATAAAAGGGATGACAATTCAACATATTATGCGATCACGGAGGAGAAAGCACATTCAACCATCATGTTGTGCTTGTCTCGATGATGTTATCACGAAGTTGTTGAGAAGACACCGCCGCCAAGTTATGGTTAAAGCTTGAAAGCATGTATATGACTAAGTCATTGACCACCAACAATTTTTTCTTTGAAGCGAGAGGCTATTCAGCATGAGGATGCATGAGGGGACTCAATTGAGAGATCATCTTGATCAGCTGAACACAATATTACTTGATCTCAGGAATATTGATGTTAAAATTGAGGATGAAGATCTTGCTTTGATTATGCTGGTTTCATTACCAGCTTCCTATGAGAACTTTGTGCAGTCCTTTATAGTTGGGAAGGATAAAGTTGCTTTAGAGGATATAAGGTCATCTTTACATGCTAAGGAGTTGAGACATAAGGCAGCTGGGGAAAAAAATCAAGCACGGGGTGAGAAGTCAGAGTGTGAGTGGAAAAGAACATGGTCAGTCTAGGAAGAAAAATTCCAAGAAGACAAGGTCCAAAGGCCCTAAATCCATAGATGTTTGCAATTATTGTAAGGAGCAGGGACATTGGAAGTCTAATTGTCCAAAGAGAAAGAAACAGCAGGAGAACGGTTCTGGCACAATTGCTGTAGCAGCTGAGCATGATTCAGATGAAGACATGGTCTTAGTGGCAGGAGAGTCAGCACTTCAAACTAATGTGTGGATTCTAGACTCTGGGGCATCCTTTCATATCTGCCCTTATAGAGAGTGGTTCACAAGTTATCATCAGATAGATGGTGGTCAACAAGGTCTGCAAGGTTGTTGGGATTGTCTCAATTCAGTTGAGGACAGAGGATGGGAGATTCTGTAAACCGAGTGAAGTTAGACATGTTCCACAAATGACCAAAAACTTGGTATCGCTAAGTTCTTTGGACAGCAAGGGATTCAGTTTTAAGGGGTAAAGTGGTGTGCTGAGTGTCTATAAAAACTCAGTTGAGGTTCTCAAGGGAATCAAGAAAGGGACTCTGTATTACAAGGGTCAGTTGTTGCTGGTTCAACTGCTATGGCATCTGGTGAGGTTCATCAGCCACAGCTTACAAAACTGTGGCATATGAGATTGGGTCACATGGGTGAAAAAATGATGCAGGTTTTTTCTCAGAAAGATCTTCTTGGGGAGTGTAAGGTCAAGAATCTAGACTTTTGTGCTCATTGTGTGTTTGGGAAGCTTCACAGGAGCAAGTTCTCAAAAGGGGTACGCAACACAAAGTCAACACTTGATTACATTCATTCTGATTGTTGGGGGCCATCAAAGGTGGAGAGTCATTGGGTGGCCACAGATATTTTGTGTCATTCATAGATGTGACTATTCAAGAATGACTTGGGTGGTGCTGATGAAACACAAAAGTGAGGCATTCAAAAGCTTCATGCAATGGAAGGCTCTAGTTGAAAATCAGTTGGGGAAGAAGATCAAGAGGCTTCGTACAGATAATGGTCTGGAATTCTGCTGGAATGAGTTTGATACATTATGAAAAAAGCGAGGTATTGCCGGACACCATACGATCAGAATACTCCTCGGCAAAATGGTGTAGGTGAAAGAATGAATCAAACTCTTCTAGAGAGAGCAAGATGTATGCTTTCTCATGCTGGTTTGTCAAGGAGATTTTGGGCAGAGGCTGTAACCACAGCGTGCTACTTAATCAACATGAGTCCTCACACAGGGATCAATCTCAAAACACCAGTTGAGATGTGGTCAGGCAAGCCTGCAGATTATTCAGTTCTAAGGGTATTTGGAAGCACAGTTTACTATCATGTCAGTGAAGGGAAACTAGAACCAAGAGCCAAGAAAGGAGTGTTTGTGGGGTATGGTAGTAAATGGGTATAGAATTTTGGTCATCAGCAGAAAACAGAGTTATTCTCAGTAGAGATACAGGTTTCGATGAAAATTCTATTCTCAGTTCATTAGTGGGGAGGATAACTGAATCTAAAACCGATCTTGAAAGGCGAGAAAACTTATGATGAGTGGAGCTTCAGGTGGAGTCAGTTGAAACGCAACAATCAATTGATCCAAGTCAGTTTTCATCTGATCTGGTTGCTGAACCAGAGCTGAATCCAAGCCAGTCAGCTGAGCTATTGTCAGTTGAGCGTCAAACTGAGAACATAGGTCAGCAGAGTATAGCTGTTAGCGGAGCTAGAAGATCCAAGGTTGGGATACCTCCCATGAGGTACGGGTTTGATGATTTGGTTGTACACACACTTCAAGTTGCAGAAGAAGTGGATGGTTTTGAACCTTCTAATTGCAAGGAAGCAGTGACATGTTCTGAAGCATCTCAATGGCTTGCTGCCATGGGAGATGAATGGAGTTATTACTGAAGATTCAGACTTGGGATCTAGTTAAACATCCAACTGAAAGGAGAGTTGTTACTTGCAAATGGATCTTCAAGAAAAAAGAAGGGTTAACTGAGGCATAAGGAGTTAAGTATAAGGCACGCTTGGTTGCAAGAGGGTTCAGACAGAAAAAAAGAGTAGACTTTGATGACATATTTTCACCAGTGATCAGACATACTTCAATCAGAGTGTTACTAGCAATGGTGGCACAACAGGACTTAGAACTTGAGCAGTTAGATGTGAAGACAACATTTCTACATGGTGAGGAAGACAAAGAGATATACATGACTCAGCCAGAGGGTTTCCAAGTTCCTGGTAAGGAAGATCTTGTGTGTAAGTTGAAGAAGTACTTTTATTTACTGAAACAGGGTCCTAGACAGTGGTATAAAAGGTTTGTGATTACATGATCCATTTGGTTACTGTTGAAGTCCTTATGATTCTTTGTGTTTACAACAATGATAAGTTGGAAGATGGATCATACATCTATCTTGTGTTATATGTGGATGACATCTTTTGATAGCTGCTATGAAGAAGTCGATGTTCGAAGATCGAAAAACCTTCTCAGTGCTGAGATTTGAAATGAAAGATTTGGGTGCAGCCAAGAAAATTTTGAGGATGGAGATATGGAGAGATAGAAATCAAAAGAACCTGTTCTTATCTCAGCAGGGCTATGTACAGAAGATTTTGTCAAAGTTTGGCATGTCAGCTGCTAAGCCAATAAATACTCCTATGGCATCAAATGTTCATTTGTCAATTTTTGCTTTACAATCAGTAGAGGAGAAAGAGTACATGTCAAGAGTTCCCTATGCTAGTGCATTTGGCAGTCTAATGTATGCCATGGTGTGCACTAGGCCTGATCTGGCTCAGGCAGTCAGTGTTGTCAGCAGGTTTATGGCTCAACTTGGAAAGGAACACTGGAAAGCTATGAAAAGAATGTTCAGGTACCTTAGAGATACAACTGATGTTGGTCTCATTTATGGAGGTGATACTCAAGAACTGATCACATGATACTGTGATGCTAATTATGCAGGTGATGTGGGCAGTAGAAAATCTATGACTGGTTATGTTTTCACATTGGGGAATTCAGTTGTCAGCTGGAAAGAAACTCTTCAGGCAACAGTGGCTTTATCAACTACTGAAGCTGAGTTTATGGCTCTTACAGAAGCAGCCAAGGAGAGTATCTGGTTGAAGGGACTAGTCATTGATTTGAGGCTACATCAGAATCAAGCTGAGATTTTTTGTGACAGTTTGAGTGCAATTTGTCTAGCTAAGGATCAGGTTCATCATGAGAGAACCAAGCATATTGATGTGAGGTATCATTTTCGAAGAAATGAGAAGAGGGTTGTAGTGAAGAAGATCGCACCAAGGAGAGTCCTGGCCGATATGTTCACTAAACGATTCGATGAGAGCAAGTTTCGATTGTGTGCGGACTTCTTTGTCAAAGCTTGTAAACTAAAACTGAAACTCGGTTGAGGAAGATTAATGAGTGGATTCGTGAAGAAGTGCAGCATCGCACATCCTGGCATTGACGAATGCATCCGGTACAAGTACATCCGGTTTCGCAATCGGTTGACTATGAATGAGAGTTCAAGTCAAGGTGGAGATTTGTCGATTTTGGTGACTTGATCTCTAAAGCGATAAATAAACCGGTGGAACTAATCGACGGCGAGACCGAGATTGATGGTCGATTCGATTAAGTATATTTAGTTCGTGAAAGTCAGTTTGATGAAGTGCAACTAAGTTTCTTCTGAAGTCAGCAGTCAGTTTTGGTCTGCTAAGTTTTGCTGAGTATAGCTAAGTTTTACATATGAGCAGTTGATTACAAGTCTGGAAAGTCAGTTTGAAGATGAGTTTCGCCTGGTGGATAACAGCTGGAGCTGGGGTCCACATCAGGGGTATTTATGAGAATTCCGACAAAGATCTTTGGCGGTTAGGGTTTGGGATTTGTGCCTATAAATACTAATGTTGTAATCAATACAATGTGTGTTTTTCAAGAGTGTTATTCACACACTTGTGAAAACCTTGTAATTCTGTGCATAATAAAATATCTCCTTTTTTGTCCGTGGAGTAGTCGGCACAACGCCGGAAACCACGTTAAATCACTGTGTTCTCTTTATTTTTGTGTTTTATCAATTCCGCCATACTTTATGTTTGCATTGCTATCTGTTATTTATCCTTCTTAAACTGCAAGCTTCTCATCTCTGTTTTTAACAATACTAAACTCCTTGTCCATGGCAATGACATCCAAAGATATCATTCAAAACTAGGAAAACATCGGGAAAGCAAAGATGCCTTCCAAAAAGCTTCTATTGTTCGCAATTCCAAGACTCGAAGATTTACTCCCTATACTGGTTGGCTTCGATTTTGGTGCTAAACAAAGGATCAATAACTATTTTGAAATGTGCACAGACCTTTGGGGAGACATTTTAGCTGAAAGGAGACGCCAAGATGGCGGCAGTGAAAAAGGAAGCCCTCCAGATTTTCTGGATTCCATGATAAACCATTCATGGGACGATGTTCAAATCTATAGCCATCTCATCGTATGAATTCTCTTTCTTTACAAGGAAATTATTTAGCGAGTCTTTATTTACGCGCATCAATCTGAAAATAAAAAGGTTCGTTAATATATACTTAATTGCAGGAGCTTTTTGCTAGTGTTGAAACCATGACGACAACAAGTGAGTGGGCGATAGCCGAGCTGACAAGAAATCCTCAAGTCCTTGTACGACTCCGAGAAGAAGTTGATGAAGCAATGGGAAAAAGAAATCATGTTCTTCCGGCCGAACGTGACCTCGGTATGCTACCTTTCTTACAAGCATGCATGAAAGAGACATTTACGCTGCATCCACCCCTCTCATTCCTTGTGCCTCGTGTTGCTGTAGAAACTTGCAAATCGATTGGTTACGATATTCAAAAAGGAAGTTTGATTGTTACAAATGCATGTGCGCTGGGGTGAGATACCGAGACTTGGGATGACCCCAATAGCTTCAAACCTGAGCGTTTTCTAAGAAAAAGTCAAAGTATGGACGTGAAGGGAACCAATTTTGAACTTTTGCCCTTCGGTGGTGGCAGAAGGATTTGTGCTGGATACCTGTTGGCTATTAAACAGATTCAACATTGCTCAACATTGTCATTTTGCCAAAAGAGAAGCCTATGCAACTGATTTTAAAGAAGCGACGGGACTTCAAGAACATGTAATTACTACCACTAGTGATCGACCAATCAACGTGCTTGGAAATTTCATGAATAACACGAACATCCATCAGTGCAGTGGTGTGTGTTCTATATGTGTTTGTTTGAGTCAATGTAACTTCACTTCTAATTAATGATGTATGATTAAATATGCATACTTTTTTCTTCACCTGAAGGGGGGCGCCTAGCACCTAAACATCACTATAGGCTTACAGTACTAATAAAAATAAAACCATTGCAAGATAATTAATGATTGTAAAACCCCAATCAAAATGCTCATATTGTCTAAAGATAAAGCCATTGCTAGATAATGCTTGTAAAACCCACATAGGCCTGATGCTCGAGCCGTTAATTCCGTTTTAATTTAGTTATATTATGCAAGAATCATACTCAATTAGCACATAAGAACGTGTGTTGATCGTTGATTGACTCATATAAGTACAAACAACGACCTAAAAGAAAAAATTTCATAGAAAACGACTAAAACAACTAAACAACGACCGAAAAACGATTAAAATGACCCACATTGTCTATTCTGAAGAAGAAGAAAAATACCTTCACAATGTCATTATCAGAGCTGTCCTGATTGCTCTAAAAAGTTTGATTGGCATTGGCATTGCTGATATAGATGGATGAAATAGTAACCCTCAGAAAGATGAATGTGCGAAAACATTGATCCAATTAAAGTACTACAAGCTTCCTAGGGGATAAAATTCAGAATTACAAGAAAAAATCAATCTGTAAGGCAGAAAAAAGCCGAAAGAAAATAGTGAAATCAAAAGAGTCCTCAAGCCATTATTTTGGCAGATCTCACAAACAGACTGTCCACAACCTTGCCCATATTTCTTCATCTAGGTTTCGCCCGGCAACGGTACTTCAATGCCGGGAGCTATATAAATATATGTCAATGTGAATATATGTGGTAGAAAAGTCTTTGTGGTCCTCTGCAAACAACAGGAGTGAGTTTTAAAAAAAAAAAGACGTAATCATATTTATGGCAAAGAAGGGAAATAGCTGTGGAAAAAAATGGATCAAATTTCGGTCTTATCCTTTCATTCACGAAATTTAGCAGAATACATATTGAAATGAAGTATAATATAAAACTCGCCGCCTGAAGTATAATGCAACAAACAACGGAATTCCGTCCAAAATAGAGAAGCGTCGACAAATGGTGGAAAAACTCAACTGCGGCATGTTCATGAGTTTATAAGTTTTCCATAAATGGCCTGAAACTTGTCGGCAGGTTACTGTCTGGATGGGTGACGATACTGGAATTCGTCTATGAATAAATCCGGACCGATTATGTTTGTGATAAAGACCTAAATCCCCTAGAACCTTAATTCGTGTGTAAAGAGGGACGTGTTTTTGGTGTATTTAGACTGAGCTCTCGAGTTGCCTACATATCCAATAATTGAATTGGAATCAAGTATTTCGTAGTTTCTTAGGTTGTTTATATAGGAGATGTCACATCCCTTTCCTTGTCCTGCAATGAACAATGAATTGTATTATAATTATCATTATTATTTCCCTAAGGATATCCACGCTTAAATCTTTATGATTTAGGGATAATTATGGACATATTTATTGTTAATATCAGAGTCTTTATGACTAAGGATTCTTTCCTCATTTGCACTTATTTATCCAGCACGTGGAATAACTTCCGGGGTTGGTTTGAGCGTCCTGCACTCAGCCCCCTAGGCCACTATGGCCGAACTGAGCAGATCTTATTTTCCATACCTTGGCCGACCTGCGGTGGCTGGAGGAGGAGTTTCTGTCGATCTCCCACCTGGGGTAAGGGACCTGCCCTTAGGTATGTTCCTGGGGCTCCTGGCTCTTAATGCCCTATATATGTTTAGGGGCTAATCATTTATTACACGTCCTAAGAGGACGACACGTGGCATAGTTCTGGTCGGCTATCATCATAATCCCCCCAGATCTGATCTTACTTTTAGTTAGTCAGATCTGCACTATTTTGGCGGTTCGACCGGACTTATCCGATCTCGCGTTTTGAATTGCTTAACGGCCAGGTGGCAGTCTATTAAATAGGCTATCATTACTTTTGCAGGATACGAGGTGTTTTCCCTCTTCCCCATAACTGACGTCATACACACGTCTGGAGGGGGGGTTATAACCTGTCATCTCATATCAGACTTTCCCACTTCTCCTCCTTTGTTATTAAATCAAAGATTTCATCCCTCTCAAGACTTTGCATTTTCTCAAGTAAGCATTTCCTGTCTTCTCTTTCTGAGTTTATATTTTTCTTCCTCTCTTCTGCTTCTATTTTTCCAAGTTAATGAGGGCGAGCACTGCGTCTAGAAGTTTGATTGAGAAGGAATTTGAGTCCCCATCTGAGTCTGAACTAGAAATTCTTCAACCTAGGGCTCCAATAGATATCCCTGCCCTTAACACAGTTGCTGCTCGTAGTGATTTTGAGCAGTTCGTTGTAGATCCACAGCCTGCTAACCCCTCTAGACCCTATGACTCTTTGGATTTACTTCTTTAAACCATAGCCTAAGAGCCCATATGACTGCTAGGTCAGCTGTAGGCTGTTTTGGGGTTAGATCCAAACTTAAACAGGATGATATCTTGCAAATCTGTAACCAATATGGTATCGATATGGACCAGTATGCTCCCCAGCTGCCTGGGGGTGTACACCTGCATGCTCATCAGCCCTCTGAGGGGTATTGTGTTGTGCACAGGGAGCAGTTCGTCTGTGGCCTTAGGGTCCCATTCTGCCCGGCCTTCTTAGCCGTACTGAGGCACTATCAACTGGGATCTGCCCAAATTGCCCCAAATGGAGTTAGGGCGATTATTGGCTTCACGATGTTCTTTAGACAAATATATATGGAGTTCGCTGTAGACCTTTTTAGGACCTTCTACCAGCACAAAGGTTAGGAATCATAGTGGATGGTTACTTTGCTTGCCGTACTGACCACCGAAGGGGTATCCCCATAATGTCTAAGGGGAACACCTCTATTCATGAGTGGAAGAATCATTTCTTCTTTATCCGTCATGGTGGACATCCTGAGCTGAGCGGATGGAATTACTTTCAACTTCCAGCTGATGTGTGCCCCACTGGGGTTAGTGAAGGGTTATTGAAAGATATTGCCGGGTCTGGTCTTCTCCTAGATTTTGAATAATGGCCTCCCGAACTGATCGAGGCAGCTCGCCTAGCCGATTCCAGACCCGATCGAGCCTTATCTGAGGCTTACCCAAGAGGAGTATAACAGCTGTAGGAGTTTATCTACAGTTATATTTCTTTAACCTTGCATATTTTTGTTGTTTTCGCATTCTTCTTTGCTTGTACTGACACTGTGTCTTTTTTCCTCTTCAGTGGCCGATTTTGCTGAAGTTTTTTACCAAGCATTTGAGGAGGAGGTTGTGCCTGAGCACAACGAATAAGTATTGAACCCAGAGGCTCCTGGGGCTGGTGTCGAACTGGAGCCAGGCCCAGTTAATCCTGAGATCAATCCTAAGGATCCTCATACCGAGGAGGATCTTCAACAAGACGACTTAACTGCTGCTGTGCAGCACACCGATCAACGGGATGATAGCCTAATCATTCTTGATGGCTCAGACCTTGGGGAACAGATCCAACCGTGCTCCCGATCCGGGCGAAAGAGGACCAGGTCTGGTCAGGATGCCTCTGTGGGGGCTTCTTCTTCCCTAGCTGAATTTCTATCAGAACTTCCGGACAAGGATCTGGCCGCCATTGTATGTCTCTTCCTTGCTTTTCTCTTTTATTTTTTCTTTATCTTCACATCATACTGACCTTGTTTGTTTTTTGTCAGGTTGTTAAGGCTGGGAAGGAAGTCTTACACAGACTTAACGATTTCTCCTCCCAGAAGGCTTATTTGGAAAATCGGATTGCTGACCTCTCTGCCAACCGCCAAAAGCACAAGGATGAATCTTTATCCAAGGATGCACGATTGCTGGTCTGGAGAAGATTATGCACGCTCAGCAGGCTGAGTTACAGGAGCTGCGAACTGCTGGTGCTGAACGGGAGGAGGCCCTGGCCAAACTCTGCCCTGATCATGAGGGGCTTGAGGCTGTGATACCTGCGCGGATTGCTCAGGCTATTCATGAATATAAGAGCTCTGCTCACTTTACTGGGGCCTTGAAGGTTATACTTGGCTCCATCTTAAGTCATGGGTACACCCTGGGTGTAGACCAGGCCAAGGAGTAGTGTCCTCAGTTGGTCATTGACGCTCTCCAACATGGGGGGCTCCACAAGCCTGGTGGAAATAAGCTTTATGAGGCCATACTTAGGGAGTTTTAGGCCGGTGAAGATCAGGCCAAGAAGTATGCTCGCAGACCTGCCGCTCAGCAAACCAGTACGTCTTCGGCTCAGCCTTCCAGTACGCCTTCTCATCAGCATGCTCAATAGGATCCTGCTGTTGATTCTTAGGCTTAGACACTTATAATTCTGTTGAATTTTTTTGTAATAATTCCAACTTTTCTGCTGCCTTTTATTTTTGACAGTATATGCCTTTTAGGCACTTGTTATGTAATGACTTTTTTGGCTTTTCGCCCTTTATCTTTTGTTCTCTTTTAAGCATTTGATTTAGCCTTTTCTTTTATTTAAGCATGTTAGCCTTTGCTTTGATTTAGGGTTCTTTACCCCCCTAAAGTACAATGTTTAAAAGCTTTGCTGTTGGAACGATGTACTTTAGTTTCAGCTCTGATAGTCTGCCCTGCAGACTTAGAGAGTTTGGATTACTTCAAACTTTTTAGGTATCACGGTGTTGATCGTGTGCGAGCTCTGATCATCTGTCCTGCAGACTTAGAAAGTTTGGATATTTCAAAGTTTCTAAGGGTATTTCAGCTCTGATTGTCTTTTTTTTGTAGTGAGCATTGGTTTTACCATTTCTGAGTCTGCCTTGCAGCCCAGTTCGTATTTTCTGTCCTGCAGACTTTATGGTTTGTCCTGTCCAAACATTTTCTGAGTCCGACCTGTGGCTCAATTCGTATGGTCTGTCTTGCAGACTAGTAGAGTTTGTCTTTTGAAAACTTTCTGAGTCCGATGTGCAGCTCAGTTCGTATGGTCTGTCCTGCAGACTAGTAGAGTTTGTCCTTTGCAAACTTTTTTTGAGTCCGATCTGCAGCTTAGTTCGTATGGTCTATCCTATAGCCTAGTAGGGTTTGTCCTTTGCAAACTTTTTCTGAGTCCGACATGTAGCTCAGTTCGTATGGTCTGTCCTGCAGCCTAGTAGAGTTTGTCCTTTACAAACTTTTTCTGAGTCCGACCTGCGACTCAGTTCGTATGGTCTATCCTGCAGACTAGTAGAGTTTGTCTTTGCAAACTTTGATGAATCATATGAAATAAACAATACCCATGTGCCAAATAAACAATTATTTAATAACTGATGTTTGAGAATACATCTTATTGGAACAAAAACTTTAAAAACTAAATAATGCATAAGTAAAGTCTGGAACCTGTCCTAGACATAAAACTTCCTTAGGTTGGCTACATTCCAGCTGCGTTGTATGGTCTTGCCACTTGCATCAGCTAGCTGATATGCTCATTTCCCATGTACCTTGACCACTTTGTACGGGCCTTCCCAGTTTGGGTCAAGTTTTCCTTGAGGTCCTTGCCTCCTGAATTCGTTCTTTCTGAGCACTAGGTCTCCCTCCTTAAAGTATGAGTGCTTAACCCGGGAGTTATAGTACTGAGATATGCACTGTTTGTACATGGCCATCATGATGAAGGCCACATTTCGAGCTTCTTCCAGGTCATTCTTTGAGTGCCTGAGCTCAGTTAACTGCTTATCTTCAGAATAGAGCGCTGCTTATGGTGATGGTAGGCCTCTCGGCCGGAATTACTGCTTCGCACCCTTATGCTAAGCTGAACGGAGTTTCTCATGTGGCCGAGTTTGGAGTTGTTCTGTAGGCCTATAAAATGTTGGGCAAATGCTCGGTCCAACTATCTATTTCCTCCTCTAGGCGTTTCTTCAGCCCAGTTTTGATCTGCCTGTTGGTCTGTTCGACCTACCCATTAGCTTGGGGATAACCAACAGAGGTGAAATGTTGAGTTATGTGTAGTTCGGCACACCATTCTTTGACAATTTTATCTTCAAATTGAGTTCCATTATCTGAAATTAGAGTCTTTGGTATTCCATATCTGCACACTATGTTCTTCCACAAAAATTTCTGTATTTGCTTCCCTGTTATAGTAGTCAGGGGTTCATCTTTGACCCACTTGGTGAAATAATCCACTGCTACTATAAAAAATCGGACATTGCCGGGAGCTCGCGGAAGTGGTTTTACTAGATCTACCCCCCACTGATCGAAGGGCCATGGGGAGACCACTGGAACCATGTCTTGAGATGGCTGATGTGCCAGATTATCGTGCACCTGGCACGATTTGCACTTCCCCACTAACTTTTTGGCATCTTCCAACAATGTTGGCCAATAATAGCCGAACAGCCTACACTTTCTTGCTAAGGTCCGAGCTCCAGGGTGATTTCCACAAATTCCTAAGTGTATCTGTCTGAGAAGGTAATTCTCTTCTTCACTTGTTGCACACCTAAGCCATGGTGCAATATACGACTTGCGATAGAGGACGTTCTCGAACAGCGAATACTGGTCGCTAAGAGTTTCATCATTCTGGCCTAGACTTTGTCTTGATGCAAGATGTTATCTCCGAGATAGGACACAATAGGGTCCATCTAGGTACTGGCCTGCCTGATCGGCTGAATGATTTGTTGATCATAACTTCTTTCTTTGAGGAGTTCGGCCAGCACTTTTTTCTCTGATACAAAGTTTGACGCTAACTTTGATCAGGCATCTGCTCTTCTGTTCTCTGCTCGGTGTTAAGGCCATATTTATATGATTATTAAAGGTTTATTTCATTATTATTTTCCCCACATTTGCGTAATTTGCATGAGAATTAAGGGTTTAAGTGTAAATATTGAGTAAAGATGATTTTAAGAGGGTTGTATGCAAAATTGATGATTTTAAGTGTTGATTTAATGGAATTATTATTAGTTGAGTTTTATTACGTTTTTGCATTGTTTATTTATCATGTAGGAGTTAATTTTCGTGCATATAATGAGGATAAATGAAGCTCAAGTCGAATTATAAGAGATAGAGTTGGAATTGGCTTGAAGAAATTGGATAAAGATGAAGAGATCCGATCCTCGCGAGTTCAAACGAAGGCCCGAAGTGAATCGGCGCCCATGCGGCCCGTCGTAATCGTATTTTACATTCAGAGAGTTCAGACGGAGGATGAACGAGCGTTTACTCAGCGTCCAGGCATTCTGGACGGGCGTCCACGAGACCAGACGGGCGTTCAAGGCCGACTTAACCCTAGCCGACATCAAATTCCTATAAATAAAGCGGCAGCCCCAACCCTAATTCATACCAAATAATTGAGATCGCAATTTGACACCAAAAAGCTGCGGCCACAAGCCTTTTACGCAGAGATGAACTTTCCAACCCAACAATCATCTTCAACATGATTGTTGGCTAAAAGCCTGCAGGTGAGTCGACGGAGGAAGCCTATCAACAACAAACCAACTAGAGAGTTCGATGCTTAAGTTTAGTGAGTTTATTTCATAGTTTTTCATTACTTTGGATCTGCTTTTGTATTGCTTAAGTTTTATTGAATTAAGATTTGATGAAACGATCTACATTTAATTTATGCTTGAATAAATTTATGAAAGTATGTTTATTTAAGTTCTCTTTATTCAAAGTAATGCATCTAATTGTGTTTTAAGAGATTAGGCATGATTAGTTGAGTAAGAGCTTGGAAACAATCTCGTGATCCTGTTTTGGTTGCATGTTTAGTTTGTTTGAAAATATAAACGAAACCCTAGAATTTGATTGAAGATATTTAATTGAATTCGTGAATAAATCACTACTAAAAACTATGTCTTTTTAATCACCGTCTAGTTGGATTGTTGGTTGATAGGTGGAACCTAGTCGCCTTGCTGTGTTTTCCTTTATTGTTTATTAATCGAATCGTTTAGATTAAGTTTAGTTTAAGTTCTAGTTATATAAACCCTAGTTTCCTGCTGTTTTCCTACACTTTTCTGCTTCAGTTCGTATTTAGACGCTCGTCCGCAATAGCAGACGCTCGTCCATCAGATTTAGTTTCCAGACGCTCGTTCATCAAAGTGAACGTTCGTCCGTCTTTCTGTTTTCTTATTTTCTGCTTGTTTTTATTCCTGTTTTAGTTTCAATTCTTAGGTTTAGGTTTCAGTCAGTTTCAACCTTAGTTTAGATAGATAATTGTGACATAATTGATAGAATAATTGTCCCTTGATCCGATAAACATTCCACTCCCTTAGGACGACCCGTTAACATCCTTTACTACAGATCCTTATACTTGGGGTGTTTCGGTTATAAATTGTAAAACTCGTTTTTACCGAACACTCGGCGAATTCGGTCAACTTGGACCTGTTTAAATTTTTCTAGCATAGTTTGAGCCACTGTTAAGTATTTCTTCATGGGCTCCTCTTTAGCCTCATATTCTCCATTGATGTGGTTGACAACGAGTTGTGAGTCACTGTACACCTGCAGACTACCAATTCCGAGCTTGTCTGCCAACTTGAGCCCTGAAATTAGGGCTTCATACTCAGCCTCATTGTTAGTGGCTTGAAAGCCAAACCTTAAAGTGTAGGGGAACTCTTCTCCTTTTGCACTGACGAGCAGGAGACCTGCCCCTGCTCCTTCTTTGCTTGCTGCCCCATCAACATATAGTTTCCACTTGCTTTCTTCTTTTTTCAGCTGATCGTCCTATAAATGAACAACGATCCCTTCAGCTAGAAAATCTGCTAAGGCTTGTTTTTTGATGGCAGTTCGAGGACGGAAATCAATATTATACTCTTCCAATTCAACAACCCATTTCGCCAACCTTCCTAAGGTTTCTGGTCGTCTTAAGATTTTCCGTAACGGCTGATCGGTGATCACCGTGTTCAGATGTGCCTAGAAGTAAGGTCTTAACTTCCTGGAGGCATGCACTAATGCCAATGCCAATTTCTCAGCATTTGAATATCTGACCTCTGGTCCATGGAGTGCTTTTCTTACAAAGAAAACCGGTATCTGCTGTCTGTCTTGCTCTTTAACCAGTACTGCGCTCAGCGCTTCTTCACATACTGCCAAATAAACATACAGGGGTTCTCCTACCTGAGGAGCCATTAAGGTGGGTAGTTCGGCCAAGCATGATTTCAGCTCTTCAAAGTCCTTCTGAATTTCCTCGTCCCACTGAAAATGACTTGCTCTTCTCAAAATTTTGAAAAATGTCAAGGCACAATGTGCTTATCTGGATATAAATATGTTCAAAGCTGCAATTCATCCCGTTAACCGCTGTACTTCTTTGATGTTTTTTGGCGGTGACATAGTCTTCAGTGGATCAATCTTATCTGGATTTGCTCTAATTCCGTCTTTGGATATCATGTATCCTAGGAATTTTCCCGATCTGGCCCCAACATGCATTTCTTGGGGTTAAGTTTCATTTGAGTTTTCCTCAGGACCTCAAACACTTCTCTGACATCATTCAAATATTGATTAAGAGACCTGCCCTTGATCAGGAGGTCATCCTCATACACCTCCATACATATCCCGATCTGCTTGGCAAAATTGCATTTACATCCCTTTGATAGGTTGCTCCGGTATTCTTCAGGCCAAAGGGCATAGTGACGTAGTAGTACGTCCCAAATTCTGTTATTAAGGCAGTCTTTTCTGCGTCTTCAGGATCCATTACGATCTGATGATAACCTTTGTATGCATCTAGGAATGCAAACACTTTAAATCCCACCGTTGAGTCCACTAGACGATCAATCTTTGGTAGGGCATAACAATCCTTTGGGCATGCTTTGTTGAGATCTGTGAAATCCACACATCTCCTCCAGCTCCCATCTAGTTTCTTAACCAGTACAGGGTTTGCAAACCACTCAGGGTATATATCTACTTTGATTATGTTGGCCTGTAGCAACTTTGTCAACTCCTACTTAATTGCTAAGATGCGCTCAGAGGTAAAGTGCCTTTTCTTTTGACAAACAGGCTTCCTGTTCGGGTCTATGTTAAACATGGGAACTTCCAGCTCTCGAGATAATCCTGGCATATCCTCTACTTTCCATGTGAACATATCTCTGAATTCTTTTATGAGTTTATCAGAGATTCCTCGCGTGAGGCTGGAATCAATGCCCCCACACTAACTGTTGAGTCCTCTTGTTCGTCCCATAGACGAACAACCTCTATCTAATCTTCAGATAACCAGTTCTCTTCATCTTTAGGATGTAGTTCTTCAACGCTCACCTACTGAACCATCATTTTCCCACTTACTGTCGCTGTGTAACAAATCCTGGCTATTTTCACATCGCCTTTAATCTCTATGGAGCCTTCTCCTGTCGGGAATTTCATACTTACATGCGTCGGTGAGATTATAGCTCGGAGATCGATGAGCGCCGGTCTTCCCATAATCACATTATATGCTGAGGGTGCTTTAACCACCACATAATCTACCATCAGGGTCCTGCCCTTGGTTCCTTCTCCAAAAGTAGTAGGGAGTTTGATTACACCCAATGGGTGAACTGGCGGTTCACCAAAGCCTAACAGGGGAGCTGACACGGGGGTCAGATCGGAATCTTTCAATTTCATAGCTTTAAAAACATTGTAGTAGAGGACATTTACGGCACTGCCCATATCCAAACATATTCGCCTTATCAGATTCTTGCTAATCACCGCTTCTATGACTAGCCCTTCATTGTTAATTACCAATGGTAGTGAATCCCTTGGACCATAAATCACTTCTCCCGACATTCTTTGCCTTTTATTCAAAGGAGTGGGGCGATGACTGCTGCATCGCTCGTGTCTTGATTACGCTTGTCTTTGTTAGGCCCCCCTGAGATCGTATTGATCATGTTCATAGGGCGGTTATCCATCTGACCATCAGGATCCGGTGAGTGGTCTCTTCTTCTCCGAAACTCATTTCGGTTATCTCCGTCGTGGTAATTATTTCGGCGTTTGAATTCACGCCGACCTCGTGGTTCGGCCTATTGAGACCGATCTATGATCTCATATAGCTTTCCTTCTATCACTGCTGCATCGATGTCTCTGATCAGATGTCGACACTGCTCTGAATCATGACCTATGTCCTGGTGATACTTGCAGAATTTGCTAGGGTCTCTCTTTTCTCTAGGTCCCCTCATGGGTGGCGGGACCTTGGCTATGCCTTTTCTTTCCATAATCACGAGGACCTGCTCGTGAGATCTGTTCAAAGGGATGAAGTCTCTGTCCAGTAGAGCTCATTTTTTGCCCAGCCGATCTGCGATTGGTGCAGTTACTCTATCCCAAACTGACTTTCTCTTCTTGTCTGATTTATCTTCAGACCTGCTTTTCTTTCCTTCACCTTTTTCCATATCTCTTTTGAATCTATTTGCTTCTTTTCCCTAACAATGTTAGTAGGCCACATCTAGGCATTCTTTCATTGTCTGAGGGAGTTTGCTGTTGAGCTTGGCGTGCAGCCATCCCTCTCGCAGACCTACCACGAAAGAGGCGACCAACAGTCGATCATTTACGTCCCGCACCTGTGTGGACTCTTCGTTGAAGCGCTTTATAGAGCACAGTACGGACTCATCAGGTTTCTGCTTCAAAGTCAAAAGGTGAGTTTGATTCCTCTGGAACGGACGAGCTGCGATGAAGGCATGGACGAACTTCCGAGTTAAAGTCCTAAAGTTGGAGATCGACCTAGGAGGAATCTTGTTGAACCATTCTCTGGCTCTCCCTGTTAGCAGTGCAGGGAAGGCTTTGCATTTCATCTCGTATGTGGCGTTGTACAAGTACATTTGTGAGATGTACTGGTGCATGTGATAATAAGGATCCTTGGACCCATCGTATGATTCAATCTTAGGAATCTTGAAACCCGCTGGTCGGGGGTAGTTGTCGATATACTCGGTGAAGGGCGACGCACAGAGCAGCTCGTCTGATCTTCTTCTGAGCAGAGCGTCCAGTTCGGCCTTAGCCGTGTCGTTAGGGTTTTGGGCTTTTTTCTGTTCCGTATGTCCGCTGGACTCCACAAACTCATGCTTTTATGAGTTTCTGGGTGAAAACCAGTTTCTGATACTTCTGGAGGATTCCTTCCTTTAAGGGCTTCATCATATCTAGTATGGTCTTAAGGGTGAAATTGTCAATATTTTTCAAGGTTTCAACTAACACCTGGTTGGCTGGATCTTGAAGGGCTGGGTTGGGCTGATGAGTTTGATCATAAGCAACATTTTCCTTTTTCTGAGCAGTAGTAGCATGTGCTTCTCCTTGGGTGGTTGTAGTTGTTCCACCCTGTTGAGTTGGATCCGTTGGATCTGCAGTTTTCTTGCCAGTGTTCTTCGGTGGCATGGTTGCTGATTAGAATTCTGGGATTGGTTTCATCGTTTATCAAAAGGTCTCCCTCCTTCTAGCGCCAATTGACGATGATGGAATTCGTCTATGAATAAATTTGGGTCGATTATCTTTGTGATAAAGACCTAAATCCCCTAGAACCCTAATTCGTGTGTAAAGAGGGACGTGTTTTTTGTGTATTTAGACTGAGCTCTCAAGTTATTTCTTTTGAGTTGCCTACGTATCCAATAATTGAATTGGAATCAAGTCTTTCATACTTCCTTAGGGTTGTTTATATAGGAAATGTCTCATCCATTTCCTTGTCCTGTAAGGAATTGTATTATAATTAGCATTATTATTTCCCTAAGAATATACACGCTTAAATCCCTATGATTTAGGGATAATTATAGGTATAATTAATGTTAATATCAGAGTCTTCATGACTAAGGATTCTCTCCTCATTTGCACTTATTTATCCAGCGCGTGGAATAACTGCCGGGGTTGGTCTCTGGCGTCCCGCACTCACTCTCCCAGCCATTATGGCCGAAGCGAAAGCAGATCTTCTTTGCCATGCCTTGGCCGACCTGCGGTGGCTGGAGGAGGAGTTTCTGCTGATGTCCCACTGGGTAAAGGACACCGCCTCTCAGTATGTTTCTGGGGCTCCTGGCCCTTAATGCCCTATGTTTAAGGGCTAATCATTTATTACACGTCCTAAGAGGACGACACGTGGCATAGTTCGGGTCGGCTATCATCAATGGGGCTCCACCGCACCGAGCCACCACCAGCAAGATATGAACGCAGAAAATGACAGGCTTTTGCAACGGTATATAATAACAGTCCTAGGATTGTATCATAATCTTGATACAATCTCCGGCGACGGCATTGGGGGTTCAGATCGGTGGGAGTTGTTGAAGCCGTCATGTAGGATGAGGTGTCCGGAGAACGCCATGAGATTCCTTTTCCTGTCAAAATGAAAAACGTGAAAAAGATAAAAATAGAGATGAGGTTAATTTTGTCCGACAAGTGTTATTTTGTCTTTATAGCCTATGGTCTTTTTTATTGTGTCATACATGCCTAATTAAGTCTAGAAATGATCCATATGGATAAAAATTATAAAAACAAAAAAAAATCTGGATACAATCTCCGGCGACGGCATCGGAGGCTCTGGTCGTCGGGAGTTGTTAAAATCGGCCGGAATCGGCGGTAGGAAGAAGTAGTCGGACGACGCCATGAGATTCCTTTTCCGGTCAAATTGAAAAACGTGAAGAAGATAAAAATAGAGATGGCGTAATTTTGTCCAACAAGTGTTATTTTATGTGTTCTAAATGCCTAATTAAGTCCACAAATGATCCTTATGTATATACAATTTCAATAAATAATGCTTGAAATAATATATATGCATAATTTTTTTAATATTATTTGAAGGGTATATTAATCATTTCGCATAGAAATTTGAGTAGGGGCCATGGACCCTGACCGATGTGTGTCCGCCCCTGATAAAAACCCATCATCAAATAGAAGTTGTGCAACTTTAAAAAAAAAATAGAAGTTGTGTAGGCCGGTGTACATGTGGTTGGTGTAGTTTGTTAAGATTTAAAATAGGAGGATTGAGGGAAAATGACAAAAATATTTACGAAATGAATAAATAGGACACACTTTCTTTTAGTTGTAAAAAGGATAAAAAAAAAATTGATACGGACAAAATTAACCCTATACACAGGCGCGTGTCCTCAGGTAGGAGAACATCAGGTATATCGTATATTTGATGCTACATTGCTGCTTTGCTGTTGTTTTGTTTTTTTCTTTTTTTCAAACACCCGTAACTTTTGATTTATAACTTCGATCGTCGAAATTTTTTCACCAAAATTCAGTTTTTGTTTCCTCTTCAAAATGAGCCCAAACACGATACTCTTCCGACGTACATTTTGAAAGACGAAAAAGTATTTATATTAACCGGAGTGTTTTTTTCTTATAAACGACCGTAACTTTTGATTTAGAACACCGATCATCAAAATTGTTTCACCAAAGTTCATTTTTTTTATCTTCATTTTGAGACCTCATTTGATACCTTTTCGACGTAGTATTTGAAAACCGAATTTTATCGCGGCGTTCATAAGAATACAAGAATGAAGAATACAAGAAAAAAGAATATGATAAAACGTTTTATTAACATCCAAAAATCACCATTATTATTGCGTAATACAACAATCTATCAAAAAATGCTTCATATCCTAATGAAACAATCTATCAAAGCATTATGGAGATGCAACTCCAGGGGAATCAAGAGAATAAAAGCCTAATACTATTGGATGTAATCAAAAAACATATTAATGAAACTAAAACACTCAAGTTCTTGAAGACAAAAGCAGTCTATTTTACCATCTATGGACCTTCATCCTTCAAACTCGCACCACATCAAACTCCATGAAAGATGTATGGGCGAGTAAAATGCATCAAATAACATTGGCTCGGCCTCATCAATGGAGAATCTAGGCTCTGTAATTTTCTAAAGACAAAAAAACACAAACATAATCAACAACCTTCAACCACCTAGGCCAAAACCACACCACAACAAATAGTGGAATGCAAAGAAAGATTAAAACCAAATAAAGACATCATATGCCTGCAATAACACAACCAATTTTGTTTTCCTCTTCAACTTCTCAAAACACTTTTCATTACTAATAACCATATAAAACAAATATTCATTGCATTTCTTATCCATTAATAACTGAAATACCATCTTTAGTATGCTTTCCAATGTAAGGGAGGAGGTTTGAATCACACTACTATCGATTCTTTTTTGAAAAAAAAAACATTGCAACATTGTATTGTTAAAGGTATATTTGAAGAAAGTAAAAGAAGGCAACAACATAAAGTCAACAAAAGTATTTCAAGTTTTTCAACCCTTAAACACTTTATTTTTTGCTCCAAAATCTAATTTTCAGCCTTATATTTGGCTTATATATGGCTGAAAATGACACAATACCACACCAACAAAGTAACACTAGTCTATTAGAATGCTTAATGATATGAACCAAGTAAAAAACACCATCAATCTTCTTTAAAACATTATAGATGCATCCTTAAACTGTGGGATAACCAATATGATCAACCACAACAGACCTTCCATTATTTCTGTTCTCAACATAACTATTAGTCCTCTCTAAAAAAAAAACTATTAGTTTCAACTCCATGGTTATCAAAAGAGTTGACAATGGTAGCTTCAATATCTGCCATGGCAGTTTCAATACCTGCCTTGGGATTCCCCTCAACCCCAGTTGCCCGAGGAACGGTCCCAGACTCAATACGCGAATTATCAAACTCAATTTGCAAATTTCTAGAATTTCCAGCCATCCTGTTTCAAGCCATCAACCTTAAAAAAACTTATAATCAACAAAAGAAACACCAGGGAAAGAAGTAAATCAAGGACACAGATCCTTACAGCTGTGAAATTCATTGGCTCCATAGGGTTCCATGCTATGGAATTCGTATTATTCTGTAATGCACAGACAGATTTCAAGTAAGTCGTCAAGACAAAAGAAATCTGTTAACAAAAATATTCTCCCAAAAATGAAAGCCAAAAACTGATCTCAAACGAATAAAACATCAAGAATTATAATTTGTAACAACCTAAAGAGGTCAAATATTAGATAGTATGTTCTCAAATATACAAGAAAACAGAATACAAATGTTAAAGAATGCTAAGTACTAGTAAATATATCTTACTCGAAGACACATTCGGTCGGTCTGGAACACAAAAAGTATTTACATTGCAAAAAGATTGAAAGATGGATATTTTCAGCAATATGATAAACGACAATGCCCCAGCTGAAATAAAAAAATGTGCATTATGTAGAAGATTCTTAGCAAGCACAACATTTGATAAAAAGCAGCATGTGTTGAGCATGATAAAAAGCAACATTCTTTTGGGTTTATAGGCCATATCTACTTTATTTGCTCATTCAAAACAGAATTCCTTAACAAAATATTTGACATTCAATTCATCAGCAACAATTGACGCACTGAAATTTTGCAATAAGGTAAACGAATTAGCTTTAACAGTGAAGAAATCACGAGAATTCCGAAACCACCGATAACAAATGGTGTAGGATCAGCCATAAGCAAATTTCCAGCTGAAATTGCAGTTATTGAATTCCCTTTCGGTTGGATTTCATTTTCACCGTCACCGACCCAGTGGCGTCCGTCGAGGGCCGTAGAGTTGGTAAGATAGCCGCAATTGATGGCAACCATCCATATTAGATAATTCTAAAATTTGTGCATCGGAGATAATCCATATTCAAATTCTACAAAGCAGCTCACCGGATTATCTGACATTTTAGCTGCCGGAGATCGACAAATTGAAACCGGAAGCACCACCGGAGTTTCTTCGATTTCCTTGAGCTGATAATTATGAAATTGCAAAAGAATTACTCGATTCCATTCTTGTAAAGTAGAGGGGGAAAAGAAAGGAGAAAATATACATTCAGGTCACTGTAGACACCCATATTTCAAGTCAGCGCATTTGGCGCCGCGTTTTTTTTTTTAAGAAATGCGCTTATTCCATAGTGATCGTGCCAAATTTCCACCAGATGGCGTGGAATTCGAATGGTTCACGTAGAAATTCAAATGGTGCCAAAAATTGAATTTCCACGCGCTTGCAGGAAATTTAAATGGCGCCACGTGGAAAAGGAAACATAACGTCGAAAATATCCACTACCGTGGAAATAATAAAACATATACAGTCTGACTTTATCTTCTTCTTCCTCACTTTTTATCTGAAAAAAATTACTTCACACAAAAAAAAAAATACGCACAAACCCCACATCCCTATCCCCACATCCATATCCCCACATCTGCTGATTAATTTCACGTGGAAGGAATTACTCTCACGGGCAAGCGAAGGAGTTTGTGCGGGTTAGTTTACATTCGTGGAATTGGAACCGGGAGTGGATTGAAGCTTCATACAACAATAAGTATTAATCTGAAGAATATCTACAGTAAGTTATTTACTGATTTATTAGGTTTAATTTTGATGAATTTGCCCTCAAATTTTAATGAACTGCAACTTTTTATTTCAAATTGTGATATCAGAATGTTATCGATATTGTGATATAATAATGTTATTGAAATTTGGTTTCAAATTGTGATATAGTATGTTTATGTATTGACCAAAAAATTGAAATTGTGAGTTAATTTTATAAATTTTGTAGTAATGATATTGTAAAATTTTTGATATTGCATAATTTTGATATTGTAGAAATTATGATTATAAGATAGGAAATTGTAGTAATGATATTGTACAATTTTGATATTGTAAAAATTATGGTTATAAGATATTGGACATTTCGAATTATGTATATTGGGAAATTTGTAGAAATGTTGATGTTGTAGAAATCTTGACGTTGTAGAAATTTTGATATTGTAATTATTTTGCTTATTTGATTGGAAAATTTGTAGAAATCTTGATGTTGTACAAATAATGACGTTGTAGAAAATTTGATATTGTAATTATTTTGATTATATGATTGGAAAATTTGTATTGGAAAATTTGTAGAAATCTTGATGCTGTACAAATAATGACATTGTAGAAATTTTGATATTGTATTTATGTTGATTATTTGATAATTTAGAATTTTTTTAGAATGATATGCATTAATGTAATTATAGTGACAATGTTATTATTAGAAACGATAATGTAGAAATGATAATGTACATAGTTCGATTATATGTTATTGTATGTATGTTATAAGTTGTTTCGAAATTTAGTAGTATAATTTCCTTTCATGGCCTTAGTCATTTTGAAATGTGTAGTTTGATACCACTTTAGTTTTCAAATAACACTCGAATAATTTAATTGTTACGGCAATCACAATGAAAATGCCCTAATTTAATAAAAAAATTGAATTTAAAAACGAGAAACAAACGACAAAAAATGTTGTTTGAAAAATTTCCAAAACATCAAAATTCTTGACCTATTCTATGGTGTTACGCCCGACTGATGAAGTTCTTAGAAAAATGCATACATCACAGGGTGTTTTCAAATCCTTCGATCCATTTGTGTCATGCCTAATCTCCAGGCTTTGTATTGGGGCTCTGGTAGGTAGCTCGTAGAATTTTCATTAGGTCTCGCTTCAATAGAGCATCTTTTCCGTTCTCGCAGCTTGGTAAAGCCTCTCTGCCGGAAGTGAGGCATCCGTTAGATCGAAAGTATAAGATCTCGCTCGTTGGCTCACAAGATCCGGTCTCCTCGTCATCATCAAATATTCTATACGACGGTGAAAACAATCTTCTCTTCTATTACCCCCGTCTACTGTCACAACACAACACAAGGAAACGAAAAATTTCTCTTCTAGTGTGTATATTGGTTTTTCAGTTATATACACATATATTTACATATATTTACTTGTATATAACTGAATATTGCTAGACATCAAAAAACACAACAATATTCCTAAAAATCAAAATAATTACAATATCAAATTTTCTACAACGTCATTATTTGTACAACATCAAGATTTCTACAAATTTTCCAATCAAATAAGCAAAATAATTACAATATCAAAATTTCTACAACGTCAAGATTTCTACAACATCAACGTCAAGATGGAAATGCACTGCCGGCGGGGTCTATTACAAATCCTTGGTCAATCCTACATCCGGTGTTACTCCATGGGTATGTATTATACTATATCATTGTTATCAATCTACATTGTTAGCAATATTTTTAAACATTGTATTTAAAATCGGTTGCCTTTTTTCCTTCCTTTTGCAAGTTGAGATGGTCGGTGATATTTTGACAACCGCCAAGATAGGCGATTCGTAATTGGTATGGGGTTGCCGGAGGCGGAGGTTACATCTCCACCTCGTCAATTACTGTTCCCCCGTGGTTGTCCCGGATCCCATCCCTGGTCAAAGACGTGTTCCCAAGGTCTAATTTGGATGGCGAGTTCGTGAGCGCCCGAGTGAGTTGATGCCGAGGACGAGCGACCATCTCAACAAGCCCGTCATGACGAGCGACCGAGTGCCCCGCCTACATCCGCAAACCCTCCGGTACCACATTGTTTTCAATAATTCGATATAGGCGGTGGTAGTATACCTATTGTGGGGGCGTTGTGCCGTTAGACTCATGGTGCACGAAATCACGCGTATAGTTGACAATGCGTTAAGAGAAGTCGGGACTGAGTTGATGGAAACAAAGGCCGAGTTGATTGAAACGAAGGCTAAGTATGCTGAAACGACTGCTAGGCTGAGTGAAATGCAGGCTGAAATGGCACGTCTGAGAGAGGCCCAGGTAACAACTACCAGAGTAGTTGAAGAACGACATACACGTTACCTCGAGTCGTTAAAAAGGGCGGCGGTGGAACAGGTTTGAATTAACTCCTAAATACAAATATAATTGCATTTATCTTGTTAACATAAATTTAAATTCACACCATTTCCTTTATTATACAGTGGTACACTTAGGTCCCGAAGAGGACATCTCGTATCACAAGCCTCCCTGTGGCGGTGACTCACCTCCATATCTCTCGACAGACCCAAAGCACACCATCCACCGAAGTTGGGCCGTCTTGACTACACAAGGCGCCGTGAGCTGAGACGAGAGACACCTCAAGGTCGTGATACAAACACGGACCGGACACACTCGAGGTTGTGATACAAACCCGGAGCAGACAACTCTGCAGGAATGTTCATATGGCGTCACCGCCCCAAGTTACTCCTTCCGGGCTTGGTATCGGGATCCCAAGCCGGGCCGTCTTCAGTCCACAAGGCACACCATCCGTTCAAGGTCAACACCCTGAGATAGAGCAAAGCACCCATCTTGACCCATTGAATGATTTTTTATTTGAGTGTGCTGGTCTAGGTCCAGAATTTGATATTGATGATGTGCATGCGGAGATGAGTTCGACAGACACTCGCACTCTTCTAGGGCCCCAAGCGATCCCAGGTTTGAATACAACGAGGGGGAGGGGGAGGGGGAGGGGGAGGGGGAGCTACAGAGAGCCTGCACTTCAAAAAGAAATGGGCCTTCGATCGACCCTTAAGCCGACTGAGTACTTTAGGAAGGATAATACCTAGTGGATTCAGCCTAAAAAACGGCCTGAGGACGATAGACACACACCCGCTCGGAGGACTATCGAGCAGGAGTACAGCGAACTGAAAAAATGGATAGGATCAAGTGACGGTGATACGACCAAGTTATTAGTCGGGGGGCTGAAAAGCGATGAGGAAATATTACCTTTCCCTGCGGATCGAGATTTTTTCAGCTGTATTTTGTTTCAAGGTCATCAGATAAATGCCCAGGTAAACTCATTTAAACTTGTATTCGAATTTTTTTAACATGTATTACATTTTATTTATCGTAATATTGTGACTGAGTAATAAATCCCATTTGCAGCACATTGACTCGTATGTGGGACTGTTGTCTGCTCGTATGGCAGCTTACCCTGATAAGTATGAAAAATATGCGAGTTTGTGTTATGCCTCATTCGCAAGTACTCTTGTGGCTGAATTAGAGAAATGGGAGGGCGACATGGATGCGGTGGTTCCGGCTCTTTTGACATTGGAAACTTCTAAATGGACCAAGAAAACGACCGCCTATGCTATCTGGATGATTAACACGGAGCATTGGGTGCTTGTGCGCATGTCGATCAGTGAATGGACCATAACGGTGTACGACAGCCGATACAGAAGCGGTGACTCGACCCACTTTGACCGGATCATACGGAAATGGGCTCTATACATGAGGTTAATGTTATCGGCATCACAAGATTGCAGGACAATCCAATGGATGATCGATCCATCTCAAACACCATTCTATACAATCATACACGACCAGACTGGATGTCCATAGACGGAGTACCGGTACGTATCAAACCTTATTCAGATTTTATAATTTCAAACATGCAGTTCTAATTTTATGTCTTTAATATGTAGGGAACGCTGTCCGGTTTTCAGTCTGAAGACTATGGAGCTTACAATCATCACCGACGCACACATATTTGAGATGAGTGATGATAGTTTTCGCAGGCTCAGGATCAAAATGGCCGTAGATTTATTTTGTCAACGTATAGCGGTGTAATATTTATATTTGTTGTTCGGGAGTCGTGTACGTCCAACATTTGACATTTATTTTGTTTTTATCTCAACTTTTGGCATTGTAATATTTATCTTGTGTGAGCAAAGACTCGTGTGAGCTAAGACTCGTGAGCATTGATTGAGAAGGTAAAGTGTGAGCTAAGACTCGTGTGAATTCCAACGATCCCGTGTGAATTTAGCACGAACTAACCATTGATGACCCATGTGAAAAGACGTGTCACTGTATCAATGACAATAGTGACTCTGCACCCTAATGACACCTATGACGTACGACATCGATATGACATCAATGACAAGTCCAAACAAGCATTGATTGAGAAGGTAAAGTGTGAGCTAAGACTCGTGTGAATTCCAATGATCCCGTGTGAATTTTCAACGATCCCGTGTGAATTTAGCACGAACTAACCATTGATGGCAATTATTGTTGTTGTATAAGTACGAGCCATTTCTCTCATTCTTCAAACTCTTTTAAGTTCATCTGAATTTTCTTCATCTTTCAATTTATAATCTACACTGAAGCAAATGGATAATGATCGTTTCTTTAAAGTTCTTGATGGTGGTTTCGCAACAAGTTTGGTATGTCATTATTAATTAACTTACATTTATATCACATGTATTATGATTAAACAAACGTGAAATGTTTCTTTTTGCGAGTAGACACTACCTCCAGCATACGTTAATAGGTTGAACGACACGATAAGGAACCTAGATAGGGCCGTTCTCCAAAGCCGATTAGGGACATGGGAAGTGAGGGTTGGAGCCATGAGACAATGGAATTCTTCGTTTCTTTTGGGAAGGTTGGGAGGAGTATGTATGCACATTACTTGAATGAGAGGAGTTTATAGTGTTTGAACACGTGGGGGTTTCACTTTCAACACTATTGTGATGGATCACACCTATTGTGAGAAGACTTTTTCTGAATCCGAGAGTGAAAAAGATGATGCAGATGATGATGCAGGTGCAAGTAACCAAACTCCCTATTTTCAGACGACGCTGCCAAACTGGGTATTTTCACATGGTTGTTATTATGTGGTGAGATATTTAAAATATTTTTAGTTGTTTTCTTGTTTGATCTTTTTTCCCCATATTGAAACAGTATTTAAATTTGTTTATGATTTGTAGCATATTCCAAAGGCATTTGCTAGAACAAACGACATGTTGCAAAACAAGATCGTGGAACTGCGATTTGCCACAGGGGAATCATGGCCTGCTTGAATTGTCCATATGGTAAATCAAAAAGTTCGTTTAAGCGGGTTGAATGATTTCATTACGGACAATGACCTAAATACGGGAGATGAATGCAGATTTGAAGTCATTGATCAACCTATAGAAAATCACGTCGTGTTTAATGTGGTGATTACTAAATATTGAAGATCATTTATTTAGGAGTCATCCTATCGTATTTCATGATCACCCTTAGTTTATTTAAGCATCATCTTATTGTTATCTCAATGTATCATTACTCTTTGTTTTTATGATTGTAAGCCCTGTTATCACTCGTTTGAACTACATTACCCATTTGCTATTATAATATAAAGATACAAAACATATAAGATAGTCACGATCACGCTAGTATCAATGTCCCCAAAAAGATACAAACATGTATAAAAAGCTCACGACTTGAGATAATACTAAAAACATGAAAAAAAGGAACAAAATGATCAGATCAATTAGGAACAACAATTGTATGAAACGGACATTTAGGCCTTTTGTGTCCGGTGTTTCCACACAACGAGCAACGCCTACCAGAGCCTGGGACTGTCCTCTCATTAGGCAACTTTCTTTGGTCCTACCGCCGGGAGGTTCACCTTGAGAAGCAATCTCGAGGATCCCGGTCGGCCCGCCGCATAACCGTTGGTTGTGTTTCCCTCCTTCGCTCGATCCCTAGGCTCGGCGGCGGAATGCACCGGTTTTTAATTGAAGTGGGAACAATCCAATCATCCTCATTTGGAGCAGGGTATACGCGCCCTTCATAAATACGCTGAAACATTGAGCTTTGTAGTAGTGACAACAATAATCGTGACGGACTCTCACAACGCTCACTTATAGCAAAGACAAGCATGTACACAAGGCATCTTGAGCCCCTGAAACTCTCCACAAGAATACTCCCATTCAGCCATATTTACCTTTGTGCTAGTATATCGTCCCCAACTTGAAGGCTGGTCCCGGTCGATCGCCTTTAGTGTGAAGGTTCTTGGGCATACGATACTCGGTCAAGAATTTTTCGGCGACCAGGGGCTAACACGGAGCGACATGCCAATGCAAGTTCTCTCGTCTCGCAATGCCATTTCTGCAACGTTGCCCTTATGTAGTCTAACAAATTCACGATACTCAACTTACGCGCATCCCTGATCACGTTGTTAAAACTTTCAGCATAGTTGCTTGTCATTATTGCATAACGTGTCCCTGGAAAATGCGATCGTGCCCAGTAACGAAATCCAATAGCCTCCAAATAACTAGACAACTCTATTGTTTGGATCTTTATCCTGCTCTTTTAACTGCTGAAACATTATTGCGAATCGCCTTTTTGAAAAAGTATACGCGGCTTCCCAGAAAGTGTATGGACAATATCCTGTGCTTCCGAATTTTTTATTGAGGTTCATGACAAGGTGGTGGTAGCAAAAAACCATGGTGAGCGTTTGGAAATACATCTCTAACAGCACCAATGATGCCAGCCCCTCTGTCTGATACGAACACCATGTCTTCACGTTCCCCGATTACCCCCTTCACTTGAAGCATGAAATACATCCACGCATCCCTGCTCTCTCCGTCGGTCACGACAAACGCTACCGGAAAGAGTTTATCACCTGGGTCTACACCGATAGCTACTAACAATGTCCCCTCGCATTTTGTTTTTAGATGAGTACCGTCCACGACTAAGGCAGTCGACGAAGACTTAAACCCGTCAATACTAGCTTTCAAAGCCATGAAAGCAAGATGCTTGAACTCGCCAATAACATGGTCGCCTCATATGCCGTGACGGTTTCAGATTTTCACTCTTCAACATGTAAAAGTAGGCGGGTAATTTAGAATACGATAGTGTTACGCTTCCTTCGATTAATTCCAGCGCTTTACGCTTACAATGATATGCACGCCGATAATCAAGGACTATGTTGAATACTCTTTGACGCGTCCACAATTAAATGTTTTGTCGTGGAATCGATTGCCGAGTTTTATGAGGTTCTCTCTAACGAGATGACCTATAGTTCCGGGTCTGGCTTGCCTATGAACGCTGCTTAATCGCTCCAATCCACAAGTGTGAGTTTCATTGTACTCGGTTATCTCGAAGTTATTGCAATCAAACATCTTTCTACCCACAACTTTCCATTCGCATTTCTCAAGTAAAGCATCGTAGTTTTAACTTCCCTTGTCGGACCGGAAAGGTTTCCACATGTAATTATTTTTCAATGCATGGTAACTCATTTTCATCTTCATATCATCCTTGTCCCCGAACTTTTACCAATATACAATAATCCGAATCTTGATCAAACGCCACCCGTGGACATGGAGGAATTTCCGAATCCGAATACGAACCGAAATGAACACCTCTATTGCGATTAATACTTGCCATACTAAATCTAGGACCAATATCGTGGTTCTCGTTCTAATGGTGCTCTCATAAAACTCAGTAAACAATCCACCAATATTGGGACCCGGTTGCATCATTGTTGACATACCCTGCTCGAAAGGCCCTCTCAAAAAAACTCGTAAACGATCCACCGATATTGGGACCGCTTGCATCCGTGTTGGCATATGAATGTTACGCTTTCGAAAGGCGCTCTAAGAAAACTCGTAAGCGATCCACCGATATTGGGCACCGCTTGCATCGGTGTTGGCATAATAAGAGGCGGACGGTCAAAAGCTATTTGGTTTGTTCCATTTATGTTGACATTATGACTTGTCCCGTCTAATCGTTGTTGGATGTACGGTGTGTGCGTTGTCCGCTAAAATTAAGCAGAGGTGTGTGAATTGGGTGACGAATCATATTCGCAATTATTCCCCAATCGTAGTCGAGTTCACTTGTGATGTCAATGACTTGTTCAATTTGAAGTTATATTCGGTCGGATGGCGGTTTCATGAGGATAAGTCGTGATGTGTTAGGTACAACATGCTTTCGGGAATTTCGACATATCCAACTCGGATGTAAAATCCTCAATGCCTCTATCATTTTCTTCATGTAGTTGCTCATTTAAGTCAAATTCGTTCTCATCTTCCGTATCGTGATCGCGGCATAACCGGTTCGGCGTTAATGCATAGTTTCACGACTTCTTTTCTCAAAATATCATCAATGTAGCCTAGCCATGTATCATCGTCCAAAACATCAATCGGTTGGTCATAATCTGCGTACATTAGTTTCATGATCAATGTGTTGTTTGAGACATCAATTCCTACTTTCTTACACACTTTGACCTTCACTTCATCCAATGTCGATCGGTTTTCACACGAACCAAATACAATTTTCCTTTCTTATAAGACCATTTGTCGCTATCTTCATGGTATTTCCACTCTCCGCCAAATAAAAACTTAACGGACACCGTGTTGTTATCTCGCAAAAAAACAATCATTTATCCACACGATTAGGTTTTTTTTCCAAATATTGTTGGATTGACTAAATATTATTGGAACATTATTCTGGATTGAAATATATACATATACATATATATATATGTGTGTGTGTGTCTATATATATATATATATATATATATATATATATATATATATATTGTCTTTGTATGTTTATATATAAATATATGTGTATATAAATGAGAAACAATACATATATTGTTGGAATAGTGTCCTAAACCCAATCGGGTTGGACCGGATCCGACCGGGTCGGATCATTTCTACTATTTCTTTATGTTTGTACATATATTAAATGGCTTTTCTGTTGTCATATATATGTTCTTTTAAAGAACCAATCATGAATTGTTATATGATAACGCCCTTAGTATTAAAGCGTGATAGAGAAACCATGATAGGCGATTATGGTTGATGAGATCTCTAATCACTTTGATAAGTTTGATACTTAAATGTCTCTAGTCGATGTACTATTAAACAGGGCATTGATAGTATAAGCAGACTAGCACGTATTAGATGTCTTCTCTGCCTTTAGGCGGTGGATAGATCTCGCTCATCGAAGTGTAGAGACACTTGGGTATGCGTGGACGTGTATTAGAGAATGCGACGTTAGATCGACCCCACTTACACGGATAAGTGTCACACTATGTGGCGGTTGTGTAATTATCCTTAAGACCGAGTCTTCATGGCATCACGGTGTGGATTGTCATGCTTTGACACTATTGAGGTTTCCCAGCCATGGGGCGATCATGCGGTAGTGATTGGGTGTGATCATCAAGCATGCGGAGTATACATGATTGGTCGTCCGGGAATCGCGTGCACCTATCGGTAGGGGTAAATATCGAAAGGGCCTTCTTATAAGGAATGTCTCGTTCTCGTGAATCTTTGCAAAGTGGGAGTAAACGTGTTACCGAGAGAACTTGATATCCGGTTTATAAGATACGGTTGTTAATGTTTGACACTCGACGCACGTACGACCGTTGGGATATTATTATAGCGATAGGATTGTAAGTTACACGTAAGCTGTTTCACATTAAAGGTAGTAGTCATTGCATTTGACTCTTCCGATGATTCGGGGTCACGGTGTGTTGCTAGACGCTATCCCGTGATCGTTAGGCATAAAGGGCATTTTCGCAATTTGCACTTTGTGTCTACGGCCAACATATTCGGAAGCCTATCGGGTCACACACATATGAACATCCAAACCGGATTAAAATGTGGTTATAGATGATAACCAAAATAAGGAAAGTTTATCTCGAGACTATAAAGGTTATAGTGGTAAATTAATATAGTGGTATTTATTTATTATGAATAAATTAAATACAAGATATTAATTATGTTGATTAATTAAATATGTATATTGATACATATATTTTGAAATTAATGATATATGATATATATTGATTTTGCAAATTAATTAATCATAACATTATATTAATTAAAGAATTTTCCATAAGTGAAATTTTGGAAGGTTTGGGCGCCACATTGCTTGTGTGTGTGACACACTTGGATTGTGCAATTTAATTAATAAGATTACCATAATATTAATATGTGATATTAATTGATTTTGAGAAAAATAGATTTATGGTAATAACATAATTTATAATCAATATAAGATATTGGAAAATCAAATTATGGAAAGAGAGATCAATCACATTAATTATTCTTCCTTATTTTTATTGGAAAAAGGTTTTCTTCTCCCACACTCAAGGCATAAGGGGCGCCCCTCTCTACTATAAATAAGAGGGCTTGCCAAGCTCTTTTGTACACCATTCTTCCAAGAGCAATTGTTCTTGTGAAAAATTGCAAGAACTCATAGTTCTTGTGTAAGAAAGAGGGGGCTTCCTTTAGTGAGTTTGTGAGGGAGGAAAAAGTCCGGTCTAGCAACCGGGGATTTCCGATAGCAATCCATGGTGGGATTCCGGCGGCCTGTTCGTGTGGACTAGCGGTAGAGGCCGAACACTTGGGCGGCTCCAATTTGAACTACTCTCCTAGAGGCGGTCAAAGCGTCGATCTTTTAGATCAACCAAGGTAACCACCGTCTACTACTTGTTTGTTTATTGCTTAAACGAAGTCGATCTTGGGTCGATAGGAGATAAATTTTGAATTCACTGCGTTCGCGTAGATTTCCTAACAAAGTGGTATCGGAGCGAGCTTCGAGCTTAAGCAATAAGCGTGTTTATTTGCGTAGTTAATTTTATCGCTTAAATCACGTAATTAAAAGATGATATATTTTGATTCAGAAAACGATACCTAAAAGAAATTATTTTGTTATGTGTATTTTATGTTTCAATGTAGTTCATAGTTGTGATTAGTCGATAGATGCAACATTCAAATCACGATACGTTAAGTCGAGGTTGAGTGATGGATTCTCGTGAACCCACTCTTCGTTAATTCGATGTGCTCGACTTTTTCGTCCCGTGATATTTATTGTGCATAGATATCTCGTTGTTTAGTCGTGTCATGGTTTAGAAATCAACGACATCCCTTTTGATTACGAATCAAAAGGAAAGAAACAAAAGAGAGATTTAATTTTAATTTAATTTTAGAATAGTTCTAATTAATTAAAATTAAAATTAAAATCATTTAAAATTAATCGTTAATTTTATTTCGATTAAAATCATTTAATTAATTAAATGTTAATTAGTTAATTGATTAGATAAAATTATTTAATGGATTAAATGTTAATTGATTAATTAAGACGCAAGTAGTTAAATTTTAATTTTATCTTTTTCATAAGATTTAATTGTATGGATTAGATAATGTAGATATAATATGATTATATGGACCCGATTGATCATGGACTCGACCGATAGGATAGATGTGAATGATTTAATTTTCTGTTGGTTTAAAAGTTGTCCTAGGCCGTTATGAAAAACGTGACCTAGTTTATTTTTCTCGCATTTATCCCATTCCCGTTGGCTCTCTGCCGTGTGCGGCGGGTATAATTGAATGTAACAAGAATGGAGCAGAAGATGAAGACCAAAGAAAGACGAAAATAAAGATCACATTGGAGAATGGAGCATTAAAGATCCTATTGGTGGTTGCAGCCTACCCTTAGATTGTGACCCGCGGTTTAAATCGGTTTGTATTCGAAACCGCACCTAGGAAAAGTCCATGATCATACCGGTTACTTTACGCATTTATTTATTTTGTGCTTGTATTTATTTTATATGATACGATAGATGCATGACTAGGCACGATCTAGATAAATGTGTAGGATGTATGTTTATAGAGATAGACATATTTATGATGAGACCATAATTAAAATTAATTAAGTGAATTAATTTACATAAATACTTCCACCTCAAAAGAATCAAGTTGAAATTGCCTCCCCATATTATAATGACGGTGAAGAGCCCTTGTTCGGATCCAACTCATCAGCCAAAGCAGGGGGTTGACCTACCTTGGGTATATCGTCATTATCGAGATATGATCGTATGAGATCTCACGAATATTGGGGTTATGACTTGACTAAGAATTCTCTCGCCACCACCAAAGCGGGTCGTCTGGATTTTAGAGGCAAGGGTTTGACTACTTTATGAGATGAAAATTGTCAAAGAGTTGACTAGTCAAACAACAAGAGTCGATAAGATACGATTGACAAAGATGTTGTCTACCTATTAGACTATTTTCGCCCACCCAACCAAAGCGGGGTCGCGTAGTTTAGTGGGATCTTGTCCACTAAAGAAATTAATAATTCTTGAAAGTCAATTGGGAGTAGTTGACTAGTGGGAGCAAAATCATAAACCAAAAGACCATTTTTGATTTTGCGTGTATAAACAAACAACACTCTTTTATTTTCATTTTTAATGTTGTAGTTAGCAAATTCTATATTTATGTTTTATTCTCGATTAGTAAAACCAAACATGACTGTTACCTTTTGAGAATCGTTCTCAAATATGGTTAAGTAGTTTTAATCCTTTTTAAATAAGCAATGACACGAGCAATCCCGTTATAGTAGTTAGAGACAAGGAGACTACATAATTGATGCAAGATACTCGAGACTTTAATTATTAAAGGAAAGCGGAAGCTCATGATATTGGATACGATCCAAGATGATCATTCAGTCATACGATGACAAATAATTCAAACGTTGAATGAGAATGACCATGTCTAATTTTGGAAAGGTTGTTTTCAAAATTAAAAGATTTAAGTAACGACTTAATTCTATCATTGCTTAAAGGTTAATTGAATAGTTAATGTTTTGAATGCAATTCAAAAGGTTAAATAAACTATTTAATGAATTTAGATTTTCTTTATGAAAGGAAATTGAAGACATGGTTCTTGTGATATTTCTTAAGTCTTATGAAGACTACAATAAGAAACTTTTACAAGTACTTAAAGGATTAAAAGGAAAGTTAGGCGTGTGCTTAAATAGAGAACTTATCGAAGTTTCTGTTATAGGCAAGAGAGTTGAGATAAATCTTTCCAAATTAAAAGTCAACCCTAAGATATATGATACCTTACGAGTGTGATTAAATTAGAAGGATTGGATGACAAATATGGAAGGTGAAACAAGCGTTGTGACACTTACCATATTCGGATCTAGTAAAGCTAAAAAGGAACCAAATAAATGTTATTATGTTCGGTTCTTATGAAGAACATACTTTCGATTATTTATTAGGATTTAGTAGACATACTCAATTGTAAAGAATGAATGTTATTCGATAAAGTTGGAGGGTCTTTGAATCTAACATACTAGATTGATGTCACTATATAGATGATATATGTGATGGGATCTCAACTAAATATTTGTATGGTTATTATCCTTGATTTGTGGTTACTCAGACATAGTCTCTCCGGAAGGGAAGCGTGTAATTAAACGTCATTCGATGATGTTGAACCATATGATTATGAATCATGTGGGTTATAACGTATCTTATCCAAAGAGGACTAAAATACCCTTTTATGAAAAGGTTATAAAATCTAGAAAAATTGTCTAAAGCCTAAACATACCGATGTTTGTTGGCTTATGACAATTAATGCTACAAATAATTGTTTGTTAATCTCTATGACTATTTTTAGAAATAGTTGAATGTACTTATTGAAGTACGACAATCGGAAAGCCCGAAAAGTTCGAGCCAAGATGCGAATATAAGATTGATGAGCTACTTAGGAATTAATCTTCAATTGGATTGAAGTAATTAATACGAAGGGTGTTTTGAAGTCGTGCAAAACGAATAAGATTCTCCCTTGAAGGATACCATCTTTGAGATACATAATTAGATTGTGTTCCCAAAACTGAAACAACACTTTATATGATAAAGGTGTGACGCAAGCCATGCAAAGTATCCCTTACCCGCTTCGGGATAGAGCCCTTATACTTAACCAAGTTCCAAAGAATAAAGGTTGAATAAATTCCATATTAGATATGGAAGAGGATAATGTCAAATCTATCTTAACCGATGATTTGTAGTTGTCATAAGCAAAGTCAGAAAGGCTTGAAGCCTTGTACGACATACGCAACTTTGTGGAATATCTTAGCAAGTATTTGGATATTATTTACTTGCCCGTGGAGCAAAATGTTTGTCTCCAAACATGCCGTCTTCTAGAGGAAGTGTTTCTTCCAAAAGAGACAGTGGGAGTAAATAAGATCTCAAAAGAGTTTGAGAACCACAAAGATACATTCAACCAATGGAACATGAGCAGACGCACATACATAGCGATGAGGTGTAGATCTTCGCTCAAAGGCACACAAATGTTTCGTAAGTACGTGGATAACCTAAAGCCTGAAAAAAGTCTCTTTGGTATGTTCATCCTGAAGAATGAATATCTCACGACTTATGAAGGAATGTTTAAAGGAAAGATTGAGAGATATGGCCAGGAGCCATAATATCTGAATTAGATTCCATCAGTGACAACTAGGTTGTGAACCTAGTCCTGTCTTACCTAAAGGAGTGTCCTGTAAGGTGAGCCTAGTTCTATTCGGGATTATGCTTGTTGTAACTTGATATCATGGCTATATGATAGTGTTGAAGACGTTGGGGCGCATGACTCAATGTTCATAGACGATGACATGATATGTAAGCCCACGAGATCCATTTATGGACTCAAACAAGTTTCTCTAGACAATTTCTTTGTTTGATAATCAAAGGAGTTTGATTTAGTCAAAAGAAGGATATGCCTAATGTGCAAGATGGATAGTGGGAGTGTGTTACGATTTTTGAGTAAGGTATTAGATATCTCTCTTAGGAATTATCACCCCATGTCACAGTCAATTAATGTTTGGTAGTTCAAGGTCTTTACGAAAGCACTTGGATTAGCAGTTCTTATTTTAGAAATAGGAATCTATAGTGATAGATTTAACTGTTGTTAGATTATTGTTTACTTATATAGATGTGATGCTAAAAGAGTTTAGCATAGATCACAATGGGAGATCTTGCTAGCCGGTGTTCTCATGATCTATCTATGTTAGGACGTTAGTCCTAAAGATAAGGTGAAAGATGATGATTATGGAAGGTTTCCTTCGCTACCACGATAGAAACCATCATAAAGGTAATGCCGGATGTTCATAGTCCATGAATAGTCATGAGCAAGTATGAAAGTAAATCTGGTGAATGTCGAGAATATCCTTAAACAAGTTAAGGAAAGTTTCTAGTTTATTGAAACTTGGAATCGAGATAAACGTAGATATACGATATATATATCCCGAGTCTTATGAAGGCGAGAGTGAGCTACTGCATCTGGGTTTGCAATCACTTTGATTAAGTGATACGTTGAGTGGAAATGTTCTAGCCTATGGGTCATCAGAACTCTACAACTTGGCCAAAACACAAGATTGCCTTGGAGGCACAATGGGAGCGAGACATGGATCTAGAAGGTTCATTCTCGAACCTTGTACTGTTCTTCCACCTTTTCTATATAGGCGATATAGTAAGTGGATTCATTGCTTGAAGCAAGGACCAGGGTCTCGTCAGAGATTCGTGTGTGTGTTGAGGCGGTTCCTTTGACTTGGTCATTTGGAACATGATATGAAGATAGTTCGAGTCCCCACGGATAGCGATCCGTTTATGGCTAGAAAGTAAGCGGTTGCGAGTATTGCATGAGATTCTTGTGTATCAACTTGGTCTTGTGTGTGCGAGTGATTGGTTTTAGGCCAAGTGGGAGATTGTTGGAATAAGTGTCCTAAACCCAATCGGGTTGGACCGGATCCGACCGGTCGGATCATTTCTACTATTTCTTTATGTTTGTACATATATTAAATGGCTTTTACATTTGTCATATATATGTTCTTTTAAAGAACCAATCATGAATTGTTATATGATAACGTCCTTAGTATTAAAGCGTGATGAGAGAAACCATGATAGGCGATTATGGTTGATGAGATCTCTAATCACTTTGATAAGTTTGATACTTAAATGTCTCTAGGCCGATGTACTATTAAACAGGGCATTGATAGTATAAAGCAGACTAGCACGTATTAGATGTCTTCGTCTTTAAGGCGGGGATAGATCTCGCCTCATCGAAGTGTAGAGACACTTGGGATGCGTGGGACGTGTATTAGAGAATGCGACGTTAGATCGACCCACTTACACGGATAAGTGTCACACTATGTGGCGGTTGTGTAATTATCCTTAAGACCGAGTCTTCATGGCATCACGGTGTGGATTGTCATGCTTTGACACTATTGAGGTTTCAGCCAGCCATGGGGCGATCATGCGGTAGTGATTGGGTGTGATCATTGAAGCATCGCGGAGTATACATGATTGGTCGTCCGGGAATCGCGTACCACTTATCGATGAGGGGTAAATATCCGAAAGGGCCTTCTTATAAGGAATGTCTCGTTCTCGTGAATCTTTGCAAAGTGGGAGTAAAGCGTGTTACTTGAGAGAACTTGATATCCGGTTTATAAGATACGGTTGTTAATGTTTGACACTCGACGACACGACCGTTGGGATATTATTATAGCGATAGGATTGTAAGTTACACGGTAATCGTTTCACATTAAAGGTAGTAGTCATTGCATTTGACTCTTCCGATGATTGGGGGGTCACGGTGTGTTGCTAGACGCTATCCCGTGATCGTTAGGCATAAAGGGCATTTTCGTAATTTGCACTTTGTGTCTACGGCCAACATATTCGAAGCCTATCGGTCACACACATATGAACATCCACCGGATTAAAATGTGGTTATAGATGATAACCAAAATAAGGAAAGTTTATCTCGAGACTATAAAGGTTATAGTGGTAAATTAATATAGTGGTATTTATTTATTATGAATAAATTAAATACAAGATATTAATTATGTTGATTAATTAAATATGTATATTGATACATATATTTTTAAATTAATGATATATGATATATATTGATTTTGCAAATTAATTAATCATAACATTATATTAATTAAAGAATTTTCCATAAGTGAAATTTTGGAAGGTTTGGGCGCCACATTGCTTGTGTGTGTGACACACTTGGATTGTGCAATTTAATTAATAAGATTACCATAATATTAATATGTGATATTAATTGATTTTGAGAAAAATAGATTTATGGTAATAACATAATTTATAATCAATATAAGATATTGGAAAATCAAATTATGGAAAGAGAGATCAATCACATTAATTATTCTTCCTTATTTTTATTGGAAAAGGTTTTCTTCTCCCACACTCAAGGCATAAGGGCCCTCTCTACTATAAATAAGAGGGCTTGCCAAGCTCTTTTGTACACCATTCTTCCAAGAGCAATTGTTCTTGTGAAAAATTGCAAGAACTCATAGTTCTTGTGTAAGAAAGAGGGCTTCCTTTAGTGAGTTTGTGAGGGAGGAAAAGTCCGGTCTAGCAACCGGGTTTTCCGATAGCAATCCATGGTGGGATTCCGGCGGCCTGCTCGTGTGGACTAGCGGTAGAGGCCGAACACTGGGCGGCTCCATCTTCGAACTACTCTCCTTAGACGGTCAAAGCGTCGATCTTTTAGATCAACCAAGGTAACCACCGTCTACTACTTGTTTGTTTATTGCTTAAACGAAGTCGATCTTGGGTCGATAGGAAATAAATTTTTGAATTCCGCTGCGTTCCCGCGTAGATTTCCTAACATATATACACTTATATATGCTAGTAGTATATATGTGTGTGAATATTGGTTTCTCGTTTATATACACATATATTTACTTGTATTTAAGTGCATATAGCCAGCCATAAAAAAACACATCAACAACCTTTAAAATAAATAAATATTCTTTAGCATATATACATACTCAAACACACATGCACACACAGTTAGGTTAGGTTAGGTTAGGTTAGGTCAAAAAAATTCAAGTTTCGTTGTGTTGTGTTGTGACAGTAGACGGGGGTAATAGAAGAGAAGATTGTTTTCACCAGCGTCATAGAATAATTGATGATGACGAGGGAGATCGAGATCTTTGGGACAGAGCCACGAGTAATGCATCTTATGCTTTCGATCTAACGGATGCCTCACTTTACGGCAGAGAGGCTTTACCAAGTCTGCCGAGAACGGAAAAGATGCTCTATTGAGCGGACCTAATGAAATTTTCTACGAGCTACCTACCAGGAGCCCCAATACAAAGCCTGGTGATTAGGCATGACACAGCTGATCAGAAGGATTCGAAAATACCCTAGGGATGCATGCATTTCTAAGAACCTCATCGTGGTCGGCGTACCATAGAATACGTCAAAATTTCGTTGTTTTGGAAATTTCAAACAACATTTATTTGTCGTTTGTTTCGTTTTTAAATTCAATTTTTAATATTAAATTAGGGCATTTTCATTGTGATTGCCCGTAACAATTAAATTATTCGAGTGTTATTTGAAAACTCAAGTTGTATCAAACTACATATTTCAAAATTAACTAAGGTATGGAACATGAAAGGAAATTATACTACTAAATTTCGAAACAACTTATAACATACATACAATATCATATAATCGAAATATGTACAATATCAAAACTTCTACATTATCATTTCTAATATTAACATTGCCACTATAATATCATTAATGCATTTCATTCTAAATTTTTTCTAAACTATCAAATAATCAAAATAATTACAATATCAAAATTTATACAACGAATGACAATTTTATTATCGAACGATCTCATTATAATTAATCATTTCAATATCTTAATAATCAAAATTTTATCATTTCACTACCCTAAAACTATAAGATTTTACCTTTTCACCATTCGAAAAATCGAAAATTTATATCTTTATAAGGTTATTTACCTCAAACATATCATCAAATTAAAACAAATACAATATTTAAAATAAATCAAACAAAACTGCTATACGAAATGCTTACCCATTTGTTTAAAGGAGTAAGACCGGTGTAGATTGATATCCCATAGATTGATAATTTTTGTCTGAAAGTTTTGTGAAGATAAATTCGAGTGAAAAAGATTGATGATTTTGGGTGAAGAAGATGATGGTATTGACTAAAATGTCGGAAAAAACGACAGTTGGAGCATTTATTAATTCAATTTCAGTATTTACACGGGACCGTGCCCAATTTCCACGTTGCGCTCGGTTTTACACGTGGCCCTCATTAAAATTTCCCCCATGACACGTGGAAATTCAACTTCTGGCACAATTTCAATTTCCACGTTTAACATTTCCAATTCCACGCCATATGGTGGAAAAGTTCCACGACCCCGTGAAAAAAGGCACGGCCTACTTAAAAAAAAATGTCAGGCCTGAACAGACCTGACTTGAAATATGGGTGTCTACAGTGACCTGAATGTATATTTTCTCGAAAAGAAAGAGAGGAAAAGGACAATTCTCTTTGCTTTTGAGAGTCTTCACAGTGAGCTTCATCTTCTCGATTTGCTTCTCTGACGGGTAATTTAATTCGAACGAAAATGTTAAATGTTTTGTCTTTAAATCAACAAAAAAAAAAAAGTAGTGTGGATTAAAGTTTATTTCCAGAACGAAAAATGGACTAAAACCTAATATCCCCTTTAAAATATCATAATTGACTAATGGTATGTATCTCAATATATATATATATTAACATTCACCGACACCCATGAGAAATTATCAACGGATAAAATGTCAAACATCTTACCACTAGGAATTAATAAATAGAAAACTCTTAGTATAATGTATGAAATGATAAAACCGCCATCATGAAATAGAAGTTGCATGTGCAGGGCAGACTAGATCGTGGTGTGTGATTGGTGGAGTTTATTAAGATTTAAAATATCATAATCGACTAATGCAAGTACATATGGTATGTATCTGAATATATATATATATGGACACACCCTGCTGGAATGAGTGAAAAGTGAAAACTCAAAGTGATCGAAGATGGATTTCACAAGTCTGGAAATGGCTTCTGATCATTACGTCCTCGGAATTGGCGCTCTTGTGTTAACGACCACTGTTTTGCTCGTCATCATCATGTTCGGCTTCAACAACAGAACTTCAAAGTACTCGCGTGGGGGATTAAAACTTCCTCCAGCTCCATATGGTTGGCCTGTGGTTGGTAACCTATTCAACATAGATAGAAAGAAACCTCATATTGCTCTATCCAATATCGCACAATCTCTTGGACCCATCTTCTCCCTAAGATTCGGGACCAAGTTTGTGATAGTTGCCTCAAGCCCTAAAGCTGTTCGGGAAGTCTACAAATACAATGACAAGGAATTATCTGGTAGGTTTCTTCTTGGGTTGAGTGATTTGATTCCCGAAGTGAAAACATCTGTTATTGTGATGGCTACCAAATGTGATAAACATTGGAGATCTCTGCGGGCAATGAGCCACAATCAACTTTTCTCCTCCCAAGCTTTGGACTCTCACTCTCACATGAGAATGCACAAGGTACGTATGTACTCCCTCCTCCCTAAATATAAGTTATTTTTAGACGAGAATGCACCAGGTATATATTTACGTTGACTATTTCTATTTGAAAGAGGTGACGTGGGATTATTTTGGAAGCATTTTTTTTTTTCACCACTGCCGTCTTAATTAATTAATTACCAATATACCGCATTATTATTATTAATATATCACACGATCTTTTCGAAAATTGAATCTCGAATATAAGGAAAATTTTATGGTGATCAATGACAAACAAACTTAATGAACACATGTCATCATTAGGGTGACACTTCAAAAAAAAAAAAAAAAAACATTTCCAGATCTTTCAGGGCGTACTTTTTTTTGGTCACCATAAAGCATTAATTGTGACAATGTCTTTGTCACAAAAGACCCAAAAATTCATCACTAGAAAGACTTCGAATCATAGTTTTTAAGAGATTCTCTACTTTCTGACTCCAACACCATTTTCATCTCGCTTTCTGAATCTCTACTGGCCAATCAGATCGTGAATCTTTTCTTGTACAATATTAGATTAACTACAATCCATACATATTTTCAAAAACAAAAACACAAGCATATATATATATATATATATATATATATATATATATATATATATATATATATATATATTAATGTCTATCTTACGGTGGTAAATATTTATACTAGACAAATATTACTTTGTATGGATTTTCTAAATATTTTTAGAAGATCCATACAATGAAATATTTTGAAAACTAATTTTTGTCACTCTAAAGAAACATATATGACGATGCCGGAAACCGTCTGTTAATTAATATGGGTCAATCTCCTATGTGATAATGATCGAAAACCCTAGAAACCCTAATTTGTGCAAAAGAGAGACGGATTGTTTTATTTGTTTAGACTGAGCTCTTGGAATATTTCTGAGAGTTGCCTACGCATCCAATAGTTGAATTGGAATCAAGTCATCCGTAGTTCCATAGGGTTATTTATATAGGTGACATCTCGCCCCTATTACTTGTTGAGTAAGTATTATAATTCATAATTATTCCCTAAGGATATACATGACTTAATCCCTATAAATCAGGGATAATTATGGACATATTTAATGTCTAGATTGGAGTCTTTATGAATAAGGATTATGTCCATATATAATTATCCCTCACGCGGAATAACAATGAGTCTGCACGTAAGCGTCCCACGCTCAGCCTCGAACTAAAGTGGATTGAATCAGGCGGCTCCTCTTCGCCAGACCTTGGCCGTCCTGCGGTGGATGGAGGAGGAGCTTAGACCGATCTCCTGTGGTAGACGATATGCCCTCTGTTCGGTCCATGGGGCCTTTGTCCCTTGAAGCCCTAAGTTTAAGGACTGATCATTTATTAAGCACCCCTAAAGGTGACACGTGGCGTAACTTGGGTCGGGTATCATCATAAGCCCCCCAGGTCTGACGCTGCTTTACAAGTGGGTCAGATCTGCGCTACTTTGGCGGTTCGTCCGGCTCCTAACCGATCACGTGTTTTGAATTATCCAACTGCCAACTGGCAGCCTATTAAAACTAGCCATCATTGCACACGCGAGATACGAGGCGTTTTTTACTCCTTTTCATAAATGACGTCGTTTGAATGTCAGGAGGGAGGTTATAAAACCGTCCCTTCACATAAGACTTTCCCCCTTCTCGTATTTGCTATTAATTCGAAGATTTTCCTCAAAATCCTCTGCATTCTCAAGTAAGCACATTTTCCTACTTGCTATTTTTCTTCATTTCTCTTTCTTTCCTAGTTTATGAGGGCGAGTACTGCTTCGAGCAGCTCAATTGATAGGGAGTTTGAGTACCATTCTGAGTCAGAAACTGAGGTTACCCAACCATTTATTCAATTTGGAGGCCCAATAGACATCCTTGCCCTGAACACAATCACTACTCGCAGTAATATCGAGCAGATCGTTACAGACCAGCCCTCGACTAGGCCCTCTAGGTATCACTCTGCATTCGGTTTTACTTCTTTATACCAGTGTCTTAGAGCCCACATGACTGCTAGGACAACCATTCGTTGCTTTGGAGTAAGGTCCAAAATTACCCTGGACGATCTCCTGGAGACTTGCAATACATATCATATTGATATAGATCGCTACGCTCCCCAGCTTTCTGGGGGCATGCACTTGTATGCTCATCAGCACCCAGAGGGGTATTGTACCATGTACAGAGAGCATTTTGTGGCTGGCCTGAGGACCCCCTTCTGCCCCGCCTTCCTCGCTGTACTGAGACATTATAACCTGAGCTCTACTCAGATCGCCCCTAACGGAGTTAGCGCGATCATAGGCTTTGCAATCTTTTGCCGGCTGATGGACACGGAATTCTCAGTAGACCTTTTCAGGACGTTCTACCAGCACAAAAAGGTTAGGAACCACAGTGGGTGGTATTACTTCCCACGCCGAACTGACCACCGTAGGCTTGTCACCATCTTGAATAAGGGGAAGTCTTCCATTCACGAGTGGAAGCATCACTTCTTCTTCATTCGTCATGACGAACACCCTGAGCTGGCTGGGTGGAATATCCTTCAGCTCCCTCCTGATGTGTGTCCTACTTCAGTCGGTGAGGGCCTGCTGAACGACATTGCTGATGCCAGCATACTTCTTGATTTTGAGCACTGGCCTGCCGCACTGATAGAGGCTGCTCGTTTGTCTGACTCTGGTCCGGAACCTTATCGGAGGCTCACTCAGGAAGATTATAATCATCGTAGGAACTTCTTCCTTGAGATTTATTTTACCTTACGCACTTGTTTGCCTTTATTGTTTCTTTTCGATTTGCTAACATTTTCTCCGTTCTTTCAGTGGCCGATGTTGCTGACATCTTTGACCAGGCGCTCGGGGAAGAAGAAGATGTGCCAAGACAGATGAGCCCCCCAGCAGAGCGGAGGTTCCAAGGGGTGGCCGAGCGTAACTGGCTGGCTAATCCAGAGGTCAACCCTGAGGTTTCCCTTACTGAGGATCTCCAACAGGACGACCTAGCCTCCGGCACACGGCCTGTCGAATAGAGGGAGGATAGCCTGGTCATTCTTGAAGTTTCTGATACGGGTGATCAGGCTCGACAGCGCTCTCGATCTGGTCGAAAGAGGCCCAGATCTGGTCATGAGGCTTCCGAGGGAACATCGGGCTCTTCGGCTGAGTTCCTAGTTGAGCTGCCAGATAAGGATCTGGCATCTATTGTAAGTTTTGCCTCTATCCGTTTTCTGCTCGCTATATTTGAACCGTATTGACCCTATTCGTCTTGTCTCTGTTGTTTACAGGTTGTTAGAGTTGGGAAGGAGGTTCTTCATCGCCTCAACGATTTCTCCACTCAGAAGGATTCCTTAGAGAAATGGATTTCTGACCTGTCATCCAGCCGTAACAAACACAAGGAAGAATCCTTGTCCAAATATGCCCAGATCGCTGATCTGGGGAAGGTCATGCACGCTCAGCAGGCTGAGCTGAATGAGCTGTGAGCTTCTACTGCTGCTCGCGAGGAGGCCCTGGCCAAACTTCGAGCTGATCACGAGGTGTTGGAAGATGCCATGCCAGAGCGAATCTCTCAGGCTATTCATGAGTATAAGAGCTCAGACCACTTTACCGGGGCCCTGAATGTTTTACTTGGCTCTATTTTAAGCCATGGGTATACCCTAGGTGTTAACCAAGCCAAAGAGCAGTGTCATGAGCTAGTTATCTCAGATCTTCAGCATGGCAGGCTTTGTAAGCCAGGCGGAAATGAGCTGTACCAGGCCAGGCATAGAGAATTTCAAAATGGTGAGGATTTAGCAGAGAAATACGGCCGTCGAACTGCGACTCGTCAGACCAGCGCATCTTCAGCTCAACGCTCTGGTACTCCTACCGATCAGCAACAAGAAACAACTGCAAACCCTTAGAAACTATGCCTTTGTTACTTTGTTGAAACTTTGCAATGTCTTCCAAGTTTGTTATTCTTTTTTGTTCTTGACAATTTGTGCCCTTTTGGCATTTGTTCTGTAAGCTTTGCTTTTTTGGTGTTCATCCATTCTTTGCCATTACTTTGGCTTTTGGTTTTGCCTTTGCTTTTGTTCGAAGCCTAGCTTAGGGTTACTCCCCTGAAGTACGTCATTTACGAGGCTCGCTTGTTGAATGTTGTAATTCAGTGTATGCGCTGATCGTCTATCCTACAGACTTCATAAAGTTTATTTCAAACTTTCGAAGTATTATTAGTGTTGATCTGACCGTCTGGATTTATTTTATTTTTTTTAAACTCGTTGAGCCTGCCCTGCAGACTTATTTTGATTTGCCCTTGGCAAATTTTCTACTGAGATCGACCTGCGGTTCAGTGCTTCTACTGAGTCCGACCTGCGGATCAGTTCATTGATTCCGTCCTGCAGACTTATTTTGATTTGACCTTGGCAAATTTCTTTTCTGAGAACGGCGTGCGGTTCAGTTCTTCTACTGAGTCCGACCTGCGGATCAGCTCGTTGGGTCTGTCCTGCAGACCTAATTTGATTTGCCCTTAGCAAATTTCTTTTCTGAGACCGACCTGCGGTTTAGTTCTTCTACTGAGTCCGACCTGCGGATCAGTTCGTTGGGTATATCCTACAGACCTATTTTGATTTGCCCTTAGCAAATTTCTTTTCTGAGACCGAACTGCGGTTCAGTTCTTCTACTGAGACCGACCTGTGGATCAGTTCGTTGGGTCTGTCCTGCAGACCTATTTTGATTTTCCCTTAGCAAATTTCTTTCTGAGACCGACCTGCGGTTCAGTTCTTCTACTGAGTCCGACCTATGGATCAGTTCGTTGGGTCTGTCCTACAGACCTATTTTGATTTGCCCTTAGAAAATTTCTTTCTGAGACCGACCTACGGTTCAGTTACGATCAAGCAACACAATGACAACGCACATATGCGATAAAACATTTATTTAATATTTGGTGCTTAAATACACCTTACTGAGAATTCAAAATTAACAATGCATAAAATAGTCTAGAACCTGTCCTAGACATAAAATTTCCTCAAGTTAGAGGCATTCCAGCTGCGGGGCACAGTTCTGCCATTTGCATCAGCCAGTTGATATGATCCCTTACCATGTACCTTGACCACCTTGTATGGTCCTTACCAGTTCGGATCATGTTTCCCTTGGGGTAGTTGTTTGCTCACCTCATTCTTCCTGAGCACCAGATCCCCTTCTTTGAAGTATGAGTGTTTAACTCAAGAATTGTAGTACTGAGAAATTCGTTGTTTATACTTTGCCATTCTTATGAAGGCTATGTTACGAGCCTCTTCCAGGTCGTCCTTGGAGTGCCTGAGCTCTGCCATCTGCTGATCTTCTGCGTAGAGCGCTGTCCGCGGAGATGACAGGCCGATCTTGGCCGGAATCACTGATTCACAGCCGTACGCTAGGCTGAAAGGGGTTTCTCCAGTGGTCGAGTTGGGGGTTGTTCTGTACGCCCATAATATGTTGGGCAAGTGCTCAGTCCAACTTTCTTTTTCTTCCTCCAGGCATTTTTTCAGCCCTGTCTTGATCTGCCGGTTCGTCTGTTCGACTTGCCCATTAGCCTGGGGATAACCGACTGAAGTGAAGTGTTGAGTGATGTGTAAAGCATTGCACCATTCTATGATGACTCTGTCCTCGAACTGAGTTCCATTGTCTGAAACCAAAGTCTTCGGTATTCCATACATGCACACTATGTTCTTCCACAGAAATTTCTGTATCTGCTTCCCTGTTATAGTGGCCAGCGGTTCAGCTTCAACCCACTTGGTAAAATAATCGATTGCTACGATCAGGAATTTGACATTGCCTGGGGCTCTTGGAAGTAGCCCTACTAGATCTACCCCCACTAGTCAAACGGCCATGGGGACACCATTGCGATCATGTTCTGGGATGGCCGATGTGACAAGTTATCATGCACCTGGAATGACCTGCATTTTTCCACCAATTCCCTGGCATCTTCTAACATTGTTGGCCAGTAATAACCAAACAGTCTGCATTTCCTCGCAAGGGTCCGAGCTCCAGGATGATTTCCACAAATGCCCAAGTGTATTTCTCTGAGCAGGTAATTCCCTTATTCCTCAGTTACACATCTTAGCCATGGAGCAATATACGACCTGCGATAAAGCACCTCTTTGAACAGCGAGTACCTAACTGCTAAAAGCTTCATTTTCCTGGCCTGAACCTTGTCTTGCGGCAGAACATTATCTCTAAGATACAACACAATCGGATCTATCCACGTACTTACCTGTCTGATCGGTTGTAGTGCGTGCTGTTAGTAGCTTCTCTCCTTCAACAATTCCACCAGTACTTTCTTTTCTGACAAAAAGTTTGAGGCCAATTTTGATAAAGCATCTGCCCTTCTATTCTCAGCTCGGGGTATTTGCGCGACCTTGACTTTTCAAAACATTTCTAGGAGAGTTCTAGCTGTCGTTAGGTATTTCCTCATAGGTTCCTCCTTAGCCTCGTATTCCTCATTTATATGATTTACAACGAGCTGTGAATCACTTTATACCTGCAGATCATCTGCCCCAAGCTTGTTCGCCAACTTAAGCCCCGTGATCAGAGCTTCGTACTCAGCTTCATTATTTGTAGCTTTAAAGTCAAACCTTAGGGCATAGGGAAATTCCTCCCCTTTTGGACTGACGAGTAAGAGACCGGTCCCTGCTCCATCCTTACTTGATGCCCCATCCACGTATAAGCTCCATTGTTGTATCTCTTTGTTCGGCTGAGCGTCCTCTAGACGAAAAGATACTCATTTAGCCAAGAAATCTGCCAAGGCCTGTGCTTTGATTGCAGTTCGAGGTCGAAAATCAATGTCATATTCTGCCAGTTCGACGACCCATTTCTCCAACCTTCCTGAGGTTTCAGGTCGTCCCATTATTTTTCATAGTGGTTGATCGGTGATCACAGTAATGGGATGAGCCTGGAAGTAAGGTCTCAACTTCCTTGAGGCATGCACCAATGCTAACGCTAATTTTTCTGCGTTCGAATATCTGACCTCTAGTCCGTGGAGCGCTTTACTCACAAAGAATACTGGTATCTGCTTGTCCATTCTATTCTTTAATCAATACTGCGCTCAGTGCTTCTTCACACATTGCCAAGTATACGAACACTGGTTCCCCTTCGTGAGGAGCGGTCAAAGTTGGCAGTTCGGCCAGGTATGTCTTTAGTTCGTCAAGTGCTTCCTGACTCTGATCGTCCCACTGAAATGGAATGGCTCTTCTCAAGATTTTAAAGAAGGGTAAAGCACGTTGTGCTGATCTTGATAAAAATCTGTTCATTGCAGCTATTCGTCCTGTCAGATACTGTACCTCATTTATGCTTTTTGGTGGGGACATAGTTTTTAATGCATCGATCTTATCTGGGTTTGCTCTGATTCCATCCCTGGATATCATATATCCCAGGAACTTCCCTGATCTAACCCCAAAGGTACATTTCTTTGGGTTGAGCTTCATCTGAGTCTTCCTTAAAACTCCAAAAACTTCTCGGACATCGTTTAAGTATTGGTCAAGAGACTTGCTCTTGATCACCTCCATACACTTTCCTATCTGATCGGCAAAGATTGTGTTGACAACCCTCTGATATGTTGCCCCTGCATTCTTTAGTCCAAAAGGCATGGAGACGTAGCAATACGTCCCAAATTCTGTTATGAAAGCGGTCTTTTCTGCATCTTCCGGGTGCATCATGATCTGGTGATAGACCCTGAACACGTCTAAGAACGTGAACACCTCATATCCTACCGTTGAGTCCACTAACCGATCAATCTTGGGCAAGGCATAACAGTCCTTTGGACATGCCTTGTTCAGATCTGTGAAATCTACACACATCCTCCAACTCCCATCTGGCTTCTTGACCAATACAGGGTTAGCTAACCACTCAGGATATATCACTTCTTTGATTATGCTTGCCTGCAATAGCTTTGTTACCTCTTGTTTGATCGCCTCAATGCGCTCAGGGGCGAAGTGCCTTTTCTTTTGCCGAATAGGCTTCCTGCTCGGATCTATTTTCAACTTATGTACTGCCGGTCAAGAGACAACCCTGACATATCTTCTGCTCTCCAAGCGAACACGTCTCTGAATTCCTTCAAGATGCTCATCAAGGATTCTTTATGAGGAGGGGGATCCATGCCCCAATACTAACTGTTGAATCCTCTTGTTCGTCCCATAATCGAATAGCATGTGTCTGGTCTTCAGAAGACCAGTTCTCTTCGTCTTCGGGCAACAGTTCTTCAATACTGACTTGTTGGACCATTTTCCCATTAACTGTCGCCTTGTAACAGCTCTTGGCTGTTTCCACATCTCCTCTGATCTCTATCGAGCCTTACCCCATCCGAATTTTCATGCTAACATGAGCTGGTGAGATTACAGCCCAGAGGTCGATAAGGGTTGGTCTTCCCATGATCACGTTGTAAGCCGATGGTGCCTTTACCACCACATAGTCCACCATTAAAGTCCTACCCTTGGTGCCTTCTCCAAAGGTAGTGAGCAGCTTGATCACCCCCAGCGGATGAACTGGAGGTTCTGCGAAGCCGAACAAAGGTGTTGAAACAGGAGTCAGGTCAGCGTCCTTCAGTTTCATCGCTCTGAAGACGTTATAGTATAGGACATTTACAGCACTGCCAGTGTCCACACATATTCTCTTTATCCGGTTCTTGCTAATCATTGCTTCTATCACCAATCCTTCGTTGTTGACTACCAATGGTAGTGAATCTCTCGGACCATACACTACCTCTCCTGACATCCTTTGCCTTTTGTTCGTGGAAGTAGGAACAGTAGATCTGCTGTTTTCTTTTTCTGACACCCTTGAGCTGTTCGGCCCACCAGAGATCGTATTGATCGTGTTCACAGGGTGGTTATCTGCATGACCCTCAGGATCTGGAGAACGATCTCTTCTACGATGATACTCGTCTCGCTGTTCTCTATCGTTGTTGTTCTGGCGCTTAAATTCTCGCCGTCCCTTTGGTTCGGTATGTTGAGACCGATCTACGACCTCATCAAGTTTCCCCTCCATTATCGCTGCATCAATGTCTCGAATTAGATCTTTGCATTGTTCTGAGTCATGCCCAACATCTTGATGATACTTGCAGTACTTGCTTTGATTTCTATTCTCTCTGGGTCCCCTTATTGGGGGTGGGGTCCTAGCTATGCCCTTTCTTTGCATGATCGCCAGGATTTGTTCGTGAGGCCTGTTCAGTGGAATGAAGTCTCTGTCCTGCAGAGCTCCCTTCTTCCCTAGCCGATCAGAGATGGGCGCAGTTACCCGATCCCAAACTGACTTTATTTTTTTATCCGATCTATCATCAGGCTTACTCCTCTTGTTCTCACCTTTTTCCATCTCTCTTTTGAGTCTATTCGCTTCTTCCCCCTGGCAATGTTTGTACGCCACATTTAGACATTCTTCCATCGTGTGAGGGAGCTTGCTATTAAGCTTCGCATGTAGCCATCCCTCTCACAGACCTGCTACGGAAGAGGCGACCAGCAATCGATCATCTGCGTCCTTCACCTGTGCTGCTTCTTCATTAAATCGCTTTATGAAGCGTAGTACTGATTCGTCGTGCTTTTGTTTCAATGTCAACAAATGAGTTTGGTTTCTTTGGAATGGTCGTGACGCAATGAAGGCATGAACGAATTTTCGGGTCAAAGTCCCAAAATCTGAGATCGATCTGGGAGGAATCATGTTAAACCATTCTCTGTCATTTCCTGTTAAGAGTGCGGGGAAGGCTTTGCACTTCATCTCATCTGATGCGTTGTACAAGTTCATGTGCGAGATGTATTGATGCATGTGATCGTAAGGGTCCTTGGATCCATCATATGCATTGATCTTAGGAATCTTAAACCCGGCTGGACGGGGGTAGTTGTCTATATGTTCAGTGAAGGGTGACGCACAGATCAGGTCGTCTGATCGCCTTCCGATCAGGGTGTCCAGTTCGGCCTTAGCCGTATCATTTGGGTAGCGCGTAGCTCCGTACTCCGTATGGGCACTTGATTCCACGATTTCTGGTTTGTGAGGGGCCTGTTGCTGGGGATTTGTCTCTGGCTTCTCTGGGGGATCCCTTCCCTTAAGGGTCTCGTCCAGAATGATCTTAATGGTAGTATTGTCCAGATTTTTTAGGGCGTCAACCAATGCCTGATTGGTTGGGTCCTGGAGGACTGGGTCTAGTTGATCTCCAGCGGTATCCTTTTTTCCTGGGTTGCTGCATCTTGAGTCTCTCCCTGTTGAGACGGATCTGCGTTTTTCTTAGCAGTGTTCTTTGGTGGTGCCATAACGTCTGCAGGGGTTCTGGTCCTTTAGATCAATTATCAGTAGAATCCCCTCCTTCTAGCACCAATTGACGATGCCAGAAACCGTCTGTTAATTAATATGGGTCAATCTCCTATGTGATAACGATCGAAAACCATAGAAACCCAAATTTGTGCAAAAGAGGGATGAATTGTTTTATTTGTTTAGACTGAGCTCTCGGAATATTTCTGAGAGTTGTCTACGTATCCAATAGTTGAATTGGAATCAAGTCATCCGTAGTTCCTTAGATTTATTTATATAGGTGGCATCTCGCCCCTATTACTTGTTGAGTAAGTATTATAATTCATAATTATTCCCTAAGGATATACACGACTTAATCCCTATAAATCAGAGATAATTATGGACATATTTAATATCTAGATTGGAGTCTTTATGAATAAGGATTATGTCCATATATAATTATCCCTCACGCGGAATAACAATGAGAGCTGTCTGGAGCGCCCCACGCCCACGAACTAAAGTGGACGAACCAGGCGCTCCTCCTCTTCGCGGACCTTGGCCGTCCTGCGGTGGCTGGAGGAGGAGCTTAGACCGATCTCCTGTTGTAGACGATCTGCCCTATGTTCGGTCCTTGGGGCCTTTGGCCCTTGAAGCCCTAATTTTAGTCACTCTAAAGAAATATATCTCTCTCTCTCTCTCTCTCTCTCTCTATATATATATATATATTTCAAAAATGTTTGAAAATAGTAAGAACTTGAACCTGTAAATTCTTTCAGATTACGGCAGATATAGAGTATGGTGTGCAAAATCTGTTGAATACAGATCATGTTAACAAATTCTGATGCAGCTGTATATTAGATGGATCTGGAGAGATAGAATCTGTAAAATACAGATTTACCATCTCTTACGAATTCAACTGCAAATGCTCTAAATGGTTTCCGTCACCAAAGAGTACAAATACATATTTCATCTGATACTTAATATTGACAAACACATTGTCACTAGGAGTAAAAAAAATTAAATAACAATATTAATAAATAAATAAAATATATATATATATATATATATATATATATATAATAAAATTGAAACATTAGTGACAGGTTACAACCTTAACCAAAAGATGAGTATCTTTGTGCAATTCAGTCAATATATACATACATATATATACATTTACATTATATACGTATTCAACTTTCCATTAATCTTTCCAAAAACTGTAGGTGAGGGAAATGATAGAGCATCTGGGGTCAAAGGAAGGAGAAGTAGTTAAGATTGCAGATTTTATTTTTGCAACAATACTAAACTCCCTGTCTATGGCAATGACATCCAAAGATATCATTCAAAACTGGGAAAACATCGGGAAAGCAAAGTTGCATTCCAAAAAGCTTCTATTTTTCGCAATTCCAAGACTCGGAGATTTATTCCCTCTACTGGCTGGCTTCGATTTTGGTGCTAAACAAAGGATCAATGACTATTTTGAAATGTGCACAGACCTTTGGGGAGACATTTTAGCTGAAAGGAGACGCCAAAGACGACAAGATGGCGGCGGCGAAAAAGGAAGCCCTCCAGATTTTCTGGATTCCATGATAAACCATTCATGGGACGATGTTCAAATCTATAGCCATCTCATCGTATGAATTCTCTTTCTTTTTTTAATTTACAAGGAAATTATTTAGCGAGTCTTTGTTTGAGCGCATCAATCTGAAAATAAAAAAGGTTCGTTAATATATACTTAATTGCAGGAGCTTTTTGCTAGTGTTGAAACCATGACGACAACAAGTGAGTGGGCGATAGCCGAGCTGACAAGAAATCCTCAAGTCCTTGTACGACTCCGAGAAGAAGTTGATGAAGCAATGGGAAAAAGAAATCATGTTCTTCCGGCCGAACGTGACCTCGGTATGCTACCTTTCTTACAAGCATGCGTGAAAGAGACATTTAGGCTGCATCCACCCCTCCCATTCCTTGTGCCTCGTGTTGCTGTAGAAACTTGCAAATTGATGGGTTACGATATTCCAAAAGGAAGTTTGATTGTAACAAATGCATGTGCGCTGGGGCGAGATCCCGAGACTTGGGAAGACCCCAATAGCTTCAAACTCTGGCGTTTTCTAGGAAAAAGTCAAAGCATGGACGTGAAGGGAACCAATTTTGAACTTTTGCCCTTCGGTGGTGGAAGAAGGATTTGTCTTTGGATACCCGTTGGCTATTAAACAGATTCAATTGGTTCTTACATCAATTGTGTACTCGTTTGATTGGTCTATTCCGGGAAAAATCGACCAAACAGATATTGATATGGAGGAAATGCTCAACATTGTCCTTTTGCCAAAAGAGAAGCCTATGAAACTGATTTTAAAGAAGCGACGGGACTTCAAGAACATGTAATTACTACCACTAGTGATCGACCAATCAACGTGCTTGGAAATTTCATGAATAACACGAACATCCATCAGTGCAGTGTGTTCTATATGTGTTTGTCTGAGTCAATGTAATTTCACTTCTAATTAATATTGATGTATGTTGAAATATGCGTACTTTTTTCTTCATCTATATGTATGTACGTTATTCGATATTTTCCCATAAATTGATGCAACCTGTTATAAACACATATAGGTTTATGCAGTTTAAGAAAGAAACAAACACAGATAGAAATGCAAACGTAAGAATGGCGGAATTGATAAAACACAGAAACAAGAAGAACACAGTGATTTAACGTAGTTTCCGGCGTTGTGACGACTACTCCACGGACAGAAAAGAAGATATTTATTATGCACAGAATTACAAGGTTTTCACAAGTGTGTGAATAACACTTTGAATGACACACATTGCATTGATTACAACATTGGTATTTATAGACACAAGTCCCGAACCCTAACCGCCAAAGACCTTTGTCGGAACTACCATAAATACCCTAGATGTGGACCACGGCTCAGTTTATTATCCACTGCATTTAAAGCCGATTCAAAAGCGACTTCCTGCACTTGTAAAATCGCCAGATGTAGAACTCAGCTATACTCAGCATAACTCAGTAGTCCAAAAACTGACTGCTGACTTCAGAAGAAACTCAGTTGCACTTCATCAAACTGACTTTCACAGAACTGAATATACTTAACTGAACTGACCATCAATCTCAGTCTTAGTTTTCCCAGATTAGTTCCACCAGATATTTCTCAGTTTAGAGATCAAATCACCAAAACTGACAAATCTCCACATTGACTTGAACTCTCATTCAACGTCACCAGAATTGCATAATTAGATGTACTTGTACAAGATGCATTCGTCAACGCCAGGATGTACAATACCAGATTTCTCCTCAGAATCCGCTCAAGTTGATCTGTCCTCAACTGAGTATCCAGAATTTCAGTTTGCAAGATTTGAATATTCAAAGCAAGTCCGCATACAATCGAAACTTGCTCATTGAATCGTTTAGTGAACATATCAGCAGGATTATCCTTGGTGCCGATCTTCTTCACTACAACCCTCTTCTCATTTCTCAGAAAATGATACCTCACATCAATATGCTTGGTTCTCTCATGATGAACCTGGTCCTTAGCTAGACAAATTGCGCTTAAACTGTCACAATAAGTCTCAGCTTGATCCTGATGTAGCCCCAAATCACTGACTAGTCCCTTCAACCAGATACCCTCTTTGGTTGCTTCAGTAAGAGCCATATACTCAGCTTCAGTAGTGGATAAAGCTATTGTTGCCTGAAAAGTTTCTTTCCAGCTGACAACTGAATTCCCCAATGTGAAAACATAACAGGTCATTGATTTTCTACTGTCCACATCACCTGCATAATCAGCATCACAATATCATGTGATCAGTTTCTCAGTATCACTTCCATAAATGAGACCAACATCAGTTGTACCTCTAAGGTTCCTGAACATTCTTTTCACAGCTTTCCAGTGTTCCTTTCCAGGTTGAGCCATATACTGCCGACAACACCGATCGCTCGAGCCAGATCAGGCCTAGTGCACACCATGGCATACATCGATCGCTTAACCGCACTAACATAACATGGGAACTCTTGACATATACTCCTTCTCTCTCTACAGATTGTGAAGCAAAACTCGACAAATGAACATTTGATGCCATAGAGTATCTATTGGCTTAGCGGTGACATGCCAAACTCGACAAAATCTTCACGATATAGCCATCTTTGGGATAAAAGCGACTTCTTCTTTCGATTTCTATCTCTCGGATCTCCATCCCCAAAATTTTCCTAGCTGCATCCAAATCTTTCATTTCAAACTCAGCACTGAGAAGGTCTTTCAGATACTGAACATCAGACTTCTTCTTTGAAGCTATCAGCATGTCATCCACATATAACACAAGATAGATGTAAGATCCATCTTCCAACTGACTGTTGTAGACACAACAATCATAAGGACTTCTGTTGTAACCCAACTGGATCATATAACTGTCAAACCTTTTATACCACTGTCTAGGAGCTTGCTTCAATCCATACAATGACTTCTTCAACTTACACACAAGATCTTCCTTACCAGGAACTTGGAAACCCTCTGGCTGAGTCATGTATATCTCTTTGTCTACCTCACCATGTAGAAAAGTTGTCTTCACATCTAACTGCTCAAGTTCTAAGTCCTGTTGCGCCACCAATGCTAGTAACACTCTAACTGAAGTATGTCTGACTACTGGTGAGAATATCTCATCAAAGTCCACACCTTCTTTCTGACTGAACCCTCTTGCAACAAAACGTGCCTTATACTTAACTCTTTCTGCCTCCGTTATCCTTTCCTTCTTCTTGAAAATCCATTTGCAAGTAACAACTCTCATTTCAGCTGGATGTTTAACTAGATCCCAAGTCTGATTCTTCAGTAATGACTCCATTTCATCTCTCATGGCAACAAGCCATTGAGATGCTTCAGAACATGTCACTACTTCCCTGTAAGTAGAAGGTTCAAAACCATCCACTTCTTCTGCAACTTGAAGTGCGTATCCAATCATATCATCAAACTCATACCTTCTAGGAGGTATCCCAACATTGGATCTTCTAACTCTGCTGACAGCTGTACTCTGCTGAACCACGTTCTTAGTTTGACGCTCAATTGATATTTGCTCAGCTAAATGGCTTGGATTCAGCTCTGGTTCAGCAACCAGATCAGATGAAAACTGACTTGGATCAGTTGATTGTTGCATTCCAACTGACTCCACCGGAAGCTCCACTCATCGTCGTTTTCGGTTTCGCCAAAGACTAGTTTCGCCATAATCCTCCCACCGATGAATCGAGTATAGAATTTTCATCGAAAATTGTATCTCTCACGAGAATGACTCTGTTTTTTCTTCGATGACCAAATTTTGTACCCTTTACTCCATCACCATACCCCACAAACACTCCTTTCTTAGTTTCTTGGTTCCAGTTTTCCTTCAACGACATGATAGTAAATCGTGCTTCCAAATACCCTTAGAATCGAATAATCTGCATGCTTACCTAACCACATCTCAACTGGTGTTTTGAGACTGATCCCTGTGTGAGGACTCATGTAGATTAAGTAGCAAGCTGTGGTAACAGCCTCTGCCCAAAATCTCCTTGACAAACCAGCATGAGAAAGCATACATCTTGCTCTCTCCAGAAGAGTTTGATTCATCCTCTCAGCTACACCATTTTGCTGAGGAGTATTCATGAATGTATGATATCTGGAAATACCCTCATTTCTGCACAACTCATCAAACTCAGTCCAGCAGAAGACCATTATCTGTACGAAGACTCTTGATCCTCTTCCCCAACTGATTCTCAACTAGAGCCTTCCATTGCATGAAGCTCTTGAATGCCTCACTTTTGTGTTTCATCATCACCACCCAAGTAATCCTTGAATAGTCATCAATAAAGGACACAAAATATATGTGACCACCCAATGACTCCACCTTTGATGCCCCCCAACAATCAAAATGAATGTAATCAAGTGATGACTTTGTGTTGTGTACCCCTTTCGAGAACTTGCTCCTATGAAGCTTCCCAAACACACAATGCTCACAAAAGTCCAGATTCTTGACCTTACATCCCCCAAGAAGATCTTTTTGAGAAAGAACCTGCATCCCTTTTTCACCCATGTGACCCAGTCTCATGTGCCACAGTTTTGTAAGGTGTGGATCGATGAATCTCGGTGATGCCACGTAAGCGAGAACCAAAGAACAATCGACCCTTGTAATATATATACAGAGTCCCTTTCTTGATTCCCTTGAGAACCTCAACTGAGTTTTTATAGACACTCAGCACAACACTTTCCCCCTTAAAACTGAATCCTCTGCTATCCAAAGAACTGAGAGATACCAAGTTTTTGGTCATTTGTGGAACATGTCTAACTTCACTCAGTTTGTAGAATCTTCCATCCTCTGTCCTCAAATGAACTGAGCCAATTCCAACTACCTTGCAAACCTTGATGTTTGCCATAGATATATGACCACCATCTATCTGCTGATAACTTGAGAACCACTCCATGTGAGGGCAAATATGAAAGGATGCCCCAGAGTCCAGAATCCACACATCAGTATGATGTGCTGACTCTCATGCCACTAGGACCATGTCCTCATCTAAATCATGCTCATTGCCATGTTAGCTTGTGCTAGAAACTGTTCTCTCTTGCTGCTTCTTCCTCTTTGGACAATTGGACTTCCAATGTCCCCTGCTCCTTACAATAATTACAGAGACATCTGTGGATTCAGGCCTTTGGACCTTGTCTTCTTGGAAATTTCTTCTTAGAGTGACCATGCTCTTTTCCATTGCTACAACTGACTAGCAGTCATGCAGCCTGTCTGTCTGCTCCAGCTGCCTTATGTCTCAGCTCCCTGGCATGTAAAGCTGACCTTACATCCTCTAAAGCAACTGTATCCTTTCCAACTATGAAATACCGCACAAAGTTCTCATAGGAAGATGGTAATGAAACCAAACAAAATCAAAGCAAAGATCTTCATCCTCAATCTTAACATCAATATTCCGAGATCAAGTAATATTATGTTCGGTGATCAAGATGATCTCTCAACCGAGCCCCTCATGCATCCTCAGCCGAGCGACCTCGCTTCGCTTCAAAGAACTTGTTGGTCAATGACTTAGTCATATACAGGCTTTCAAGCTTTATAACTTGGCAGCGGTGTCTTCCTTAGAAACTTATGTGATAACATCATCAGACAAGCACAACATGATGGTTGAATGTGCTTTCTCCTCCAGACTGGAATAATCTGCAGAACTGGCATCCCCTCTACCTGATAAAGGAGTCCACAATCCTTGTTGCTTTAACAAGGCCCGCATCTTGATTTGCCATAAACTGAAACCGTTCCTCCCTGTAAATTTATCAATCTTCACGTTTATTGCTGACATCCTTCTAATTAAAGAACAAACCTTTGATCACAAAATCCTAGCACCGGTCACCAGTCTTGGTGAAAATCAACTCTATTCACCTGCAACTCCTGGATCTGAACCTGTCTCTGATACCAGTTTGTTATAAACACAGATAGGAATAGGCAGTTTAAGAAAGAAACAAACACAGATAGCAATGCAAACGTAAGAATGGAAGAATTGATAAAACACAGAAACAAGAAGAACACATTGATTTAACGTGGTTTCCGGCATTGTGCCGACTACTCCACAGACAGAAAATGAGATATTTATTATGCACAGAATTACAAGGTTTTTACAAGTGTGTGAATAACACTTTGAATGACACACGTTGCATTGATTACAACATTGGTATTTATAGACACAAGTCCCGAACCCTAACCGCCAAAGATATTTGTCGGAACTACCATAAATACCCCAGATGTGGACCCCAGCTCCAGCTGTTATCCACCAGACGAAACCCAGTTCAAAAACTGACTTCCTAGACTTGTAATCGGTTGCCCAGATGTTGAACTCAGCTATACTCAAGATAACTCAAGAGTCCGTAAACCGACTCATCGACTTGTAAGAAACTCAGTTGCACTTCATCAAACTGACTTTCACAGAACTGAATATACTTAACTGAACTAACCATCAATCTCAGTCTCAGTTTTCCAGGATTAGTTCCACCAGATATTTCTCAGTTTAGAGACCAAGTCACCAAAACTGACACAACCAAATATCATGATTTCTTTTCCTTCATGTTCTTATCTCCTCATGTCTCCTTCCTCATCCCTTCTTTCATGTGTCTTAAAAAGACTCACAAATCCTAGTCGTGTTCTTCTCCTTGCATCTTCATCAAGTCTGATATATCAAACCCGACCAAAGCCCATGGATCTGAGGCCTAGCCCATTCATAAGCCTATTAAAGGCTAAAGCCCGTGGCCCGCCTAGTCCGCATCGCTATAATCCGGATCAAGTCGAAGGTAATCCAGCTCCCCTATACGATTCTTATCATTGGCTGATGACAACGGATGACGATAAAAAAACATCCTGCTTAACACGAAACACTGGGGGCTAGGCCGCTCGCCACTCAATGGCTCAGACAATCCCGCTTGCCTAGGCAATAATAACAGTAACATGCGAAGAAGCTCGTAGCGGCATCAACACAAGATCGCCCGCGACCCTGTACTGTAACTTAATCATTATTTGTACATCACAAATGCCTTGTAAACACCAAATGTACATATATAAATAGAGGCGTCCCCTCACACACCAGAACTACATCATTTGGCTTGATCCCTTACACTCAAGGGTGCTTAGGCAACCACCTCGGCACATGCATAATCCACCCCCAAATACTCACCATTTTATTTATTTATTTGTGATACTTGATATTCATATGGATCTTCATAATGTTCTTGAGATAAAATGACAAAAAATAGATAAATCACACATAATCAGTCAGATATTCACCGCATCATCCGTTTGTGAATTTCGACATTATCAGATGGCTCCGTTACCGGGAAAACTATGATTTTCATCTTTTTTCCGGTCAGATCTGAGGTTCACGGCGGTTTGGACGATCTGAAACCGTTTTTTTTTTCTGGTTTTCCGGTTGAGCCTTCGTCAGAATCTTCATCCAGATTGTTGGTCCCAAAGAAAGGTGAGAATATAGTCAGAGGGGGGTGAATGACTATATTGGAGTTTCAAAAAAAAATCTTATATTTAAAAGCTTTTGGGCAGCGGATAAGTCCCTTCTTAAAAGTGGTTTCCAAGTAGATTATGCACACACAGAGTATGAATATAATGCAGTAAAGAAATACAGTAAAGTAAAGTGCTATATGTAAATGAACACAAGGTTTATAGTGGTTCAGGGTGGTGAAATCCCTTAATCCACTCCTCTCCTGTGATGATTGGAGGAATTCACTATTGATTTTCACCAATACAATAGTGTGATTGTCCTTGGCTACTCAAGCTTCACAATCTCCAAGACTATCACTCCTGGCTACAAAAGCTTCAGTGACTCAGTCTTCTACACTGCTCCTTGAGAACAAATCCTTCAGCAGCTATCACAAAAACACAACTCCTTCTCAGACTTCTCTGATTCAATTGCTTGAGATGAATATGAATTTGAGAAATTCACCAAACTTCATCAGGTATAGACTAGAATGATTCTGATTGAGGCCTTGATATTATAAACTTGATCTTCTCGATTGAGCAATGTGAGTTCAAAACAAGGCTATAGAATTTTGCAGAGTTTAAGAACTTTTTGTCCTTTTTTCAATTGTTGTATTTCTTCTCTGCCAGTGCCTTCTATTTATAGCCATGATCTTCTTGATTTGAAAATTCATCCGTTGGCTATTTAATGCTGAGAATAATCCTTGATTGAATTCTTGATTCCACCTTGATTTTATTCTTCTTGATTTCAGTGATCCGGATTTTATTCAACCGTTCTTCATAAAATCCGTCCTTGATTGATTCTGCATTAATTGCTTGATTTGTTTATTTTCCACGTTCTGAATAGAATGCAGACAACATATTTGACTTTGTTGTTTAAGCTGTTGCTTGACCGGCTTAGTGAATCTTTTTCCTTTGTTGTTGAGATCCTCTTCACTGTTCTTCTTGATAGTCGGCCGATAGAGCTTTTACTTAGCCGTTTTTCTATTTTCTTTATTTCTTTGAGTTTCCAAGTATGCTTGTACTTCACTGATTCTTTATTTTTGTGAGATCAGTGTACACCATATTAAAAGAATGGATTTCATCACTTGAAATATATCTTAGAATTATCCAAGGTTATCACAGACTTCCCTGGTTATAAGTCAGTCCATATGTCTTCACTTGACACTGCTGGTACTTGGCTGCCTTTACTCTGCTGATCTTCTGTCTTTCACTTAGCCATCCTAAAAGTCTAGTACAGTACTTGTCTGACTGAACTTATACAACATGTCAGACACTAAGTAAAGACTTATACAAATATTTCTAACTTATTTCAGGCTTGCTATAACAACTAGTATGGCCATCATCAAAACAAGTAAAATGTTCCTAACAATTTCCCCCTTTTTGGTGATGCCAAAACCCTCATAAGCCTGCACATAAGCAAAAATGTTTTCATATGATAAAAGGAATAAAACTCAACAATTTTATTCATCCATGAAGGGCATAAGATAATCAAGAAATCAAGGATAGTATCATATTACAACTACGATTTATTTAGATTTTCCTTGTACCTCTTGAAATTTGTAGTTTGAATCCCTTCCATGTCTTTCCAATCAATCTCAGGGAACTTCCATTTCCAATACTCCAATGCAGTATTGTAGGAAAGACCTAGGAAAGCCTTTTTGTCGAAGACCCTATTAAAATCCGGCATAGTCTAATGTGTCAGAGGCTCTCCAAAGTATTTTTCCAATCTACTCTTTGATTCAAAATGTCTGGGTCTGCAAACTTCAGACCCTTGTACATTACCCACTGTTGTTGGGGATTCAATCTGCCCATTGGTTTGAAATTTTTTACCATGTTGTTGAAGTCCACTTGTCCTTCACTAGATAACACCTCTGGCCCCTTAGCAGTGAGAGATACTGATTGATTTCGTCTGCTGTTTGAGCTATGTGCTCCTTCCTTTGCTCCTTGCTTTAAGGATGCATACTCTCATTTTACTTCATTGTACATTTTGCCATATCTACTACCAGATCATCATCTTGAAAACTAAGCCACTCTTCCCATGATTCATCTTATGACTTGTTTGGATACATAGAGTCTTGAACTCTGAAGAATTATTTAACATTTTCTAGAACGGCTGCTTCCTTTTCTTGCTTGTTTCTGTACTTGGTGAAGTGCCTTTTCTGACCAGAGAAACTTCCAACAGTGTGTCTGTGTCCACTGCTACTGCCTTTGCTGGTGTTGGACCGATGTTGGCTTCCTGAACTTCTTTGTTGACTAGATCCAGACCTTTGCTGATTTCCTGGTCTATCTCTGTCATCATCTCTTCTTCGTACTGGGAAGGGAAGTCCAAGACAAGCTTCATTTTTAGCTTTTTCCTTTTCCTCCAATGCTTTCTTTCTGATGTTCTTCAGCCTCAACTCTTGAACTTAGTTCTCTGTCTCTAGCTCTTAGCTGCTCCTCTGTAAAATATGGGGGTCTTGTTGTTGATCCTTCAGGCTTATCATTTTTTTCCCTCTTTTTGGAAGCATCATCATGTTGTTGTAACAGAATGTTGTTGGTAGTTTCAGTTGTGATAATCAGAGTGTCCAATTTGGATTTGATGGATGTGAATCTTTTGTCATGATCTAACAACTTTTTGGCCACACATCCCATCTTGGTGCCAAATGCTGAAGCCATAACCTCATTTTCCAGTGAGACATGTTGTCTCAAGCCAGTGAAGTTGTTTGTGAGATTGATGTTCATCTGGCGCATCAAGTAATTTTGCCTTTGCACAACTATGTTTTGAGCATCTATGTACTCAACAATTGCATGGAATATCCATTCCATTGATTGACTTCCATCTTTAAAAGCTGAAGACATTGTTCTGAGATACAATGCTTGGTGCTCTAGTTCTTCTAGCAATGAGTCCACTGCCCTTTGAAATGACTCATTTGATATACTAGTAGGACGTTGGGAAACCTCTTATATGTCCTCAACTGGAGCTTTCTGAACTAGTTTAGGTTCGGTTTGTGGCTTTGTGTTCTGTTGTAGTATAGTTGGTGATGTATGAGGGACCAGTTCAGGTTCCTGGTTGTGTGCTGCTGGTTGAGTAACATCAACTTCACCTTCTCCTTCTTCAAGCAATTGAGTAGTTGTGATGGCAGGTGTAGCAACTACTCATGTTCTCCCTTGCTTGTTCTTTGGGAAATGACTTTCTCGGTGGTGCAAAGAAATGATCAAAGATGTCCAACACTACTGTTGGATCAGCTGATATGTCAACAGATAGATGTACTCTATTGTGACTTTGCTCAGGAGTGCACTCAGCTGCCTCAACCTGCTGGTCATTTTTCTGAGCTGGTGGTGTTGCCTTGGTTGTTCCCTTTGTTTGTAAAAAGGCATGCAGAGTGGTATAATCATCAACTACATATGCTGATGTTTCTGATGACGGTCAAATTGTACCCGTTATTCTATGATCTTTATCCCCGATTCTAGTTTAAAAGAGCTTTAATGTAGGGATAATAAGTCGTAATATGCCTAATTTATATATACCCCGAGTTACGATTCGTTATTTTGCATTTCGATGATTTATTGCATTATTTGGTATTACAAACTATGTTTTTGTATGATAAATACAGTGAGCATTATGGACGGACTACGGGGAAGGAATTAAAGGTCCAGGACAATGCAGAGCCCAGAAAGACGAGCGAAGCCTGTATAGAGAGCTCGGTCGACCGAGCCCAGCTATTCGGTCGACCGAGTGAACTTAAAGCCCTGCACAGTCCAGCGTATTACTTAAGTCGGTTAGGGTTTAGGGAATCCGATCCTTAGTCAGTTTCTAAGTCGGTTTTGAGCTCTATATAAACACATTGTCATTAGTATTATGTATTCATTCATACATTGATTTAATCATTCAAAAAAGAGCACAACAATTTGAGAGTTTTTCAAACCAAGTTAAATTTGCAACAATGTAAGCCCTTAATCTTCATGTTTTATTTTCAAGTAATTAATTCTTCCAATTATGTTCTTATCGTTTGAATTAATTAAACGTAGCTAGATGATGTGATTCTCGGCTATGATGTTAGGTGGTGGTGACACCTTGTCAATGACGATCCCATGACCTACGTCATAATCTAGATTTATTCATGACTATGTGATTTAATTACTGTGTATCTATGATAGTTTATATAAGTGATGTATGCAATTCTTCGTTTTACTGCTCACGTATAAGGAAACGCTGAGAGGTTATTTCTAGGAAGTAATTAGGGTTGAGTTCGTCCGGGTGACCGGCGAGTCGTTCGGTCGACCGAGCCCTTATGCTCGGTCGACCGAGCCCTAATTTTGTCAGTTAAGTCTGCCACGTCTTTATGGTGGGTTTGACCTAGTTGAATTTACTTTCTCAGTAGGTATGGCTACGGCTACGTCGCTCGTCAGTTTTTCATCAGCGTGTTATTAGGAAATACCAATATAAGACGTCTAGTTCGGCTCACGAACGATCTTTCGGGACTTTCAGCAAGATCTAGATTAGTTTTGTATTAGGGAATTGTCGACACCTAGTCATACGTAAATCGTAGATTAACAAGAGACTTACCAAGTAATTGTTAATAGGACGAGGGCTTGAGCGATCGTTTAGGAAGTACGCCTAACCGTAGGAATGTTGCCTAAGCGAGGTGTACGGTTAATATCGGCATCCTTAGAGTAATGAGCGTGTGAGTTATATGAGATGGAAACCCAAAAGGTGAAGTCACGTAACAATACCACAGTGATCTAGTAACCTAACCGGTGCTAAGTCAAGTTAAGGGGATGACTCCCGTAGCCAATTAAATATGAATACAGCCAGATTGACAGTTAGTGAGTTAGGTTATCTTATATAAGTTGTCTTGGTCCAACAATAACGTTGATAATTGGAAGGTTAATTACGTGTGTGTCTTTTTAGGTTTGAGTTTGTTTATTTTATTTTGCCTTTTATGTTGGTCTTAGACTGTTGTTCAATAAACGAATTAGGTGAGTTAATTATTTAAACCTAGGGTCCACAATTTGATTCTCTGAGGGATCGACCTTGATTCACCATCGCTATGCTATGATGTACCTAGTGCTATTGCTAGTATTTGGTGGTCAAGTAAAATAAATTTATAACCTGATCAGACCGCAATCAGTTTCATCATCACCATCTTGTTGAGCATGATCACTTGCACCCTGTGCTCTTCCATCATTGTTATCATCCTGATCATCATCATCATCAAATTGATCAGTATTTCCACTCTCATCATCAGATGACTTCCGTAATTTAGCTTTGGCTGTCTCTATCATTCCCAAAGTAAAGTCTCATCAAACACACCTACAAGGGTTGTGACACCAATAAAACCAAAAAACCAAGCTTCTTCTTCAAACATTTTTGCATAGTTTGCAAGTTGAAGTCTGGAGTCTCCAATTTTCTAGGTAAGATATTATGCAACTCTGTCATCAATATCTCTCAGAGATATATGCCGGTTCTTTATGAGCCTTTGCCTCTTGTTCCTCACCATCATCATTTCCTTCTTCTTGTTGTTGCTCTTGTTGTTCTTCTTCCGCATCCATTAACTTTCCAAAAGATTCCTTGTCCAAATTTCTTTGAACTTTCTACTTCTTCCTTTGACTGGAGGTTCTTCTACTGGGTTGCTTTCGTTATCCTTCACCGGCTGCTTTTGTCTGTTTGACATAAGTAAACATAACTTTGGAGTCATGCAGCCGGTGAAGTGTCACAAAAGGTACATTGAGACACTTCATCAGATAGTGGAGATGGATTCCATAGGACTTCTTTACCCAGAAGATCCCATTTTTCTTCTTTCCTGCTGCTATTCCCTTTTCAGCAGCAGTGGCCACTCCTTGGATTTGCTCCTTGATCCGTCTGAAAAAGTAAGTGGCCAAGTTAAATTGTAGGCCATTGTAGATAATGCCCATAAGCCTCATTCTGGCCTCAGTCATGGCTTCTATGGCTCCTAATTTTCCTTCGATGTTCTTCCCAATCAACGCGCTAAACTCATTGAAGGGCTTCTTGAGAGCAGATCTTAGGCAGTTGAACTTTTTGTTTTCTGGGGTGGCTACTTTACCAATTTCAAACCAAAATGCATCCATGTCTTGTGAAACGAGTCCCACTTTGGCATGTCCTTGATTTGAGAGTTTAAGGTGCTAGTGAATCACTTGTGCCGTTATCACCAATTCTGTGTCGTTGATAGAAGCAATTATCTTGTCTTCTCCTTCATCTCCAAAGAGGCCTGAGACGTATTTGGAAGATTTCCAAAACGAAATGAGACTTTCATAGCAAATGCCAGTGATAGGAGGGTTGAGGAAGGTCATCAACCTTAGATTTGTGCAGCCAACCCCCATTCATTTTGCTTGCGCATCATTTTCACACAGTCTTAAGTAATGGACAGATTGGAAAATTGATCCCGTTGCAATTGATTGTTCATACTGTTTTCCAAATTTGGTTTTTAAGGAAGATGAAGCCATTGCCTTAAGGAAATTTGAGAGAAAAAGCTTTGAAATTTCTTAGAAAATAGGGTTCAAGAAATTCAAAGAGGGCGTAATCTTTGTGAAAAACTGAAGTATTGCTTATATAGGTGAAGATTTTGATAGTGTGAAAGAAGTTGAATATTAAAGGATTGTGGTGGAGTAATTGCATGATTTTGTGTATATAAATCGTGGTTTTTGAGTGAAATTGGGGAGAGTATTGAGGCATGTAATGATAGTGCCCGGGAATCGAGGCGTTTCTGTCATTCTCTCTTGTCAAATAATAACCTCCACGATTTAAAAGAAACTCCACGTGGGTAATTATTCATAATAAATAGATAAATCCTCAGATTTTCCATATGTGTAAATCTATTATTCATTCCACACTTCCTTGCTAATTCTTTCACCGATGGAGTGATGAGATTGGTATGCTGGTTACTCTGCCGGTCTTTCACTGAGCTACTTCATCAAAAATGTTCCTAACAATCGGTGAAGTGAACTTCGCTGGTACCAGTGCCTTACATGCCAAGTGAGCGCACCCAAAATGGCAACGGTTCAGTCAGCTGGTGAAGTCACTCCGCTGATTACTCCAGTTAGCTGTTCATTGTAACTTAGTCAATTTCAATCATTCCCAACTCATATCTCAACTTACAAAATCTTTCATGACTGAGTGGTTTTGTGAAAATATCAACCAATTGATCTTCTGTAGATATATATCTTAAGAGTACATCTCCTTTCTCCACATGATCTCATATAAAGTGATGTCTCACATCAATGTGCTTTGTTTTTGAGTGAAGCATGGATTTTCTGTAATAGATATTGCACTTGTATTGTCCCACATGATTGGAATTGTCTCCTCTATTCCATAATCTCTTAGTTGTTGTCTGATCCATAATACTTGTGCACAACAACTGCCTATTGCTATATTTTGTGCTTCAACTGTTGAAGTGGTTATGGAATTTTGCTTTTTACTAAACCATGACACTAATCTGCTGCCTAGCATCTGAAAAGTTCCAGAAGTGCTTTCTCTGTCAATTATACATCCAACATAGTCTGAATCTTAATAAGATATCAGTATGAATCCACCATTTTTTGGATACCAAATCCCTACATTGATTGTGTGCTTCAAATATTTGATGATTCTCTTAGCTGCCAACAAGTGAGATTCCTTTGGTTGAGCTTGAAATCTTGCACATACTCCTACTGTAAATGCAATGTAAGGTCTGCTTGAAGTTAAGTAAAGTAGAGATCCATTGATTCCACTGTATAATTTTTTATCAACATTCGTCCTATTTTCATCCTTTCCAAGTATAATTCTTGCACACATAGGTGTTTCAGAGGTTACACCAGTGTCCATACCATACTTGTTGATTAAGTCTTTTGTATACTTTGCTTGATTGATAAAGATCCTATCTTTCATCTGTTTTACTTGTAATCCATTGAAGTAGTTGAGCTCTCCCATCATACTCATTTGAAATTTTCTTTTCATCAGATTTGCAAACTCCTCACACAGTTTTCATCTTCTGATCCAAAGATGATATAATCTACATAGATCTGAACTAGCAATGTGCTTGTTCCATCTTCTAGTTTTAAAAGAGTCTTGTCAATGGTTCTTTTGCTAAATCCATTGTTTATTAGGAATTGTGACAGTGTCTCATACCAGGCTCTAAGGGCCTGTTTGAGTCCATATAGTTCCTTTTTGAGCTTGTATACTTTATCCTCCTTTCCTTTGATCTGGAATCCAGGTGGTTGTTCCACATATACTTCTTCTTCCAGAAGTCTATTTAGAAATGCACTCTTGACATCCATTTGATAGACTTTGAAGTCTTTGTTAGCTGAAAAGGCCAGAAAAAGCCTGATTGCTTCTAATCTTGCTACTGGCGCAAAGGTTTTGTCATAATCTATGCCTTCTGCTTATGAATATCCTTTTGCAACTAGTCTTGCCTTGTTTCTGACAATAGTTCCTTGTTCATCCATCTTGTTTCTGAACACCCACTTTGTTCCATTGATGTTGGCCATATCTAGTCTGTCAACAAGTTCCCAGACTTCATTTCTCTCGAATTCATTGAGTTCTTCTTGCATGGCTGTAATCCAATCAGCATCTTAGATTGCATCATCTATTGTTTTGGGTTCCACTTGTGATAGAAAACAAGTGAGCATGCTCTCCAGTTGTCTTCTGGTTCTGACACCTATATGAACATCTATAATGATTTGTTCTTCTGGATGATCTCTGAGCCAGTTTAAGTCATGTTGAAGTTGTGCTTGTTATGGTTCTTCTACAGTTCCTGCTTGTGCATCAACTTTTTGAGCTTGTGTTGGTGGATCTATTGTTGTGATAGCTGGTACTTCACCTTGATTGTCAAAGGTGTGATCCATAATAGTAGCTGGTACTGTTGTATTCATGTAGACTTGTCCTTGTGGAGCTTCTTCTTCAAAGGAGTGTAAGTCTTCACTACTGGTGTTTGGTTCATCAAACACTACATGAATTGAATCTTCAATTACCAGAGTTATGTTGTTGAGTACTCTGAAAGCTTTGCTGGTGTCTGAGTATCCCATGAATATTGCTTCATTAGCCTTTCCATCAAAATTATGAATTTGATTCCTGTTCAAAACAAAGCATTTAGATCCAAACATGTGTAAATGAGATATGTTAGGTTTTCTTCCATTCCACATTTCATAGGGTGTTTTCCCATGATGTTTATTGATGATGGATTTGTTTTGAGTGTAACATGCTGTGTTTGCTGATTCAGCCCCAAATCTCTTTGGTAAGCTTGCTTCTGCTATCATGGTTCTAACTGCTTCTTTCAGAATTCTATTTCTTCTTTCTGCTACTCCATTTTGTTGTGGAGTTCCTACTGCTGATAGTTGATGTAAGACTCTATTTTCTATATAGTAAGTTCTGATCACTTCATTTAGGACTTTTGTGCCTCTATATGATCATATCTTGATGATATTCAGTTCCCTTTCATTTGAATTCTTCTCAGTAAATCTGGAAGCTTCTTGAGAGTTTCTCTTTTCTTGTTCATGAAAATTGTCCATGTGAACTTTGAAAAGTCATCAACCACTACTAAAGTGTATTTATTTTCACTTACACTCACTGGTGTAACTGGTCCAAAAAGATCCAAATGTAAGAGATGTAAGATCCTTGTTGTTGATTGAAGTGGCTTTGACTTGAAAGAGCTTTTGATCTGTTCCCCTTTCTGACATGCATCACAAAGACTATCCTTCTTGAATGTGATGTCAAGTAAGCCTTCCACTAACTTGTTCTTTGACAGCTTGTTGATGGTCTTGAAATTAAGATGATTTAGTCTTTTGTGCCAAATCCAGCTAGGTGATTGTTTGTTCTTGACAAGTAGGCATGTTTCAGCTTTGGCTGTCCTCCGATCTACCACATACATGTTGTCTTCTCTCTTTCCTGCAAGTACAACAGTGCTAGTTTGATTGTGAATCACCTTTCATCCTTCTTTGTTGAAGTGAACATTGTAGCCTTTGTCACAGAATTGACTCATGCTTAACAGATTGAAGTTCAATCCATTGACATATGCCACGTTCTGAATTTTCATATTGTTCTTCAACATGATGCCTTCCCCCTTAATCTTGCCGGGGTTTTCTTTGACTCCAAAAGTAACTTTGGGTCCGTCAAAAGCTTTAAATTCAGTCAGTCATGTCATGTGTCTGGAACATCCACTATCTATGTACCAGACATCCTACAAAACAAATTAAGCAAGCTTAGGTACCCAACATTATTTGGGTCCATACCTGTTAGCAGTCATGCCTTCTACACCAAGTGTATATCCAAATTATTTTCTTCTTGGAGGGTTGAAGTCATCAACTTCATATGTATAAGGCATGGAAGAATAGCTTCAAATAGGTTTAAAAGTGTTCTTATACATTTCTCTATCTTTTGGTGATTTAGCATCTTGTTTCACTTTCCAAACTACAGTAGAAGACCTATTTTCATATTGCCTTTTGTATCCAGGACCATGCCTATTTTGGCTTTTCCTAAATACATTTGTCCTTTTATAAAATGGTTTTCTCTTGTATTTTAGGGTGGAATATTCCAATCATCTTCTGAATAGTAGAGTCTACCTTAACCTTTCAGTATACCTTTGCCTTTAGTGGGCTGGTAAGATGAATTACTCTGATGTTTCACTGCACTGGGTTTTAACTTTACTGGTGCAGGATGAGTAGTTGAAACTATGGTCTGTCCTTTCCTGATGTTAGGTCCAGTTTTGGTCCTTGGTTCAGAATTGTATTGTCCATTGCTTCCTTTCTCATCTTGACTATTGTAGCCAAGACCAGATCTGGATCCAAACCTTTTTGGGGGTTTGTCAGCTAGTGCTTTAAGTGGTGCAGTGGTGGTCTTAACTGGTAGGAAGGTTTTCTCAGCTGGTCCGTCAGCATCAGATGAGTGATCATTTGTTGCTTGTTGATCAGTTAAGTGTACTTTCTTACTAGTTGATTCAGCTTTCAGTTCATATAGTTCTTTCTTTAAACTTTGGTTTTCCTCTCTCAGATTCTCACACTCTTGTTCCAGAATTTCATGATTGAATTTCTTCAAATCAATTCACGAGATTTTGAATTAGATTTACAGAATCGAATGGAAAAATAAAGGATTGTGCAGTGTCAGATGTGGATGCATTTGTGGAGTATGAATATGTCTCTTCCATTTCCTTAGCCATTAGACATAAATATGCTTTGTCATTGTCTGATCTGGTGCATTCGCCGTCGTCTGAGTCATTATCAAACGACTCCTCATCACTTTCACTGCTGGTTTCAGCTTTAAGTGCTTTCTTGCTCTTTATATTATCTGATGACTTGTATTTCTTCTTTTCTTCATCTTTGTCTTTTTCTTCAGGGAAATCTGCCTTGAAGTGTCCTTTCTTTTTGCAATTGAAGCATCTGTATTCATAATCTTTTTTCTTCATGCCTTTGCTTGAATTTGACTTTTTGTTTGATGAAGAGCTTCCTTTGAACTTCTCTTTGTGAAATCTGTCAAAGTGTTTGATCAACAAAGCAATCTGCTCCTTAAGCTCTTGAGTCCCTTTTCTGGTTGAGTCGGCTGCTTTGCTTTGCTGGGGTCCAACCAGTGCACTGGCTTTGTGTGGCTCTGCTGGTGCGCCGTCTTCATTGTTCAGTTCAAATTCATGAGCTTTTAACTGAGACATTAGTGTCAAGGTGTTTGCAAGATCTATTGTTCCTTTGAGTACTTATGTGATGATCTTTCATCTTTCAGGTAGACCTCTCAATATTTTCAGACAAACTTCTTTACGTAGATATGTATGTCCCAGTTGTTGCAGTGCACTGATGATGTCTGGAAATCTGTTATCCATTTGATTAATGGATTCACCAGTCTTCATTTTGAAATTATGAAATTTATGTTTTGCAACAGATAATTTGTTTTCTTTGACTGTCTCTGATCCTTCATTGATAAGAGCCAATTTGTCCCACATCTCCTTTGTTGTTTTGCAGTCTTTGATCCTCATGAACATATTGCTGTCCAGAGTCTTCAAGATCATATCTTTTGCAAGAAAATCCAGATTTGCTCTTCTTCTATCATATTTGGTCCAATCCTTTTTTAGCTTTTCTATTTCTTTTCCTTGATCTGCACTTGTGGCTATCACAGTCATGATCTTGATTGGGCCATCATTAATAACATCCAACATCTCATCATGAGTTGCTGCAAGATGAGGTAACATTATTATTTTATATTCATCAAAAAAAATTAACATTGAATACATGTACTTTAGACATGAAATTTGAAGCGTCCATTGTCACAGACAAAAGGATGTATATATAAAACACATATTTGAAAACTATTTTGAAAGTATGTGATCTCCTTGTTACCAGATATCAGATTCAGAGAATGGTTAGAATATAGTCAGAGGGGGTGAAGGACTATATTGGAGTTTCAAAAACTTTTCTTATATTCAAAAGCTTTTGGGCAGCGGATAAGTCTCTTCTTAAAAGTTGTTTCGAAGTAGATTATGCACACACAGATATTGAATATAATGTAGTAAAGAAATACTTTAAAGTAAAGTGTTGTAAGTAAATGAACACAAGGATTATAGTGGTTCAGGGTGGTGTAATCCCTTAATCCACTCTTCTGCTGTGGTGATTGGAGGAATTCACTATTGACTTTCACCAATACTATAGTGTGATTGTCCCTGGCTACACAAGCTTCATAATCTCCAAGACTATCACTCCCTGGCTAAAAAAGCTTCAGTGACTCAGTCTTTAACACTGCTCCTTGAGAACAAATCCTTCAGCAGCAATCACAAAAACACAACTTCTTCTCAGACTTCTCTGATTCAGTTGCTTGAGATGAATGTGAATTTGATAAATTCACCAAACTTGATCAGTTTCAGACTAGAATGATTCTGATTGAGTCCTTGATAATTATGAACTTGATCCTCACGATTGAGCAATGTGAGTTTGAAAGAAGGCTAGAGAATTTTGCAGAGTTTTAGTACTTTTTGTCATTTTTCAATTGTTGCATTTCTTCTCTGCCAGTTCCTTCTATTTATAGCCATGATCTCCTTGATTTGAAAATTCGTCCGTTGGCTATTTAATGCTGAGTATAATTCTTGATTCCTCATTGATTTCAGTGATCCGGATTTTATTCAAACATTCTTCATAAAATTAGTCCTTGATTAATTCTTCATTAATTGCTTTATTTGCTTATTTTCCACGTTCTGAATAAAATGTAGGCAGCACATTTGACTTTGTTGTTTAAGCTGTTGCTTGACTGGATTAGTGAATCTTTTTCCTTTGCTGTTGAGATCCTCTTCACTGTTCTTCTTGATAGTCAGCCGGTAGAGCTTTTACTTAGCCGTTTTGTTGTTTTCTTTATTTCTTTGAGTTTCCAAGTATGCTTGTACTTCACTGGTCCTTTATTTGTGAAAGATCAGTGTACACGATATTAAAAGAATAGATTTCATCACTTGAAATATATCTTAGACTTATCCAAGGTCATCACAGACTTCCCTGGTTATAAGTCAGTCCATATGTCTTCACTTGACACTGCCGGTACTTGGCTGCTTTTACTCTACTGATCTTCTGTCTTTCACTTAGCCATCCTACCAGTCTAGTACAGTACTTGTCTGACTGAACTTATACAACATTTCAGACTCTAAGTAAAGACTTATACAAATATTTCTAACTTATTTCAGGCTTGCTATAACAGCTAGTATGGCCATCATCAAAACAAGTAAAATATTCCTAACATAGATCCTTAGATTTTCCTTCAAGCCTTCATTGACAACACAAAATTCAAGTCGCACTCGATTGAATCTACCTTTAGATTCATCAGATTTTCATCGGGTAGATCTTAGATTCATCAGACTTTCATCATGTTCATCACAGGTTTTCCAAATCTTAATCAGGACCTTTAAACACAAATAACATGCCTGCTGAAACCAGATCAACCAGGGTTGTCCGAAAGGATGGTCTTCCGCCTTCCGGCAAAAAAGAAAGGTAACTCAAACCCGGACGAAGAAGGGTCTCACGGTGGTCACAACACCACACACATGACCCTGAAGGTCCTCAAGCGATCAGCCTGCCATGCGAAGACATTCATCAGTACGTAGCGAGAGACTCCCTCAACATACGGGCAAGGTCTACAGAAACTCTGGCCGCCATTATTGAGAAAAATAAAGGAAAAGAGGCTGCTAAAACATCCCGACCGGCTCGCTCACATCAGTTGCCTCCCTACGAGGAGGTAGAGGCATACGACAAGCTCTACGCAAAAGCATTTCTTGCCCATGCCGCTTATGCTGAAAGGATCTATCAAACGAACCGAGAACTCCTCCGTCTCGGAGAACCAATCCTCCCGATCAGCGAGTTCATTCCACGACTAAGGTCACCTATTACGCGAAGGCATATTGATCTCCCATCTCGGCAGCAGGATCCTTCCTCTCATTTCACCAACAGAAAGGGGAGCGTCCACTCATCCACTAAGCGATTTGATTCCCGAAATGAAAACATCTGCTATTGTGATGGCTACCAAATGCAAAAAACATTGGAGATCTCTGCGGGCAATGAGCCACGATCAAATTTTCTCCTCCCAAGCATTGGACTCTCACTCTCACATGAGAATGCACAAGGTACGTACGTACTCCCTTCGTCCTAAAATATAAGTCATTTTTAGACAAAGATACGAACGCCGATAGATAAAAGTAGTAATATGTATAGTATACTTTTACAAGGTATACATTTACTAATTAATATGTACTTTTAAAATTTTCCATTAATTATGGCAAAAACTATAGGTGAGGGAAATGATAGAGCATCTGGGGTCAAAGGAAGGAGAAGTAGTTGAGATTGTAGATTTTATTTTTGCAATAATACTAAACTCCTTGTCCATGGAAATGACATCCAAAAAATATCATTCAAAACTGGGAAAACATCGGGAAAGCAAAGTTGCATTCCAAAAAGCTTCTGTTTTTCACAATTCCAAGACTTGGAGATTTATTCCCACTACTGGCTGGATTCAATTTTGGTGCTAAACAAAGGATCAATGACTATTTTGAAATATGCACAGACCTTTGGGAGACATTTTAGCTGAAATGAGACGCCAAGGACGACAAAATGGCGGCGGAAAAAAAGGAAGCTCTCCAGATTTTCTGGATTCCATGATAATCCATTCATGGGACGATGTTCAAAACTATAGCCATCTCATCGTATGAATTCTCTTTATTTTTTTCTTTACAAGGAAATTGTTGGTCCCAGAGAAGGGTAAAACTATAGTCAGAGGGAGGGTGAATGACTATAGTGGAGTTTCAAAAACTTTTCTTATATTAAAAGCTTTTGGGCAGCGGATAAGTCCCTTCTTTAAATGTTGGTTCAAAGTAGATTAGACAATCACAGATATAATATGCAATGAAATAAAGTGTTGTAAAGTAAATTGCTAAAAGTAAATAGACACAAAGGTTTATAGTGGTTCAGGGTGGTGTTATCCCTTAATCCACTCTTCTCCTGTGATGATTGGAGGAATTCACTATTGTTTTCATAGATACAATAGTTTGATTGTCCTTGGCTACACAACCATCACAATCTTCAAGACTATCACTCCCTGGCTACAAAAGCTTCAGTGACTCAGTCTGTATCACTCCTCCTTGAGAACAAATCTTTCAGTAGCTATCACAAAGGTTGCAACTCCTTCTCAGATTCCTCTGATTCAATTGCTTCAGTTTGATGTGAATTGGATTCACAGATTTGTGATCAATCTCAGTGCTTGATATGGAATTTAAGTTCTGGTTGCTGAGTTGATCTCTAGATGTATCCTTTAAGTTTAGATAAAAGGATTTTCAAATTGATAGAGTTTCTGCTTGTTTCTTATCAGATTCAATTGTTATTTTTCTTGTCTGTCAATGCCTTCTATTTATAGCCTTGATAACCCTTGATTTGAATTTTCATCCGTTGGCTATTTAATGTGGGGAATAATCCTTGATTTAATTCTTGAGTCCCCCTTAATTGTATTCTCATTGATTTCAGTGGTTGGATTTTTCTTCAAACCTCTATCACAAAATCCGTCTTTGATTGATCCTCAATTGATTATGCATTGAATGCTTGATCCTCTGAATCTTCTTCATTCTTCAAAATCTGAACAAGTAAAGTTTACTTGGCCATTCCCTAAACGGTTAAATGATCCTTCTGACTTGGCTATTTAGTTCTTCCTTCACTGCTTTGTCTTTTCTCAGCCGATAGTCAGTTCACTCTGCCGTTTTACTGCATTTTTATTTTCTTTGATCTTTCAGGTACTTCTTGTACTTCACTGATCCTTGATTTGGGTGAGATCAGTGTACACCATATTTGAACAATGTGTTCCATCACTTGAATTATAACTTAGAATTATCCAAGGTCATCACAGACTTCCCTGGTTATAAGTCAAACCATATGTCTCTTATGCTTCTCTGCTGGTACTTGGCTGGCTTCACTCTGCCGGATTTCTGTTTTACTTCACCATCCTACCAACTAGTACATTACTTGTCTAAATCAACTTATACAACATGTCAGACTCTAAGTAAAGACTTATACAGATATTTCTAACTTATTTCAGGCTTGCTATAACAGCTAGTATGGCCATCATCAAAACATAATAAAATGTTCCTAACAATTTCCCCCTTTTTTATGATGCCAAAACCCTCATAAGCCTGAACATAAGTAAGAAAATTTTTCATAATAATAATCAGAATAAAACTCAACAATTTTATTCATCAATTCAAGGCCAAAAAGATAAGTAAGATCAAAACAGATTCAGATTGCTACATCTACATTTTGCTTAAGTCTTGTTTGTACCTCTTGAACTTTGTAGTCTGAACCTCCCCATGTCTTTCCAATTAATTTCTGGGAACTTCCATTTCCAGTAAGCCATGGCAATGTACTCAGAGACCCCAAGAAATACTCTCTTGTTGATGAGTCTATGAAAGTCAGACATAGTCTCATTTGCCTTGAGTTCTCCAAAGTATTTCTCAAGTCTATCCTTAGCTTCAGCGATGTGTGAATCAGAAAACTTAAGATTCTTGAACAGGCCCCATTGTTCCTGGCGGTTAATTATCCCCATAGGACTGAAGAATTTTTTCATGCTGTTAAAATCCTCCTATTGTTCACTAGATAGATCTTCTGGTCCTTTTGCAGTAAGGGGTATGACTTGACTTGGTCTGCTGGTTGAGCCAGATTCAGTACTTTGTTTAAGAGATGCATATTCTCTTTTGACATCATTGTAAACTTTGGCCATATCAGCTCTCATCTTCTCATCATAGTAGCCTAGACAGTCTACCCATGCTTCATCTTGCTTTTGATTAGGATACAGGCTATCTTGAGTTCCGAAAAACTCTCTTACATTGTCCAATAACTCAGTGTCATACTCTTGCATGTTTATGTGAGTTATGAAAGCTCTTTTCTCACCAGCATATCTAGTACTACTGCTTCCTCTTCCGGTGCTGGATCTGTGTAGACTCATTGAGCCTCTTTGTTGACTGGATCCAGGCCATTGCTGCTGATGATGCATAAATCATCACGGCTGTTTTGGTGGTGTTAGTACGGTGGATATCTGGCTTATTTAAAGGTGATTCAGTGTATGGTAGCCGGAGATGTGCGACGGCGATGGGAGGAAGAGGAAAGAGTTATTATTTTTTCAGGGCTTGGGCCTGTTTTTTCTATTAGAATGTGTCTTATTTAGATTACACATGACTTCCTTTTATAGGAAGAGAAACTTAAGAGCTACGTAGAAGGCAGCCGTCCCAAAGCAGCTTAGTCACTTAATCTTACTTGACAGTTAAGCAAATGCTAAAGATCTAGCTGCAAGTGGATATAATATCTTGGCGGCGTCCTTTTGAGGTCGCCTAGACTGCTAGCTTTATTTATCTTGACTTGGCTCCCTGTTTCTGCTAAGTCTTGTGCGGCCCTTTGAGGGCCATTGGTCCAAGGCCTCGTTCTGGCCCCCTGATTCTGACGACGCTCTAGGAGGGGTCGATGGCAGCGGCCTTTACTAGATATCATTGGCGTCGCCGTCGATGCTGTCGCGGGCCCGCCTCAGGCTTGGTAAGCCATAGGCCATTACGGTTGCGACATTATTTGTATCATCAATGGCCCCCTACTCCAGGTCTTGATCATTTTTCATAAAAATGTCGAGCATGGAGTAATGAACTCAGGGGCAATGTATTTGTGACCTCATCGTCTGATGCGACTTGTTCACTAAGGACCGTGCTTTCAAAGCATGCGGCCTTCGAAGCAACTCTGGGCCTGTTTTTGCGACCTCGTCGTCTGATGCGACTTGTTCACTAAGGACCGTGCTTTCAAAGCATGCGGCCTTCGAAGCAGCTCTGGGCCTGTTTTTGCGACCTCGTCGTCTGATGCGAGCCCATCTGCTCGTTCAAGAATTATCGTGGCAGCTCAATAGTCAGATCGTGGCTGACGTGGGCTCCCTTGATAACCGTAATTACGTGGGGACCGACGCCCTTAGTAACTGCCCAAGCAGGCACGTGGGCATTGATTGGCCTCCATAATGATTGCGGTTTTTGAATTTCGGAATTCGAATCGACCGCGCAAATCCCAACCGTTGGATGGATCAACTCCCAGCCGCACGATTGAATTCCCCTTGCCTATATAAGGTTGGCATCCCTCACCCCTCCTCACTTTCTCTTTTCTCTTCCCACACTTTTTTCCCTTAGTATTCTCTCCTCCTTCTCTGAGGGTTAGCAAAGGTTTTCCGGCGAAGGTTTGTGGCGTACTTGGTGGTGGCTGGAGCGAGTTTGAGGTTTCCGGCAAGGGTTTAAATATTCCGGCGTGTTCTTGTGGCAGTTTGTTCCAACCTTCTCCAAAAAACAGGTAAATTCCTTTTTCTTTACCCTTTTTTCCTTGTTTTTTCTCGCCGAATCTCGAACTTTGATCCATTGTATGGGAAGGTGTTCATATGTAAAGCGATTTTTTCTGGGAAATGAGGGAGGTGGGCGTTTTGGCCCAGAAACCTCTAATGTTTCACCCTGTTTGTTTATTAAATATGTATCACTTTATTTACAACTTGCTTTCTAATTCTTCTGCAAAAACGGAGTGGAAGGCGTCGAGATGGGTTCGATTACCTTCCTAGCTTAATTATCGTTATCCCAGGTCTGAAAAAATCCACCTTTTCCTCTTGTTTTTGCAGGATGTCTGACGGAGAGTTCTCTTCGGGAGGTGATTCTGATGGAGGTCGCGAGGCATATGATTATGCCTTGGATGTGGAGGACGACCCCTCTAGTCCTGAAGTGTCTGTCGAGGACGACCCTCTTGAAGAGATAACCGGCGGGGAGGCCGCAGCTCGAATAGGCGACGATCCCTTTGACTTAGATTCTATGTTTCCTGACCCCGTCCCGCGACGTAAGAAGGGTCGCAAGGAAATGGCTAGAGCCCAGGGGGTAAGCACCAGCGAGGCTGGGGAAAGAGGGATGTCTGAGGTTGTAGAGCAGGCCGCCGATCCCAGTCCTAGCGGCGCCGCTGAACATGATGAGGCTTATCTTGAGAACGCCACTCTTCATGATCTAATGGGGTCAAGTGAGGACGAGAACGCCCATTTACCTCGCAAAATTGTTTGGGAGCTCCCAAAGAGACCGAAGAGGAAAAGGGATCCAAAAATTACTATTGGGGAGGCCGCTGCTAAAGCAAAGAAACCAACACCCAATAATCCCGAGGCACAGAGAGAGTTTGCTATCATGGCGGAATATGAGAAGACGTTGGAGAAAAAGTGGGCGAAACTTCGTGACAGCGATGATCTCAACGAATTCATCCGGCACCGATTTAAAATCGACACCAGTATATACAGGTTTTCTCTGCTGGATTATTCGAGGGAGGAGGATAAGCTGAAGCCCGGAGACCGTGAGGATTATCTCTGCCTCGCCGCCCAGATGATGCCCTGATCTTACACTTCGACCATTTTTATGCGGGGCTTAGGCCTCCATTCGACCCTTTCTTTGTCAAGATCTGCGGACTGATGGGAGCTTTGCCCTCTGATTTTGCCATTGGGGCCGTCATTCAAATCATGGCCTTCGTCGTGATGTGTCGGGTAATGAAGATAGAGCCCTCCCTAACTTTGCTAGGTCAATTCCATTTGTTCTACGGCACGGGCCTGCAGGGGCAAATATCACTAAGGATCAAGACGCCTCGCTTGCTATTCCTGCTGCCAAATAAGATTCATAGATGGCAGGAGCGGATCCTCAAGGTAGAGTCCAAGGCCGAAAAGCGCATGGGAAGGTCCACTCTTTCGATTGACGAGCCTTTAATTACAGAGGGGCGTCATGTCAAAGGACTCATGGCGCTCATACAATCTGATGGGGTCGAGCCCTCTTTGAGGAACATTTCTTGGGTCTATCTTCTTGATCATGCTCTTCCATTAGCGCGCATGGCTGGCATCGCGGGCCCGGGCCAAGTGGAGCCTCTGGTCGTCATAGCTCCTGAGGAGAGTGACCCCGATTGGGTAGGGGATTGTCACTTAGGCAAATGTTTTCCTTCTGAGTGTGCTGTTTGTGGAGGCTACCCAAGTGAAAGACCGCCTTGTAACTTGTTTTTTATTTGCTTATTTCATAAGTTGTTGTTTTTCTTTCATTTGGATCCGCTTTTAACGAACTCTTTTTGCAGGTATGGACGCTACCAAACGTAGAGCTCAAAAACAGAAGGTCTCTGATGATCAAGCCAAGGCCCGGCATGCGGCCTTGAAGCAGGTTCTGGGGAAAGTGCCCCGCACAGTGGATGCCTCTATTATTGATGAGACGTATGATCCTACCCAGACTGCGGCGGTGCCCCCAAGGGCGAGCTCTAGCCAGGCCGTTGCCCAAAAGAGGCCGCAAGCAGGTGAACCGGCCAAAGAACCCCAGGGGCAGAAAAGACCCAGGACCGAGAAGACCAAAAGCGCCTGGCGGTGGCTTTGGCAAGAGATCGATCGCTCGACAAGCGGTAGCCTTGATAAAGGGCTCGAACGGGCAGAGGTTGTTTCTGAAGAGATCCCCAGGGGTGGAGCGCCGCCGGACGGGACGCGCGCCGCGGTTATAAAGGGAAAGAGGCTGTGTGGTTGGATGCCAATTTCATCCAAGGCCTCGACATGAATAAGGCGAGCCAAATTAAGGAGGCTATCGATGATGTCATTCCCTTAGGTCGCCTTGCATGGGAGTCGCCGCCCGGGGTTCAAATGGAGATCGGGAGGGGAATCACTGCTCGCGTCGTGGTTCAAGATGACGCCCCTGCCGGCGATGAGGTCGCCGAGCTGAAAGATCTGTCAGGCCAATTTGGAATTGTTGCCTCAATGGTGAGTTTTTATTTATCTCTTATCTTTTCATTTTTCCATACTTGGCGTATCTGGTGAGCTTATAACTCTTGTCTCTCTTTCAGCTTGGGACTCGCATAAACAAGGCGATTGAGGCCGCCGAGAAGCGCAAAGCCGAACTGAAGAAAGTAACAGCGGCCCTTAGGGCCTCAGAAAAAACCAGGATCGTTGCTGAGAAAAAGAGCTCGGAGGTGCTGTCCGAGGTTGATCGGATGAGGAAAGCAATGGCAGAGAACGCCAAACTGGACGTGGAGCTGAAAGAGAAAGTGGCGGTCCTGAAAGAGGAAACACGTAAATCTGTCGAGGGATTGCTGGTCGCATAGAGGGAGATTGCGAGCTTGAAAGAACAGCTTGCTGCTACTAATAAGGCCGCTGAGGAGGCAGGTCCGGCGGCTGTGGAGGCCTTTAAGCTTTCTGATGAGTTTGGCGATTATCAGGAGGCAAGATTCGACCAAGGTTTTAACCACCTCGCTCGTTGTCTTTGGGCCTATCATGTTAAAGAGAGCCTCACTTTTGAGGAAATGCTCCAGTGGGTATACATGTCTCAGCGAACTCCCGACCTGCTGGCTCTTCATCCAGATATCCCTTACGCGGTGGATCACATCGTCGCTATTCAGAGCAACCAGATGTCGCGTGGCGACCTGGTGTGGGATCCTCCTCCTGTTAATCCCGTCAACTTTGCTGTCTTGAAGAATCCTCCTCCTGTCGAGCACGATCAACCTGGCGACGAGTATATCGACACTCCTCCCCGCTCTGTTTAATTTGCTTTTGTTTCAGAACATTTATCTTTCGGCGATCTTGTAATAACGACTTTGCTTCTGATTTGCTCCAACATTTTCCTCTGATGATTGTAATAACTTAACTTTTATTTTTGCACTGATTATGTGGCCGCGTTCGGCCTGTTAAACTTGATTTGTGGCCGTTTTTGGCTTCTTGATTTATGGATTTATTGCACTTATTTCTTGTCTTGTGGACCTTGTATGTATGTGGCCCCCTTTATTTTGGCGAGGTTTATTTGGCTCGCAAAAATAATCAATCCTATTGCGGCCCTCTTTATTTGAAATAAAGGTAACAGCGGCCTAGTTTGTATTAGCTCAGTTGCGTCGTATGCGGAGCATTTAAAATTTTCCAACCCCCTTTGTTTTGGGCGAGGCCAGCAGGGATTCGAGCAGAACAAGTTGTCGTTGCTATCCTGTATGATTCTTGGTCGTTGTGGACTTGTTTAAATGATGTGCTTGCGCCGAAAATTTTGCCCAAGACTTCACTGGGAAACAACTTGAAAGCCGAGTCGATGGGACTGAACTGACCTTTCTCGACTGTCGTGTTGCCGAGAAACAAGGGATCTAAACCGATTTGACAGCTCACTGGCAGTGCATGCGTGGTCAATGTGACCTATGATCTCGGGCTAGTAACTGTCGGTTGTTAATATAGCCTAGAATCTTGTGCTGACAGTCTGACTAGCGATAAATGCACCCTTTGAATTTCAACTTTTGGATAAACCGCGCCAATACTGACCGTGGGATCTTGTTGATCGTGGCCGTTCCTTTTCCTAACCTTTGCTATAAAAGGAGGAGGCAGACTTGACTTCATTTTCACTCCTCCTTTGCATTCTTTTGTATAAATCTTTGCTGTGAGAGTCATGTCTTTTCCGTCTGGAGAGGGTAGAGTGAGAGTGTGGAAAGCCCGTCCAATACGTGATGTTTCCCCTTTCTTTCTTACTGCCTCTCCCGTTGCCAAAGATCATTTCTGGCATTATTTTGATGTGGTCAGACCTGCTAGGGAGAGGGGTCTTAATGAGAGCAAGGTTGAGGGCGATGGCTCTCTTCTCCGGGTGCGGTTTTCTGGGTGGGTAGATTTTGTCTCGCCACCCTCGGCCCTTTCCAATCTTACAATGGTGAGGGAGTTTTACTCCATTTTATATGAAGTTTCATCCGAAGGGGTAGTTAACTATGTTACTCTTCGCGGTGTCGTGGTCACTTTTACTCCGGAGGCTATCAATGGTGCCCTCCGTATACCTGCTATCGATCCCTCATCCCATTATGAGATCGCTTGGAATCTTGGCGATGAGTTAAGTAAACAGGTTCGCTTACGCCGAGCAATCCACGAGCTTTTTCCTGATTCTGAGCGGCCTCGTGCACTGAGAGCCTCGTCCGACCTGTCTCACAGTAATCGTGCGTGGAAAAAGTTCATCAACTCACGCGCTCTTCCGACTAATGACCCCGAGGCTGTCAGTGAAGCTGAAGCTTTCCTTTTGTGTGCTATACGCGACCACCGAGTTGACATTGATTGGGGGGTCTTGATTCACCGCACGGCAGTTAACTTTGCAGTTTCAATGGATCGTGATCGTCGTATCCCGTTTGCTTCATTGATAGCCAGGCTATGTAGTTTAGCTAGGGTGCCGACGCACTCATTGGATCGTTGTGGGTTTACTGCTTGAAATGGTTTTTTTTTTTCTTTCGGCGGCGGCCCCCTTGTTTTTGGTTAAATCAAAGGGTGTTGTAGGCCACAGGTTTGCTAGAAACAATTGTACTCCCCTTATGAATAAAGATGCTTCTTTATTTCGATTTTATTCTCTGCCTGCTCTGCCAGCACGTAGCCGATGTTCCCTTTACATATAATATTTCTTCAAATTATCTACGTGCCAAGGTCAGTTATACTCGCGACCTTGGTTATCACTTAGTACATAGGTCCCTTTCTTGACTATTCGAGCGATCCTTTCTGGGCCTTCCCAGGCTTCCGACAGCTTTCCCTTCTTGGCCTCGTGGCCGGTGGCCTTTATTTTTCGCAAAACGTAGTCCCCCACGGCGAAGTGATGATTTCGAATGTTTTTGTCGTGGTGACGTTTGGCGGCCTGTTTGCAATTGAGCAGACGGCCATATGATTCGATTCGACGCTCCTCTGCTAGGTCCAGGTCGAGTTCCCTATTTAGCGGGTTGTCGGCCTCGCTGAAGTGGGTGACCCTTAGGCTGGGTAAGGCCATCTCTACCGGGGCCATAGCTTCTGATCCATAGGTCAAAGCGAAAGGAGTTTCCCCTGTAGTTGTTTTGCGCGATGTTCTGAGTGCCCACAAGGTCGCAGGGAGGTGATCTGGCCATTTACCCGCCTTTTCGCCCAAGCTCTTTTTTAGCACACTCAGTACTTGTTTATTTGCATTCTCGGCCTGCCCATTTCCTTGCGGGTAACACACCGACGATTGCCAATGCTTGACGTTATTCTCTCCGCAGAACGTGTCTAACTCTTCTCTGAATTGGGGTCCGTGGTCTGAGACTATTACCCTGGGGATGCCAAATCTAGTCCATACTTGATCGAGTAAAAAATAGATTATGTCTTTGGTATTGATTTTTACCAATGCTTTGGTCTCGATCCATTTGGTGAAGTAGTCAACGGCGGCCACCACATATTCGCAACCGGAACGGCCTCTTTTTAATGGTCCGATGAGGTCGATGGCCCACATGTTGAATGGCCAGGCGGTGACAACTATGCTTTGTTCGACCGATGGGAGCCTGGGTATGTCCGCAAATTTCTGGCATACGTCGCAATCCTTGGCGTATGCTTTTGCGTCCTCTGCGAGCTTCAGCCAGTAGTACTGTTCGGAGGATTTTGCATCACTAAACAAAAAGAAAATTTATAAACCCTAACCTATATGCAAAACTAACTCCTAACCGGCCGAATACCGGGTTGTTGATAGTAGAGCGAGATAAGTAAGGGGTCGATCCACAGGGAATTGGGATGTTGAATCTAATCTATAACAAACAATAAAAACAACCTAAACTAAAGATACATGGGATCAAACATAATACAAACCAAGTGATTTCAATCCTAGTTCATCTCATGATTTTAATTCAAATTGTGGTTTCACCTTTACACGAGATACAAACTCCTAATCTCTTAGTGAATCCGTTTCTCAAGCTATGAATTCCTAATCCCTTAGTGAATTCAATTATCGATCTCTCCTCTTCCGAATGTTGAGACCAATTTTCATACAAAACGAAGGTGTAGATTCAAGTTAACTCCCGTATTTTAGAATCTAGCAACCTAGATAATTAACCAATTAATTTGTCACGAATTAACGATTAAAGATCCTATCTTTCTATGGTGATCTAGCGTTTACGCAACTCTCGTATTGTAAAACATCAATAGCAAACTAATCTTTCGATCTAATTCACATGGCATCTTAAATTGCATAGAAAGATACAAAACGAATCAAGATCATGAAAATAAACGAAGATTGAATAAATCAAAAAGATGAACTCACATAGTTTATACAACGGTTGATCTCCATGAATCAACAAACGAAAATAAACGATCCTAATCTAACCCGGATCACCCGAGCACAAGGCTCGGGTGACCGGCCTTGAGACTCCCAAGGTGCGGCTGCTCCTCTAGGTTTTAGTGTATGAGAAATTATGTATGTCTTAGGGTTGGGGAGATGCGGCCTTTTATAGAAAACAAAGTCGGCTAGGTCAAAAACTAGGTCGGTTGTGCTTAAGTCGGCCATGGACGCCCGTCCAACTGCTTTGGACGCTAGGTCAAACGCTCGTCCATCCAACGTCCAAACTCTCTGTTCAACTTTTATCTCTTGGACGCTCGTTTATTTTGATGGACGCCCGTCCAACTGGACGGGACTTGGACGTTCGTTCACTGGCTTGATCTTCGATTTTCTTCTATCTTTATCCTTTCCTTCCATCTTTATCTCCTCTCCATCATATAAATCTTCAGTTAATTCATCTTTAAATCCTCTTCTAATCCATATCTCGTGTATCTACAATAATAAAAAACATACCAAAGCGTAACATAATTCCAAAATAATATAAAATCACAATTTAAGCACATAATTCGTTACGTTTCGCAATTTAACTATTGAAAACATCATTTACTCAATATTTCAATATAAATCTCGATTTCTATGAAAAACATCCAAATATGGGGGAAATTGATATAAAACATATCCTTATAAAACATATAAAATCACCCTTAACAAGTACCCAGCCAGCAGAACTTTCTGAGCGAGGGTGCGGCTAGCCGGGTGACCGCTGCACATCCCTTCATGTAGCTCAGCGAGGATTCCACTGACTTCTTCAGGTCGCACGCACCTTAGTAGGGGCTTGGAGAACGACCGTCGGTATAAAACGTTATTTAAGATTGTGTACCGGGAGGCCCTCCTTCTCAGGGCTTTAGATTCTGTGAGATCATCAGGGAGCTCTCCCGTGTTAATGTAAGCCCTCATGATGTCGATCCAACAAAGATTTGTGGGTCGAAAGTCCATCACCTCGACCCTGTTGATAGCGGGTTCTGTCAAGTGTTCTACCATGACTGATGGATTGCTTATTTCGTCATCACTAGTCAATTTGGACAAGTAGTCTGCTCGGTGATTGTCCTCTCGAGGAATGTTGGTGAATTTGCAGTACTTAAAGCCGCTTTCAAGCTTCTTGACAAGGTTGATATATTTTTGCAAGATTTCGCAATGGATACCGAACGACCCTGTCACCTGATTGACCACTAGCTGTGAATCGCAAAAGACTTGTAAATTTTTGACTTTCATGGCTCTGGCGAGCTCAAGCCCTGCGATGACTGCCTCATACTCTGCTTGGTTGTTCGATGCAGTGAAATCAAATTTTAAGGCTTTCTCAATATCTTCGGAGGTTTCTGGCTCCAGCAAGACGATCCCTGCGCCGCAACCTTTAAGGTTGGCAGCGCCGTCGATGTAAAGTTGCCAGCAGTGACTTGGCCGTGAAGGCTCGTCCGCTGTGGTACTTTTGTCGGGACCATGTTTCATGTCGACCTGCTCCTCGATGTCCTCATTGAAGCTTGTTTCTGCGATAAAATCGGGCAATGCCTGAGCTTTGATGGCTTTTCGAGGCTCGTAACGTATGTCGAATTCAGTGAGTTCGACGGCCCATTGCAGCAATCGACCCGACAGATCTGGCTTGTGGAGGACTTGCCGTAGTGGCGCGTCTGACAATACTATAATTGAATGCGAAGAAAAGTAAGCCCTTATTTTCCGGGCGGCTATAACAACGCAGTAAGCTAACTTCTCGATATTAAAATAACGAATTTCTACAGGGCTTAAAGCCTTAGAAACATAATAAACAGGTCTTTCCGTAGTACCCTCCTCCTTAACAAGTGCTGCGGCGACAGCCCTATCCGAGGCGGCTAGGTAAAGTAGCAAAACATCTCCGACCGTTGGACTAGTTAGTAATGGCGGACTTGAGAGGTAGGCCTTGAGCTCTTTGAAAGCCTGCGAGCATTCCTCTGTCCATAGAAAGGTTTTATTTCCCTTCAGGATTTTGAAGAAGGGTAGACTCTTCTCAGCAGATTTTGAAATAAACCTTCCCAGGGCTACCACTCTTCCATTCAACCTCTGTACTTCCTTGACGCTAGTCGGTTCGCTCATATTGATCAATGCCTCGATTTTCTCTGGGTTGGCCTCGATTCCTCGCTGACTTACCATGAAACCCAAGAACTTCCCTGCCTGGACGCCGAAAGTACATTTCGCGGGGTTTAGCTTCATCGAGTGACTCTTTAAATTTGTGAAGGTCTCGCGAAGGTCCACCAGGTGGCCCTGGTGACTTGATTTCACGACCATGTCATCGATATAAGCCTCCATGTTTTTGCCTATTTGTGTGCTAAAAACTCTGTTCATCATTCTTTGATACGTTGAACCTGCGTTCTTTATACCAAATGGCATCATTTCGTAATAGTAGAGTCCTCCGGCGGACCTGAAGGCCGTCAGCTCGTTCTCTTCATCGGCCATTTTAACCTGGTGATAGCCCGAATAGGCGTCCAGAAAACTCAGTGTTTGAAAACCTGCGATCCCATCGACCATTTTATCGATTCGGGGTAGCGCGTAAGGATCCTTGGGACAAGCTTTGTTCAGATCTGTGAAGTCGACGCACATCCGCCACTTGCCACTGTGTTTCTTTACCATTACCACGTTTGCCAGCCATGTGGGATACTGAAGCTCTTTAATTATGTCTGCTGCCAAGAGTTTTTCGACCTCACCTTTAATCGCGACCTCTTTTTCTTTAGAGAATTGGCATGCTCTTTGCTGAATCGGTCTAAAGTTGGGGTCGACGCTTAAATAATGCAAGGCGACCTCTGGCTCTACACCTCTCATATCGGTTACTTCCCAAGCGAAGGCGTCCAAATTCTCTCTCAGAAGCTCGATAAGTCCTTCTCTTTCTGTCTCTGTCATTTGCGATCCTATCTTTATCTTCTGATCAGGGTGTTTGTCGTTTATGATAACCTCGACCAGCTCGTCCTTGGCGGTAAAGTCCGGCTCGTCCCGGATTTGTAATGTTTCAACCTCTACCGTTCTTTCCGGGACCTCTCTTACCGTGGCAATCTGATCGGCAGCCATATTAAAACCCTCCACTCTAGGTCGCTTGGAATCAACCCTATTCTTGGTCATATATTCGAGGAAAAATCCGGGTCGACTGATGGCGACCCCAATTTCGTCCCCTACATGGAACTTGACCCTTTGGTGAGGAACCGATGCCACCATTTGAAATTTTTTCATAGCTGGAATCCCCAAGATCATGTTATAGTACGAGGGGAGATCGATGACTAAGAAAGTAATTACCTCGGTCTGATAGGGCTCATAGTCGCCTAGGGTGATGTTGAGGTCAATTGTGCCTTTGACCCGTACCGTGTCGTTGGTAAATCCCTCGAGCACCCCAAGGTAGGGTTTTAACTTGGCCTCCCCAAATCCGATCTGTTTTAAACAGTCAAAATAGATGACATCGCGGCCAGCCCCAGTGTCGACCATCACTCTGTTAACGCCATGTTTGTCATTGACCCCAATTTTCAGAATGAGGGGAATTTCCATAGGGCCGTCGACTGTGGTCAGCTCACTTTTAGTAAACATGATCCCTTTCTTGTTTTCCCCCAATACAACCTGTTTTTCAAAACCGCGGGTATTGATCTGGTTTATCAGGGATTTCAGCTGATTGTTGTTGGGAATATTCCCGTGGATAACTTGAATACGCGGGGTTGGCGTCCTTGACTAGGGCCGGAGTTCCCATCGCGCTTATACTTATTCGCTGGTCCCTCACGAATTAACCTTTCTATTTCCCGCCTCAAGGTGAAGCACTCATCTGTGATGTGACCGTGGTCTTTGTGGTAGTCGCAGTATTTCGATTTGTCGCGACTGTCGGGATCGCCTCTCATAGGCTTGGGTTTATCGAAGTGCTCACGGATTTCAAACAGTATATGGGATGCTTTGGTGTTGAGCGGGGTAAAATTGTCCTCACTAAATTTAAAGAGTCACTCGATGAAGCTAAACCCCTTATCTTTCTTGCGATCATCTATGCGCTCGCCCCTTATCTTTCTTGCGATTAGCATCTCGCCCCTTATCTTTCTTGCGATCATCTATGCGCTCCTCTTTCTGTGGATGCTGATCCGCTTTAGGCTTTGATTTCCCCGAGGATGGTGCTTCGCTCACCCCCATCATTCTTGCCCTTTCCAGCATTTCCCTAAGGCCCGCTTTGGGGGGGTCGTAGGTTAAATTCCGTTTTCATCGGACCTTTAGCGATCCCCGTGAGAAAGCATGTTATAACTGCCTCGTCTGGAATGTTCCTCGTCTGATCATATATTTTGATGAACCGTTCATAATACTCCTTTCCAGACTCATGTCCCCCCATGCGAACCTCGTACAGATCCTCAATGGTTTTCTTTGGTCTGCTTGCCGATGCAAATTCCATGACGAACTTTTCTGACAGATCTTCCCAACCTTCGACTGAACCGCGAGGGAGCCCGCATATCCAGGATGCAGCCCTGTCCTGCATGCTACCGACTAGAGCGATGCAACAGGCGGATTTATTTTGAGTCGCTAGGGTGATGCGACCCTGGAAGGCAGTGAACCAGTCGTTTGGGCAAGAATTTCCATTGTAGTAATTATAGCTAGGGTAGCTAACCTTTTCTTTGCTGGTAGGCAATGTCTCAGTAATACTTTTGGCGAGCACATCGATCCCAGAGATTGGGGTGATCTGCTCAGCGGGCCTCGACTTTTTTAATTCTGCGAGCTCCCTTTTCATTATCTCCATCTGTTCTGCCAAGACAGGGTCGAAACCGGGCTACGACATTGCTTGCGTATCAGCTCGATCTAAGCGACGCTTGATTCCCCGTGATCTTGCGATTCCATCTGACGCGCTCTCTTTTCCCTTATAATTATGCGGGCGTCCTGCGCATTTCTATCTTACCGGGAGGGATTTCGCCACCTGGAAGGCTGAGACGACTTGGGGCCGAGGACTTGTACTTCTCACCTAACCTTCTGAAAGCTGACTCTCTTTCGATAGTCTTTCCTTTCTGATGATCGCGCTCTAGGGGGACCGAAGTTTGCGCGATTTATTTCCTCGGTCCTTTGCGACCCGATGAGTGCACACTTTCTTCTATCTCGATCCCTTGGATCTGGCTTTGGCGGCCCTTATTTATGTCCGCAGGAGGGGTTTCATTTCTGGGCGGATTTGGGGATCGAATCAACATTGGGGCATGGCCCTTTGCCAACAAGCGAGAGTTGGTTAGATACATGGTTTCTGCATATCTCGCATACTCGTTCATCTCTGCGATTTCCGGGTCTTCCAGAAACCCTGGTCTTGCCTCGGCGGTCGACCTCTGGCTTTGGTGCGACCTTTCCGGCTCCCTTCGGACCCCGTCTAGAGCGGCAACAGCCTCCTTTGACTTAGCTTTTTGGTTAATGACATTCCGAGCGTCGCTAGGGGCTATGGCCCCTCTCTGCGACCTTTCTCCTTCTACGGGGAAATTATCGAGTGTTTCTCCCACACCCTCCCCTCGTGTCTGATACTGCGTGCCTCCCTTTGCAGGGGTGACATCAGCTGTCCTTTACTTCCTGTCATCCCTGTAGGGTGGCTTTTAGGGGAAAGGTGGTGATGATTCGTATGTAATAACCCCGGAAAAGTGTAATTTTTCAGAAGTGCCTTGTATTGACGAGGGTTTTTCAGGGTATATGTTTTTTTGAGGTAGAAAAGGTCACCTTTTGATGGTTTTCTTCGCTAAGGGAAGGAATCAAAGGCGGTTTGAGGGTTTTTCTTTGTAAGATTACCTCTTTTTCGGCGTGAACTCAGACAGGGAGACACAGTCGGACGTCTCTAAACCGGCTGAAAGGAGATTCCTTCGACCTGCTACGTGTTAACGCTCTTTGGATGACTTTTAGCGTTGAGATGAACGCACGTTTCTTAGTGTTTCCCGGTAACGGAGCCAACAGATGATGCATAAATCATCACGGCTGTTTTGGTGGTGTTAGTACGGTGGATATCTGGCTTATTTAAAGGTGATTCAGTGTATGGTAGCCGGAGATGTGCAACGGCGACGGGAGGAAGAGGAAAGAGTTAATATTTTTTCAGGGCTTGGGCCTGTTTTTTCTATTAGAATGTGTCTTATTTAGATTACACATGACTTCCTTTTATAGGAAGAGAAACTTAAGAGCTAAGTAAAAGGCAGCCGTCCCAAAGCAGCTTAGTCACTTAATCTTACTTGACAATTAAGCAAATGCTAAAGATCTAGCTGCAAGTGGATATAATATCTTGGCGGCGTTCTTTTGAGGTCGCCTAGACTGCTTGCTTTATTTATCTTGACTTGGCTCCCTGTTTCTGCTAAGTCTTGTGCGGCCCTTTGAGGGCCATTGGTCCAAGGCCTCGTTCTGGCTCCCTGATTCTGACGACGCTCTAGGACGGGTCGATGGCAACGGCCTTTACTGGATATCATTGGCGTCGCCGTCGATGCTGTCGTGGGCCTGCCTCAGGCGTGGTAAGCCATAGGCCATTACGGTGGTGACATTATTTGTATCATCAGCTGCCTTCATGGTCTATCTCTGTCGTCGTCTCTTCTTTGGATAGGATGAGGGAATCCTATGCCAGGTTCATTTGAGGCATTTTCCCTCTCCTCTCTAGCCTTCCTTAGCTGTTCTTCAGCTTTATTTCAGATTCTTAGCTCTCTGTCCCTTGCTCTTAGCTGTTCCTTAGTAAAATTTGGGGGTCTGACTATTGATCCTTCAGGCTTATCATTTCTTTCCCCTTTTTTGACAACATCATCCCTTTGTTGTAGCAGGATGCTATTTGTAGCTTAAGTTGTACAAATGAGAGTGTCTAATTTAGATTCAATAGATGTGAATATGTTATCATGATCAAACAACTTCTTGGTCAAACTGCCAAATCTTGTTCCAAAAGCCATTGACATTGACTCATTTTCTTGAGAAACATGATGTCTAAGGCTTGCGATATTGTTGGTGAAATTTATGTTCATCTTGCGCATCAAGTCACCCTACATTTGCGCAATGATATTTTGTGCATCAATGTACTTCATTGATCCTTGATTTTGGTGAGATCAGTGTACACCATATTTGAACAATGTGTTCCATCATTTGAATTATAACTTAGACTTATCCAAGGTCATCACAGACTTCCCTGGTTATAAGTCAGACCATATGTCTCATATGCTTCTCTACTGGTACATGGCTGGCTGCACTCTGTCGGATTTCTGTTTTACTTCACCATCCTACCAACAAGTACATAACTTGTCTGACTCAACTAATACAACATGCCAAACTCTAAGTAAAGACTTAAACAGACATTTCTAACTTATTTCAGGATTTCTATAATAGCTAGTATGGCCATCATCAAAACAAAATAAAATGTTCCTAACAGAAATTATCAAGCGAGTCTTTATTTGCGCGCATCAATCTGAAATTAAAAAGGTTTGTTAATATATACTTAATTGCAGGAGCTTTTTGCTAGTTTTGAAAAAATGACGACAACAAGTGAGACAAGAAATCTTCAAGTCCTTGTACAACTCCGAGAAGAAGTTGATGAAGCAATGGGAAAAAGAAATCTCGTTCTTCCAGCCGAATGTGGCCTCGTTATGCTACATTTCTTACAAGCATGTTCAAAAGAGACATTTAGGTTGCATCCACCCCGCCCATTCCTTGTGCCACGTGTTGCTGTAGAAACTTGCAAATTTATAGGTTACGATATTCCAAAAGGAAGTTTGATTGTAACAAATGCATGTGCGCTGGGGCGAGATCCTTAGACTTGGGATGACCCCAATAGATTCAAACCTGAGCATTTTCTAGGAAAAAGTCAAAGTATGGACATGAAGGGAACCAATTTTGAAATTACGCCCTTCGGTGGTGGCAGAAGGATTTGTGCTGATACCCGTTGGCTATTAAATAGTGAATTGCATTTTACATCTATTGTGTAGGAAATGCTATGGAGGAAATGCTCAACATTGTCATTTTGCCAAAAGAGAAGCGAATCTAGGCTAAAAACTATGATTGGGCCAAAGTCATAAAGTCTGGAAGAAATCTGTTGGGCCAAGAATCGAAGAAAAGAAGTCCGGCTTGCGTGACTTAGGCAACACGAAATCGAAGCCGCCATTGAGAGCATTAAGTCGGCTAGGGTTTAATTAGCTTAGGTCGGTCTATGGCTCTATAAAAGCCTATTCCGAATTCATTAGTATGTACACCGAATAGATTTGATAATATACATTATTCTACTCATGAAATAAAGTTTCTCTTTAGTTTTATTTCGCTTTACTTTGGTTATCTTCTTCAAACCATCAACTAACTTGAGCCAATCAAGTTAGATCAACCATCACGGATGTATGGATCTTTGAACGTTCATTCACGTTCTTCATTATGATAAATTTACTTTGATTAACGCGATGTAGTTAACCTGCATGCTTAAACAACTCGTAATTAACCAGAATTAGTCATGACAGAACGATGAAATTCCAGAAATTAAGAACCACCGCTCACGCATTTACGGCGGTCTTTACTGCAATTGCGCCGCACTTTTAGGTCACCCTAAATCTGGAGATACAGCATCAGCTATGTTGATCGATAGGTTTAATGAACAGTAGGTTAGATCTGGCCAATCTGCTTATTGTATTCGTAAATTAACATGAAGGACGATAAGTGAAGTGTTGATTAGGACATAGTCTGGATCATTCCTAGGAACATGCTAGTCATATTAACGATATCTGCTTAGGAGGTTCTCGGTTTTCCGGCACTTTCTAGATCTTATTGTATGTGTGTTAATACAACCAACGAAGGAGGTTAACGTCACATAGGTGTCTACTGTCATATTAACGAAGTAGATAACTCTGGGAGATTGAACCCGTAGCTAAAACTGAATTAAACATGTCTGGGTAGTTACGAGGAGAAGTAGGTATAAGGGTTAACTACACCAAGTTAGGAGATCAGTAAGGAAAGATAAACCAACTTTAGTTTTTGTTCCTTTGTTGGTCGAAGACCATTATTTGTTTTCATAGTTAGCTTGATGGATGTATTGAATGAGTAACTTTGTCTCTGTGGGATCGACATTGACTCACTTCTACTATATTACGATTGACCTAATACTCTTGCTAGTATTTCGTATGTGTTAGTGGCCCACGCAACGATCACATTTTTGGCGCCGTTGCCAGGGACAAAGGCCAATTCAATCAATATATTCATTAAATATAAATATGAATTTTCGTTTTTCTATTTGTTAAATTTTATTTATCAAGTCCAGAGTTTGTTTTGCATAAACCCTGCACTGTTTACGATCGGAAAAGATAAAACCGGTCCCGAATTTGCGACAGGTGCTGCCGCAATTACGAGGCCTAGAACGATCCCTCACTGTGATTCTGTGTTCATCCCTACAAGTTACTAGGTCTGCAACTTTTGGGTCTTGACCCAGCTGGGGCGGGAAGTTTTTTTTGTTACAGTTTTTATTTGTTTTGTTCATTTGCAGGTAGTGCAAAACACTTTTGACTTTCTCTCATAAGGACGAATAGGAATTTCCAGCCAAACAAGCACCATGCCTCCATGTCAGAGATACGTATGGAATCCAAGACCAATCTCCATGTATCCTGGTTCGAAGGTTAACGATATCTGAGAGACCAAAAAAGAGTAGCGGAGGAAGAAGCTGCTAAGGCCAAAAAGGAAAAAGAAGCTAATCTGAAAGAGTATGAGGACTTCTGTAAAGGTAAGTGTGTTATTGAAATTAGTTCTGAATCTAAATTTGACCCTGAGGAAGACTTTGACTGTTTTAGTGACCCTGATGATGTCTTGAGATTACCGAAAGATCATCCTGACTGTGATGTGAAAGAAAAATTAAAAGATCCAGGTACCTTCAGACTTCCTATAACTGTTAATGGAAGATCGTTAGGGTTAGGACTGTGTGATTCTGGCTCTAGCAGCAACATAATTCTGCTTTCTCTTTGTCAATTAGTCGGATTCGATGTGAACATGAGTGAGACTAGGGAGATGAGGTTTCTTGACCGGCAGGTGATTATGGTCGCAGGCGTGTTGGAGGATTATGAAATTAAGATAGGACGCTTTAAGTACCCGACGGATTTCTTAGTCCTGAACATACCTGATGATCCCAGTGCGAATGTGATATTAGGATGCCCTTTCCTGGCCACAATCCGAACTAACCTAGACTACGATAATGGCGAGATTACGTTGAGATTGAATAATGACATCGCCATTTATAAGATATTGGAGTGACTAAACGGACCAGTGGATTGTAGAGTCAGCTATGAATCTAGAGAGGTTGAGATTATGAAGGTAGAGGATGTGCGAAACGAGAAGAAAGAGGATATACAGACCATTGAGAAGGAGTTTATGTCTATCTTACTTCGAGAAAAAAATGATAAGGACCACGACAAAGCACTACCCGAGAGCTCTAACCTTGGAAGGCGTAGTGTTGGCAAGAAATCAAAAGTTGAGAAAGTGGAATTGAACATAAAGGAAAATTCTCGAAGTAGAAGAAGGCCACATGCACGAGAAAGAAAGGTTAAAAGTGCAAGGCATGAGGCTTATGAGTCAGTCCGCAAAGACGCCCTTCTAGATGAGAAAGAAACGTGTTTCTTCCTGGGTTTAAAAGGCCAAAGGAAAGCACGTATAGATTGAGAAGGAAGGCATACCACGGTTAAGTCCTCTATGCCTTGTTTGGTTACGGGTGGGGTTGGATCCAACCCAATATTTTATTCACTCCATTATATTTTTTATCATTATTTTATTAATTCAATTATTTTATTATAAATTATCTCATCAGTCATTCAATATCAACAAATAAAATAATATTAATCAATTCATTTTATTCACCCACTACACTATTTAACTATTACTTTTTCAATATAATATTTCTTTAAAATTTCTCTCACCAATAATTTCTTCAACTATATAAATATCAATACAATATTTCAACTTTATAATCATTATTTCACTATATTTTATTTAACTTTCTCTTTCTTGAATCCATTCAACCCCAATCCAACCCGAAACCAAATAGGGTCCTAGAGTTCAAGTTTGGCGGGTAAAAAGCCCAAAGTCTGACTGAGGAAAGGTCAAAGAAAAGTCAAGCTGGCGAGCCGAACCGAGCTCGAGCACGAGCCGAGCCGGCCGGACGGCGGCGGCGGCGCGCGCGCTTGTGGAATTATCTCGGTCCTCCCTCCTGCACAAAACTGCCTTGCCCCTTGGGGTACATCTACAAGAGCATACAGTAGGTCTTATATATGGAGCTCAAGTCTCTCAAACTTCCAATGTGGGAGATTGAGTTGAGGTACTCCCTTTAACTCTTATCTCCAACACATTTTCAACCAACTTTAGGCATTAATTTCTCATTCACCCGATATCCGAATCGAGTGATTCCAACGCCAAACATTATCTACTCCGTGAGTAGAATTTTTAGACGTAATAAGCTCCTGGTGAATCACACCAGAGCATATCCGAAAATCGTGCTAAAGTTGACCGTTTCAACCCATTAAAATGGGATATCTCCAACAATCCCCCACATGAATGAAGATTAATGCAAATGCAAATGCAGACTCTGAAGAGAAGTCGATTTAAAAATATTGCATCAGGAGAGGTAGCTTGCCTTGAAACTCGCCTTGGTGAAGTCTTATCGGATTTACTCGGCTAATCGCTGAACTGGGTCTTGAATCGTTCGACCTTTTAGTGTAAACCAAGACAATAGCACTCACACAATATTTCCCCTAGCACCTTTCGGTTCTCATGGTTGTGTCCGTCTCGGCCCTAGACAACACTTGGTTTTAGAAAGTGCTTTAGAGAATTCAAGCCTTAAAATTCTCACAGAAGCGGCCCCACTTCGCACTTACATAGGTGACTTCCTATCAAGGGTATTCTGCCCTACCCCACTTGAGTATCAACATCTAGGAGTCATTAAAAGCTTCGCTTAACCTCACACCCTCTGCATATAGCACTTTTATTCTCTCAGAATGGGTAAGTGCTGAACTGTTCCTTATAGCTTAGTTGTCTCTTTTGAACCATGATCTTGGGATCTCCAGTCAACATGGTTGGGTTGCCACTACAAGGAAACATGCGTAATAGGCTTCAGTCCCATTCCGGTTGTCAATATTGACATCTGATCTCTAGCTAAACCATTTATAAGCGGATCCGCAAGATTCTCCTTCGATCTTATATAATCGATGGAAATCACACCATTAGAGATCAACTGTTTAATGGTATTGTGTCTACGGCGTATGTGTCGAGACTTACCATTATACATACTATTATGTGCCATTCCTATAATCGATTGACTATCGCAGCGTATGCTAATAGCCGCCACTGGCTTACGGAATATCCTCAAGGAAATTCCAAAGCCATCATTCTTCAATGTTATAAACTCATCTTTCAATATGGAACAAGCTATGCACGTTTTTCTTGTATACCTTTAGGACACAGCACACCACCAATCATGGATAAGTATCCACTAGTGGAATTTGGCATCACAGTATCCCTCTAATACTGTTGGATATCTAGTATATCGTAATCCCAGACTCATAGAGTACTTCATGTACATATTTAAGGCTTTCCAATAAGTATGATCTGGATCACTCGTGAATCTACTTAGTTTATTCACTTCACATGCTAAGTCTGGTCGTGTACAGTTGGTTATGTACCTCCGAATTTCAATCACTTAAGAATATCTCAATTGATCCACAGGTTCACCTCTATTCTTGACTAAGTGCATACTTAGGTCAAGTGGAGTGCTCACATCTGCAACTCTCAGGTCCTTCACATTGAAGTCCCTTGTCAACATCGTTTTTGTATTCATGATACTCTCATGAGTACTTCCGATTATTAGCATGTCATAGACATACTATCACATAGGTGTGTTCTTAATGTAGAAATATATATGTCCTACCCACTTGACAACATAACATTGTCAAACTCGATATGCCATTGCTCTGGCTAATATTCGAGGCCCCTGAGAGACTTCACAAGTCTACACACCTTACTCTCTTGTCCTGGAACTATGAACCCCTCGGGTTGTTCCAAGTACATATTTTCTTTCAACTCACCATAACCATCCATTTGATGGACTTCTAGGTTATAGACTCCAGCTAAACCCTTATATAAGTAATTCTCACAACTGGTGAGTAAAATGCCAAGGCCTTCTTTCTGTTGATACCCTCGGACTACCAACAACGCCGTACAATATATCCATCAACCTTTAACTTCTTCTGGAAATCCACTTGCAATCTAGTGGTTTATTTCCGTTGGGAGACCAACCAAATTCCAAGTGAGGTTATGCATGATGGATTTCACTATTTATCACCTCTTGCCAGAAATGAGCTTCTGGTATTGACATTGCCTCAGCATATGTCATGGGTTCGTTTTCTACCATATAGGTCAGAAAATCCGGAGCAAAGGACTTGGAAGTCCTAGCCCTCTTACTAAGATGATGTTCCTCAATTTCTTGAGGACCACTCTCTTATATGTCCGCCTACTCATGCTTGCTTCTTCTTTAACACTTCCCTTACAAGGAAAGATATCCGCAAGGAACACCACATTTTTAGACTCGATGATAACATGTTCATGTACGTCATTGATGTCTGATTCATGCACCAGAACAATAGGCACCAATGATTTTAGGTCCTATCACTCACTTTGGTTTAGGCACTTCGACCTTAGCCAAACACCCCCACATTTCCAAGAATGTGTAGCTAAACCACAACCTTTCCACAACTCATACGGGGTGTCATCCTTATTCACTAAAGGGATCTTGGTCTGAATGAATTTTGCTGAGAGGGTAGCTCCCCCCACAAGTTCTGAGATAAACTCACACTTATCAACATAGCACTCATAAACTCTTAATGAGTTCGGTTCTTGCATTTAGCAATACCGTCTGAATTAGGTGTGTATGGTGTAGTTGTTTGATGAATGATGCCGGGCCCTAGCAAGACTCATGAAACAATACATCATATCCACCACCACAATCCCTACGGATACATCTCATCCATTTGCTATGTTCAATCACACCTTCATTTTGATAACCCTCAAGGCATCACGAGCCTTATCACAATATTTGGTGCTTTTATCAAATAAAAGTAGCGAGATACTTTTATCACCTCTAGTTCCCACGAAACAAGAGGTTATGTGTTCCTTTCTACAGGTTAAACGGTGAGTTATCCAGCATGGCTTCAACACATACTAGTGTGATTTGGATCAAAATTTCAAATTTGGTAATAACACCATGTTCATCAATGGATAAACAGATTTGAAATTTGCAAGTGCTAGTTATAGTGTCACAAACATGACGACTCAAGCATGTATGCAGAAAGATCAACAGAACTGGCTCTCCACAGAGCATCATATTGTGTGCTCAACATAAAGATCAATCTCAGTTTGATCATTCAAAGCGTCGTTTGTTGCACCACCGAACTTCTCCATCCAAGGGATGAGATTAACTGGTGCTACTTCTAGTGCTACAACATGCACGTACACTTATGTCACAAAAGACACAGTAACGTTTGGATTCACCTCGGTGTATCCTACCATTTCGGTTCAGTGAACAGAAAACCAACACAATTACCACATCCGGTTTGTGTTCAAAGGGACCACAACCTAAAGTGGACTTGGAATTTATTTTAATAATGTAAAACTCTACAAATAAACCTTGATTTGTACTAGTTCAACTTTCAACTTCCGTTCAAATGGAAGTACTATATGAATAAGTTAACAACGTTGACCACTCACACATCTCTGATATTTCATTATAAGGTTTCAAGAATTAATATGTTTTACATACATATTAATCAACCAACAACACTATTAACAATCAACAGTGTACACAAATATTACTTCTTACTGTTTCCCACGTATAGAATACAAAATATTGAGTTTCTTAGTTGAGTTTTGACGATTAGTCTGAAAATCCTTGGCACTCGATACATACCAAATTAAATTGTAGTAACTGTATCTAAGAAAATCTCAAATATTCATCTATACCACATCAAATCAATTTTGCCTAGAAAACATATCTTTTGCGTTTTGTCAAAATATAATAGAACCAGAAACATCTTCCTCAAGCAAAATAGTACACCGTACGCATTGGAGTTTTCCCGTGAATTGATGCAACCACCACTTGGGTGAATCTCCAAGTATGATCATCAAAAGAGAAGCAGGTAAGTCAAGAGTAGTCGTTATTACGAGCATAATAAAGTCACATACGTGTCAACATATGTAAATATGCCGATTACTTCGATTACACGCATCAAAATAATTCACGCAATTTTAATAACTACTAAAATTATTAGCATTAGATACACGCTTCACCTCAAATAAAATCAATTTTATTTTCCTTTCCATAAAACGAAAGCCGTGCTACAATAATGAAAACATAAACATTAAATCACCGTCGGCTACGAATACAAAAACAAGGAATATAATATATTCCTTGATTTTTTTTATTTTTTTATTTTCTCCTTAATTTAGGTATCACCTTGACATAAACAAAGTAACTAGATCTAGTCAATAACTAATAACAATTAAAGATTGACCCCATCCTATACGTGGCGGAAAGAAAAATCAATGATTTGCCATTCACAGAAGCAAGGCGTATGTCTACCACAATAATTAATTCGACGGCCGGAATAAATTATATCACCGGACCAATAGGACATAATTAAACAAAAATATTTGCCCACCGAATAATTCATACTCATCCACGTTACATATATTATGACAACCAATAATATACTAGTAAAATGGGAATCCGTGCAACGCACGGAGTGTCCATACTAGCCGTTTATATTTATGGGGAACTATTTCTAATAATAATAGTAAAACAAAAAAAAGAACATATGTAATAACAAATAACCACTACATGCGTAGACAAGGGGACAAAAACATCAACAAAGATCTGCAATCATGTTTGAAGTGTGGTCCACTGATCTAAATTCTCACAACCTAGTATGAAAACCTGTAGAATCTTTGAACTCGAAAGCAATAACGACAAGAAATAACACGACAGTCTCTTTATATATATAAAAACAGGATGACTGAAATCGCTGCATATTGTCAAGAACCATGTGTCCGGACCAATAAAGAAATAGGTTCCTTATGATTGGGAAAGTAGAGAAGATGTATACCACGAAGCAAATGAAAGGTAACCAGCACTCCACACTTTAGCTCCAGCATGATCATTCATCAGAAACTTTATATCATAGGAGAATATGTTATTGCAAGCTCCATTAACGGAAACTTGGCTTTTCAAATCAACAAAGGACCACTCTAACACCAATGCAGCCATATGCCTTTCCTCTGATGTTACAGACCTTGCTTTAGAGATAGCTTCCCATTGCCATATCATAATAGCAGCACCTTCAGAGCCGGACCATAGATCCCCTAGACAAAAAAAGGGGCATAAAAAACAGTTGAGAAGGATAACTGTAACACAATGCTTGTAATACTTTTTACTGAGGTAACGTTCAACATCTTGAGAAAGAAGATACCCATTCCTCTGAAGATAAGCACCAAAACTTGCAACTCCACACCCGACATCAAGAACTGTGCGTAGTCTCCATCGTTCAAATTATCGTCTGAAAAATTCAGCATCTGCAAATCCAAGTAAATTATATTGCATAAGCAAAGATAGCGGTAGTGAAATTTCGTTCTTGGTAGTCTTTCATCAGTGTGGACAGCTTTTATCCCATTATCTAGCAGATTCTACTCAAATCTGAACATGGTTATTTATTTCACGTATCCGGGTATGGATATGAACAATGAACATCCAAGTCCCGTATGCAACTTTTAAAAATAACAAAATTGCTCCGAGTGTGTATCCTAAGTATCTGGCACGTATCTGTGTCAGCTACGTACCAAATACAGGACACGCTACCAAACAGAAGTGTCTATTCATTGCGTAATAGGATCAAGACTTCAAGTTGATTAAAACTTACATTAGCAATTGAAGCGATGTATTTAGCTGCACCGTAATGAAAATGTGTGCCGCCACCGGGAAAACTAATTCTATCGCCTTTGACAACCATCCAATTCTGGTACAGATTTTTCATGTGCAAGATGAGTATGCGGTATATCTGCTTTCCAAACTTTATCTCTACTTTGTGGCCACTTAATCGGGATCTGTTTCGATTATATCACAAAACATGTCATTATAAGTATTTAATTCCCAAAAATAAATAAAATGTTAAGCCATTAAAAACCCAAAACCCGAACCTTGTATCCAGGAGGAGGAGAAATCAAGCAATTGTACCGCATTTCGGGCAAAGGGCAGTGCCTCTCGTAGTGTTCCATAACAGATAGATCCAACTTTAATCTCATTTGGTATATGAGATTTCTATCAAGACATGGAATCAACTCGGAATGCCGATCATCGCATACCTTCAAAATTAATCAAAGAAAAAATAATCTCTAAACATTAAACAGCTTATAATACAGAGTTCCATGCCGCAATTATATGGAGAACAAAAAACGAGGTATGTTACGCATATGTTAATATAAGTAAATTACGGGAAAGTTTTTTGGGAAAATCCCGTCATCTCCATCATCCAAGCCCAGCTTAATAGCGTCCTGTTTGCTGACATCACCGCCGTCATCCCCAGCCAAATTTGAAGACGACCCGAGTTTCTTCAAGGATTTACTTCCATACTCCAAAGCAGACTCGCCTTTGTCCTTGGAGCCGAAATAAGTGTAAAGGAAGATAATTAAGAGAGCTAGAATGCCGACAGCTGCAAACACACATTTCTTTTGGGCTCCATCCGATCTTCCTCTCGTCATTTTGATCAACTTTTTTTTAAACCGAGTTTCATATAATCCCTACCGGTTTGCCCAACATTGATCACAAGAATGATTCGTAGCTGGAAAAATGAGTCGAAGGCTACAGAAAATGAATGGTTGATCAGTCATACACGAAGAAAAGGACTTGTTAGACACAATTCAGAATAGACTGGTGCTCATAAAGGACAGGTTAAACACAATTCAATAAGCATTCAGCAACCATTTTTCACGTTCTCTACATGCAAAATTGAACCAAAGAGCCAACACCGAACTATCCTTTCAAGTACTAAAGGACGCAATCTTCTAACATAAAGATGCAATCTTTACAACGAACAAGATACAAGCAGGCTTCTAAACCATATTTGCAGCTAAGAAGTAATCACAATTCCAAGCTCATGTAATGACAAAAACAAAAACCCAAAGCAAAAACCAACAAATATTCTTAGTCCTGAATAATTATTCATCCTTTTCGAAAATTCTAGGTACTGCAGGTATTCTTACGGTCATTACCTGCAAAAAAATCTCAGTACTGACTTCCTTTTCCAAATATATTGCAAGAAAAGAAATTTTCAAAAATCGACAGGTATTTTCTTGCACCCCTTTCTTTTTATTGCAAGAATCCTTTTCGACACACGGCTATTTTCGGAAATCGACAAACGACGAAAAGAAAAAAATTAAAGAGCAAGAATACCTGCAGTACTGTAAGAATAATTGTCAAGCCACCTCATCGTCACTAAAACCCTAAAAACATAACAGCACACCTCAATTTCTGAAAGCATGTTCATTGGTGCACGTACAGTTTCCACTAATGAGGAAACTGATCAAAATCCACCTTTGAACCCATACCCCAAAAAAAAAGTTGTATAAGAAACCACAACAATCTATATCCCACCCCGAAAGCATTCCAAACAAATAGGGAAGAAGGCACTGATGTGCTTCAAATCATAAAGACACCATTCTTTTACCTAGTTTAACCAAAAACATGAACACAGCGTATCTCCCTTTCACCGACAGCCTCATTCGCTTCTGATACAACAAGCACCAAATCCCAAAAACAACATACCACACAACAAGAAAATCTGAAATCCTTCACCATGAACCACCAATAATTTAGTGTAGATGCAACAACAAGAAAATACGAGAAAAAAACCGGATAAAAAAGGACACAACAACAGTAAATCAAATACGTAAGCATGCACACCCAAAACTGAGCTACCAGATCAAAATGTCGAATAAAAATTTGTAGACAAGCCCAGGGAAAAAAGGGAAATTCTTAACAACATGAAAGGAAATACCTTTTCAGTTTGATATGGAAGAGATGAGAAATAGTATGCATATAACAGATGGCTTTCTTCACTTGTATAGCAGCTATTGTGTAGGTAGCCATCTGATTAAACGTTTGAAAGGCCGAAGAACTGATCTTTGTATAATCACACAGTACTTTGAAGAACCCCAACCGTAGATCTAATTCCCTTTGCCTCAATCCACCGAAGATGAAAAGAGATTTAGCTCAAAGATCAATTGCAGTCTCCAAGAAGAGTACTTAGCACATCTTAACCGTCCGGGTTTACATCGAGATAAGCAGCCGCAATCATTTCAGAGGAGAAAACGGTATCCACCCGAAGACCTACCCTTTTTTTTATTTTCTTTTTCTTGTGTTTGGATCTTATCTCTTACTCTCTTATCTTAGTAGCCAAACATAATAATAAAAATATATATAATATATACCTACTTATAATGTTGGGTGGGAGTTTTGCAACCGAAGTGGCCACGTCGACGGTTTTGCAATAATTTCCGTCTGGGCTTTATTTTGTTATGTTGTCCAGTCTACAGAAAGCGGCCCAATAATTAAATGGCCCGTCAACAAAAGAAGAAAAACATTTGTTACGTTCATTTGCTAGGGTTTTATTTCCAAGAGGGGTAGGTTTCTCTAACAGCTGCTGCGATTTTCATTCGTCACTCTCACCCACGGCTCCAGCTCAATCAGCGTGAAAAGCTTTTCTCCGCCTCCTTCTATCTTGAATCTGTACTTTTCTGCTTTCCCTACTACATTCTTCCTCTTCAATTTACTCTTTGCCTCCGAGCTGTCGTCTACAAGTCACACGAACGGAAGCTATTGCAACCGTCATGGTAATCCTTCTGAAAAATGCTCATCTCTTCTTCATAATTTGGTTTTTAACATCCTTACAGCATTTTTTGCTTTTGATTAACTCTATTACTCTGTGATTTTATCCAATTTGTGTAGAAATTCGCTCCTTATTCTTCGTTGTTTATTTCTATGTTAGGAGGAGGACTGGTAGCAAGTTTAATGCAGTGATACTAAAGAGGTTGTTCATGAGCAAGGTCAACAAGGCTCCGCTCTCTTTCCTGATTGGCTTATTTAATGAACGGAAAGGTCCTCATCACCTCCCTATATCTACTTATATTTTTCAATAATATATATTTCGGGTCTCCACGCTGATAATTAGCATCTGTAAACCTCATTTGATGTGAGGTTGTCATTTGTTCTGAAGTTCACAGCCTAATTACGTATCCTTTTTCCATCAATCCTTTTGAACTTAGGTTTGCAAAATAGTCTTAAATAATCGATGTTGGTGATTATCGGAAACTGCATTTTGTGTTGTCTTGTAGGGGATTGATTTAAGGACTTGGTAATTGGTGTATTTAGAAAAGACTTTCCCGCAGAAGCACGATCATTTAGAAGTTCTTCCTAATTCTCAGTTAACTCTGAAAAATGCATATTCATTTGTATGATTAAGGTTAATAGCTATTGTTTGGTATATTCTTGGAGAAAAAATACATTCTTTTCATTTGGTGGCGATTAAAACAATTGCAAATTTTTTTATTCTGAACTTAACCATTGAAGAAGATTAAAACAGTTGGCAGATTCTGTAGACTGAACTTAACCGTTTTCCTTTTAGAATGAATATTACAAGATTCACTTAAGAGTTCCAAAAATGGATCTCTCGGAGACCTACAGGTTATTTGGCAAATTTGGAGGTGCCAATAACATTTGGAAAAAGCTCTCCCTGTTATAATAAATTTGGATACATGGTTTACAGTTCTGTCCTTTTACTTGATACTTCCGGCATCTTCTTTCATTATGCTATTGCTACGTTTAGCGTTTGAAACATGTTGTTGTGTAATCTGCAGCATTAGGAGTACAAGGTTGCTGTTGTTGTTGGCAGTCACTGATGATATTCAAGCTTATGATATCCCTTCTATTAAAGTAACTGCTCTCAAGTTAACATTTCTATCACGGCTTTTGGATTTCGGAAGTAGGCAAAGGTAATAAATTATTATGATTTTATGTTGTTTGTTTTACACCTCTTTTGGTTGTGTTGTTGTTGATGTTACTGTCAATTCTTTTGCTTTTTCTCTTTTGCAGGTATGTTGTTAGTTAGTTGTCTGTTTTTTCTTCATCTTCGGATATTTACTGAAGATTATGTTTCCAGCCATGAAATAAAAATTTGCTGAATCATTATGGTCTTCATATTTGTTTTTTATTATCAGCTCATGCTATCTTGAGTTTAGGTTATTTGGTTTTCATTTTCTTCCCATTATTTGTAGTAAGATGTCTGATGAGTGGTTAAATGTGCATTAGTGGCTTTCATTTTGAGGCTGAAATCGACATGCTTCTTTCATGTTTGATCAGCTTAAAGAAATAGTGTTGTCTTTTTAATCACGATGTTGGAAATGGTTGTGTTGCAGTTTCTATAACTTTTTGCACATTAGGGGGCTGCGGATATTGACTTCAGGTATGTTTGTCATAAGATACTACTCATGAATTTGTTCTATGCCTTTTATCCTGCCGCTTCCTTTCAGATCCTCTGTTTTCCTTCATTTCATTTCGGATAAATTTGAGGTAAATATTTTACCTTCGTTCTTAGTTGTGATGTGTATAGATTTTTGTTGAATGATTCTTTGTTTTCCCTTAAATAGGATGAAGATCAGACAGTTTTGAGGTAAATATTTTACTTTTATTTTCATTTCTTGTGTGAATGGATTTCTTTTGAAATGCAGGCATGGACCCCATTATCTGGAGACTTTGAGATTTACATTTTACCCTATGATTCTCATTTGTTAGTGTTTTGAATTAGGTTGATATAAAACATAATCATTCTTTTGTCTCTTAATACCAGGAATTAAGCTTGAATTACTGGGAATTAACTGCTCAAATCGTCAAGCATTTGGTAACTAAAAAATTCACAGTTTTCCTGAGTACATGTGTTATTGGATGTGCTTTCACGTAGCAGTCAACAATGCACTTTCGGATCGATCAAATGCTTTGTTGACTATACAAACGCTTCTGTCAGAGCTGTCAATGTGGAGTTTGAGAATAGAAAAACTTGAGGTCGCATCATCTAAGATATTCGGTGGAGCCAGGGCTATAATTTGAAAAATAGTAGATTTGAAAGAGACTTTAGAGTGACCGAGCATGCTAAAAACTGCGCTATTGGAGAATATGAACGAATAAAGGTTACATCTTCAATCTTAACTCCTTGACACATCCTTCATTCATGTTATTGTTGTCTGTTGCTCATTTGTACCATACATCAAAGTGCATTCCTCCATCTTTATGCATAGGATGACGGATTTAGAGTTGCAAATAATGCATGCAGCATTGCAAAAAAGACTTGTTTCTCATATTTAAAATTGGTCAATGGCTCAACATCATTCATTATGAATGGATGTAAAAGGTGTATCATAGACTCATAGCTGTGAAAACTAGAAAATTGCGGAAAGAATAAAGAGAAACTGAGATAATGCATAGTCACGGTTTGATAAACCATTTTTATTCCTTTAATATCTGAATACTATCTATGTTTGTGAGAATTTTCCAACTATGGCCTTTTTTCTCCATCTATTAATATTTTGTGTTAATTTTTTCCCCTTTCGATTTTTCTGTCTAAGTTTGTAAGGACTTTCCTTTTGTGCTCACAAGGATACCGAGTAACTGATGATTGGAACTTCATGTGAATGACTTTTTCCCGGGAAAATTAGGAAACTTGCATGTTGTTTTGTTTGATACATGATATTCCATTTGAATAGAATTCATGTCAAGAGTACCTTGAAGTAACTTGATGAGTTAGGCAATATGTTATATATTTTGAATTATCATGCTCATCAATATGCACACACTTTTCCAAAAATCTTTTAAAACGCACTTGAAACCGGAAAACAGATGTTGTATAAACACTATTCTGATCTTTCAATGTTGAGTGAGGGTGCGTAGCAAGTTACTAAGAAAAAAATAATGATACGATTGCAATGCATGAGACTTTATTGACCCTTTATTTTTAGGCAAAAGGGAGGTGGTGTTCCTAAATTGCAAACATCAAACACCAACCCAGAAATTTGTTCCTTCCTATGTTTCTTCCAAATTTGTTCCCTCCTATGTTTTCGATTACCTGATAGCTTCATACATTCATTATTGTTCTTTTTGCCTTTAAATTCTCATCTTTAAAAACTGAAACAACTTGCTCTTTTAGCATCGAAACTGTCCATGAATGAAGCTGGTTTGCCCTTTAGACATGATAAATAATTCGTTGTTGATGCAGGAAAACAATAAAAATAAGTTTGAGAGACTGGACGAGGAGAGGAAAGAGGACTTTCTATGCATGCTAAAAGGATTTATTGTTAATCAGGTATTTCTTTTTAATCTTCTTATTTCTTTCTCAGTTTATCTACTAAATTCCTCTCGGTCTGTGGTCTAATAAGAAACACTATTTAGTCATACAACTTTTTTTTTCCCGTGTTTTTTTCCTAATGGAAAGAGTGGCCAAACAGTCCAGACTACATGTTGAAGCAATTCAACATTAAATTGATTGTATCCGGTAATGAAGAAGCACGCCAATATTCGTCAAAGGTTTATATTTGTAATCTCTTGTATTCTGAGAAACAATGGCTGATCTTGTAGTTTTATCTGGTCGGCATGATTTTAAGGCAACCTATATTACCAGCTAGAAATACAGGGCTTAATGTGGATAATGAAACAAATTAGAGATGCTTTTATTTATAGTATTAGTCGTTGACTTTTTATTGTATTTCAGTTATGACCATGTTCTTTGCAACTTCAATTTCATGATTATCAAAACGGTAATGTTGCATAATCCCCTCAGATTTGGTAAGCCAGAAAAAGTGATAGACCTCCGAATTTCAAAGCTCTTGTTTGAGTTATTGTCATATTGTTCAGATTGAAACGTGTGATGTGTGATTGTAGCAATATGCTACGTTGCAAGCAACTTCTTTAATCTAAAGTGTTGGACAAAAACATGAATTCTGGACGTTTTCTCCATCTCCCATCTCCCATTCTCAGATTTTATTTTTCAAGAATGGTGATTGATAGTCTGGTAAAATTATTTAAACGATTTTTTATGATATTGTTCTTCAGTTATTCTTGACAACCAATAACATAAGTTTCACAATTTCCAGACAGAAGAGGTGATAGTAGTGCATTCAAACTTTTGAGCTCCTAAACTCTGTTGAATCTGCCATCTAAAAGTTCAACCTGTTGAATGTGTGGCTTGGCTGATTCATATCTTGTTCAACACTTGATCTTGCATATACCTTTTGTTGCTGCTGCAAGCATAATCTGACCTTGCTAAACCTGCTGCTAAATATCTATTGTTCTTGTGCATCTGAGTATTATGAGTATCATTCTTGTGGTTGGCTGAATTTTGTGCTGCATTAAGCTGAAAGTGTTTATCTTGTAATAAACTATAAACTGTGTTAGTTAGACCTTGTTTAGAGCTGCTGATAAATTTGTGATCAAGTTTGCAATGCACTTTTGATAATCAAATAAGAGAACTTTCTAACTTGATTATCAAACTTGCATTGCTACTGATTGTTCAGCTGTGAGATATAGCTCTGAAAGATATCCATGTATTCAGTGGTGAAATCGTAGTTCATTCCTGTTGTAATCTGCTTTGTAAAGTTGAACCTGAACTTGCACTTGGTCAGTTGTGTATTCAATTCTTTCTATAATAGAGTACTTGATATACCCCTTGAATATTAGTATAAGTTGTAATCCTTCTACACCTTGATGGTTTTGTACAACTTGGACCTAATTTCTTTCTGTATCAGTATATTGTTTAGCATCAATATTTCGGTTGTGTTGTATCTGAATACATATCCTCTGTTTGAACATACTTTTGATAATCTATTTTCTGTTTTGAGTATATAATATTTCGTTACCTTGAAAAACAATCTGCTAAATAATTCTATCAAGCTTGTTCCTTGAATCATTTAGTGACACTCTATAAATCGTCACTAAAAGTAAATTTGCTTTTAATCTGGCTACAAACTATTTGTCATATAAGCTGATCCTTTGTTCTCATCAGTTGCAATCAACTTGTATCTTGTCATAAGCATTCTTCAGTAACAGCAATGGAATTGTAAACTGACATACCTGTATATGTTTGAAACTGCAGTAGTGGTTTCAACCCCTTTTGTCCCTATCATATTAAAAGTATCATATTGAAACTGACGTGTATGTACAATTACATTAGTGGAAAAGACATACCGCTCTGCTACTGCATTTGTCTTTATTTTCTGGTGTATAATATGTTTTCTACTTTCAAAACGATCAACGCAAGCATACGTTGTAATATATTCCTATTCCATATTCCAGGTATTTTATCCTAACCATGTATCCTCGATTTCATATCCACCTGAATACAGATGCATGATGCACGCCGCGCGCCCACCCTCTAGTAATAAAATATATAAAACAACACAACACAGAAAGAAAAAAAAAAAAAAAAACCAATGAAAGAACGGGAGAATGGAGAGGCTGCCACATCAGCACATGGCCTCCTTTCGTATTAGTATTAGATAGATAGATAGATACGCAATGATATTAGCATATAAAAATTATCAATATCTATGTTTAATAGTATCATCGTTCACCCATACAAATAAATAAATTATTTGCTCATCAGAACACACAAAAGAAAACAACGCCAATTTGGTATCAATCTACCACCAATATTGAAATAACACAGATTTAGTAAACAGATTGAATTACGATATACACAGATTGGTACCAATGCCAATCATGCACCCCTCAAATTATGGATCTGCAACACATGATTAGTAACGCCAAGAAAACCGTAACAACAATTCAACCAGATTTGTAACGTAATAGGTTCAAACCAATCCTATAACATACAAAATACAATTTGTCTTAAGCTTGTTGGAATAGTGTATCGTGTGTGGAGTGATTTACGGAACAGATCCGTAATTTACGGATTAAATTACGGAATATTAATCTAGAAAATAAATCATGTGAATAGTATAATTCATATTATTTAGTAGATCTAACAAAATAAATATCATCATGCATATCTGATTCAAACAATAGACAATAAATGTAGTATGCACAAAATAAAGGACTATGACAAACCGAGGCGAGTAGTTACTCTTTCCTTAAGACAAATTGCTCCGGTATGGTGCCCACGGTAGTAGCAAATGTCTCCCAAGATACAACGGCTTTACGCCCTCGGATTTAGAGGCACTTCAAAAATTCGAGCTCCAAATAACTTACATAGTGCTCCGACAACTCTTCGACTCAATATCTAGATCTGTATGACTGACTCTTTATGGTGGAAAGACACAAGAGAAAATTCGATGCTTCAACCTTTATCATTGGGGTTCTTTATATAGTAGAGATGATGAAATAACTTGAATGTGATTGGCTGTAACACATCATCATCGACTTTTTCCTTGGAAAAGAAAATAGGGCGAAAATTATAAATAAAATTGGCCAAATATTTCCACAATTCTAATTGGTCGGATGACGTGTCTTCTGAATTCTGATAGGTCAGATGATTTAATCACTCGACTTTTCCCTCAAGAAAAGTTATTCTGGCCGAAAATAATAATCAAATTTCGAAATTAATTTAATTAATTTAATTTCGGACCGACTTAATTTAATCAGAATTCATTTCCACATTATTCTGGAACCTTCCAACCGCCTCACAATTAACTAATTAATTTTCTGGTTAAATTCAAACAAACTTTTGTCCAAAAAATTAATAGTAACACCCGAACCGAGCTCGAGCACGAACCGAGCTCGAGCACGAGCCGAGCCGGCCGGACAGCGGCGTCGCGCGCGCGTGTGAAATTATCTAGGTCCTCCCTCCTGCACAAAAGTGTCTTGCCCCTTGGGACACATCTACAAGAGCATACACTAGCTCTTATATATGGAGCTCAAGTCTCTCAAACTTCCAATGTGGGAGATTGAGTTGAGGTACTCCCTTCAACTCTTATCTCCAACACATTTTCAACCAACTTTAGGCATTAATTTCTCATTCACCCGATACCCGAATCGAGTGATTCCAACGCCAAACATTATCTACTCCGTGAGTAGAATTTTTAGACGTAATAAGCTACTGGTGAATCACACCGGAGCATATCCGAAAATCACGCTAAAGTTGATCGTTTCAACCCATTAAAATGGGATATCTCCAACAGACTCTAAACTCAAGACTCCTTCTGAACCCTTTAGGTTGGATCGAGTGAGAATAAAAGTAGCCAAACGGACCAACAAGCTTTTTTCATCCTACCACAACCCTAGGATTAATTCCCGAAGGATGGCGGGAAGGTTTTTTTACTTGTTGATCAGTCTGGTGAAGTAGGTTAGTAGAGTCGGAGAAAAAATACGAAAGGGAAATGAAGACTGATTTATGAGGAGTCAATGTTGATAGACGTTTGTCAAAGAATTAAGAAAGGAAGTGAGCAGGCAAGAAGTTACAGGAACTGGATTAAAAGTACCCCGGCAATTGCGAGGAGGACCCTCGCAATTGCGGGACTGGTAGGACACAGTTTCCGATGTTTTTGAGTTATTCTGGGCATGAGGCAGGCGCGTGAGGTACACGCGCTGGTGCTTGGAACCCAGTGCTGTCAAATTTTCCACACCATTACTCCATTTTTCCACCTTTTTCTCTTCCAAATTACTCCCATTACTCCACCTCTCCCCTCAATCCCCTCAATCATCTTCTCACAATTACTACACCCATCTTCCTATAAACCCATCCAATTCAAATTTCAAATTCATCTTTTCTTCTCCTATTTAAACCCTCAATCATCTACACCATTTTCACCACCAACAACACCATTCCTCCATTTCTATATTTTCATCATCGTCTTCTTCATAAATTCGGCCACCACCATCACCATTAAATTCTCACCATAACACCACCAAATCACCACTCCTAAAAACCAACCACCACCATTTTGCTGTTGCTGCACCAGTCCAACATCGCCATCTTGCAACCCTCACTCCATTTCTATTCTTCAAAGTTGCATAATCCCTGAAAAACCAAAAAAATCGAAACACGGGCAACTGCGTGAGTAGCTGTTGACCCGTTATTCAGCAGATTAAGAGTTCTCACAGTCTAATTAAATGACAGAAAGAGCTAACCGAGCCCAAAGACACCGAGGAGGAGGGCAAGAGTTGAAGGGGATGTCATGCCCCTTATCAATGGAGTTCCTCAGTTTGCCTCTTTGGCAATTTACGAGTCTTATCGGACTTATTGGAACAACAGGGCGGTAGCACGGGAAAGAGGTGTCAACCTAAATGACTGCGGTGACATTCTACCACGGGTTATTCAACACCATGGTTTGGCGGATATGAATATTATTCCGGAGCAGTTTAACGCCACCATTGTCCGTGAGTTCTATGCCTATGTAGCGGCCTACCCTGATTCGACTGTGGTTATTGTTAGAGGGGTGCCGATTGATTTCTCAATTGAGAATATCAATGCCCATTATGGCATTGAGGATACCCATTCCATGAGGAGGAGTTTCTCACTGCCACCGCCGAGCATGATTTTGAGAGAGCGCAACTTATTGCGCAACACTTTGGAGTTCAGTGGGACTATGGCGCCGACGGTCTCCCGATCAATATTCAGTTTAATAGATTGGATTGGAGTGCTAAGATGTTGCACCGATTTGTGATCACTCACCTCTATCCAAATGCTCATAATGATTCCGTCACCTACTGGCAATCCAAGCTCATGTACTTTCTAGATAACCAGTGGGAAGTGAACTTTGGCTTGTTGATTCATGACAGGATTAGGCAAGTTGCTCGAAATGCAAGGGATATCTTACCATATGGCAACCTCATAGATGGATTGGCTAGGGCAGATGAGTGCCATGTTTTAGCTGATGATGAATTGGTTGAGCCACTTCCCATTCTTCACAATAGATCTGCCACTATCACTGGACGGCGTAGAAGACGGCCGAGGCAACCGAGACAAGGCAGAGTTAGGACACAACAAGAGTTTCAGATAGAGGTGACATCGGAATTGTCTACTATGCGAGCTATGCTCAACCACATGATGACTCACCTCCACATTCCTCCATATCAACACCCTCCGTCTGTTCCTAGACAAGATGCCTCTGGTGCCGGCCCATCAAATGACCCTAACGATGATGACCTCGATGAGTATATCATTTTTTGTTTTTAAGGATTTTTCTCCATTTTAGTTGTTTTCATTTTCTTTTCTTTTATTTTATTTTGTTTTGTAACCGACTTTGCAATAAATGGAAGCTTCCTTTTTTATTGTTTTGTATGGACTAATCTTTTCCACTTTCGATTCGAGATGCTTGGCATGTTTTGTTAGCGTTTTTTTCGTAGATTCTCCGAGATTTTAGCACATTATGGCCCACGGCGCATTTGTTTCGGATTCAAGTTCCTCGCTTCACGCCTAACCAAAGCTAAGTTCCTTTCTTCATTATCATATTGTCGTCATTGGGGACAATGCTTCGTTTAAGTAGGGGGTAGGAACGTCACTTAGCAATTGACTATGTGTTTCATTAAATTTTTCATTTGTCACGATTCTTGAGAAGCACTTTTCACCACTTAGTATTTTGGGACCTTTCGAGCACGATTGCAAGGATTTGATATCTTCGACCTTTTAGAGTTAATTAATTATGAGTTAGTTTCACAAATAATAGATGAAATCACGGCCACTTTTTGAAGTAGTTGCGTATTTACCTTATGTTCTGTTTGTGGACCACCATTTTTAAGCACGTATAACTCGATTTCTTGAGAATATAATTGGATGAAGCATTATTTTGACCTGAGTTGACTCTAGTTTTCTTCAAGTCTTGTTTTACCTATGGTCATTTAGGCCAAGTTGTGGATGTTATAAGGGCTAAGGAAAAAAAATATGAATTCAATTGTTGCCAAAAATAAGCGGGGCCGATGGAGCGTAAAATGCACTGCCTTTGCAAAAGAAAAGGAGAAAAAAATAATAATAAGTGGGGCCGATGGAGCGTAAAACGCACGGCCTTTGCAAAAAGAAAAAAAGGGAAAAAGTTGGCAAAAATAAAATAAAAACCGATAGAGCGTAAACACACGGTTTTTACCTTGCCCAGTTGACTTGACCTATGCAATAAATGAAAAATCAATAAAAGTAATGGCTTAAAGGAATGAGCATTCTTGAAAATGCTAGTTCAGCTCTAAGTCGATTTAATGTGATTCTGCTATGTACTATGGATTGAGAGTTATTGCACACACACACTAGTTCATAAATTAGATATAGTTTAATGCGTTACTTATGGATATTAGAAGTTGTGATTCTTGTCTTGACTTCGCGACGCTAGTTATTTTTAACTAACTTGTATATTGGTCGGAAGATTCCTTTTCTTTCGCCATTTTTCTTGGGACGATCAAAAGCTAAGTGGGGGTAGTTGATCACCATGAAATTAGTACTATAAAGTATATGTTTATTTACCCTGAATTGTGCTCAATTACGGAATGATAGATGGATTATTGTATGAAATACTTGTCAATTGTCTATAGTCGGTTCCTTGGTTAGTAATTCTACATCTATATATTTTACCCCGAGATTTGATATTGTTTCGTGTTATTTTATGCACTTTTCAGATATGCCAAGTCATGGAGCAAAGTGGGAACGAATCTGGGCTAAAAAGGATGATTGGGCCAAAGTCATAAAGTCTGGAAGAAATCTGCTGAGCCAAGAATCGAAGAAAAGAAGTCCGGCAACTACAGCAACCATGGCCGCAGTTGCGTGACTTAGGCAACACGAAATCGAAGCCGCCATTGAGAGCATTAAGTCGGCTAGGGTTTAATTAGCTTAGGTCGGTCTATGGCTCTATAAAAGCCTATTTCGAATTCATTAGTATGTACACAGAATAGATTTGATAATATACATTATTCTACGTATGAAATAAAATTTCTCTTGAGTTTTATTTCACTTTACTTTGGTTATATTCTCCAAGCCATCAACTAACTTGAGTCAATCAAGTTAGATCAACCGTCACGGAGGTATGGATCTTCGAACGTTCATTCATATTCTTCATTATGGTAGATTTACTTTGATTAACGTGATGTAATTAACCTTCATGCTTAAACAACTCTTATTTAACCAGAATTAGTCAGGACAAAATAATGAAATTCTAGAAATTAGGAACCACCGCTCACGTAATTGCGGCGGTCTTTACCGCAACTGCGCCGCACTTTCTGGTCACTCTAAATCTAGAGATTCAGTGTCAGCTACGTTGATCGACATGTTTAATTAAAAGTAGGTTAGATCTGGTCAATCTGCTTATTGTATTCGTAAATTAACATGAAAGACGATAAGTGAAGTGTTGACTATGACATAGTCTGGATCATTCCTAGGAACGTGCTAGTCATATTAATGATAGCTGCTTAGAAGGTTCTCGATTTGCCAGCACTTTCTAGATCTTATTGCATGTGAGTTAATACAACCAACGAAGGAGGTTAACGTCACATAGGTGTCTACCGTCATATTAACAAAGTAGATAACTCTAGGAGATTGCACCCGTAGCTAAAACTGAATTAAACACGTGTTCTGGTTAAATCTGGGTAATTACGAGGAGAAGTAGGTGTAAGGGTTAACTACACTAAGTTAGGAGGTCGGTAAGGAAAGATAAACCAACTTTATTTTATGTTCCTTTGTTTGTCGAAGACCATTATTTGTTTTCATAGTTAGCTTGATGGATGTATTGAATGAGTGACTTTATCTCTGTGGGATCGACCTTGACTCACTTCTACTATACTACGATTGACCTAGTACTCTTGCTAGTATTTTGTGTGTGTTAGTGGCGAACACGCGACGTTCAATGCAACCAAATATCACGATTTATTTTCCTTCACGTTCTTCTGTTCTCTTGTCGCCTTCCTCATCCCTTCTTTCTTGCGTCTTAAAAAGACACACAAATCTTAGTCGTGTTATAAGATACGGTAGTTAATGTTTTGACACTTGAGCTACGACTGTATGTATATTATATCAGCGATATAATTCTATTTACATGGTAACCGTTTCACATGAAAGGTAATAGTCAATGCACTTGATTCTTCCGATGATTGGGGGTAATGACGTGTTACTAGACGCTAATCATGATCGTTAGGTGTGAAGGGTATTTGGGAATGTACTTTATACTTACGGCCATCATATTCGGAAGCATATCGGGTCACACAGATATGAACATCCAACCGGAATCAAACTATGGCTGTAGTGATAACCAAATGAGAAATTATTTATCGTAACTATAAAGCGTTATAGTAGTAAATAAATATAGTAGCATTTATTTATTATGAATAAATAATACAAGACATTAATTATGTAGATTAATTAAATATCAACAAAATATATATATACTAGTAGGAAACCCGTGCGATGCACGGAGGAACATAAACACTGAAAAATAAATTTTGCATATATCTCTAGCATGTTCAACAAAAAAACAAATAAATTTTTAAAACGATATCAAAAACATATGTTTAACAAAGATTAATCTTGGTGGAAGGGAAAAAATTGAATTAACTGTTACTAACTTCAAACCACACCGATTCTTCAACGGTGTTGATGCCATGCATTCAACTTCCAACAACACCCATTCTTCCTTGAAACCCTCTATTTTGTATCTAATAAGAAAATTCCATCGCCATTAATATTAGCACACTTCTGCAATTGGTACCATGTAATGAATGAGCGGTTACTAACTCCAAGACAATAATAGAATTAATACATTAAACAACCAATAGTAAATTTAACATGTCAATCTACCTAATAGTTGTCTATTGAGTAAGTCCTTCTATGATGCTCACAAATAAAGTCTAATTAAACCACCATGATAGCAACAACAACAATGGGTGGAGGAACATAAATTATCAATGCATTAGCCTTCGTTTCAGCGTTTGCTTCCTTAACGTTGTTGAAACTGGTAGGAATAGATGTTTTGACCCTCTCTTTTTTGGCTGAACCCGCCAACCTATTCAAGAATGTAATAAGATATTAAGATGGAAAAACAATATAAACAAAAGAAAGAAGTAGACAAAATCAAGAATTACCATTTTAGGGGTCGTATTTAGCTGGTTGATTTCTGAAAGTTTCCGTTTTCCAAACATTCCCATTTTTGGTTTAACTATGATCATCTGAGTTGTTCTTTTCACAGCATGAATTGAGTATTACTCGTTAAGGAGCACGTACTGTGTGCCAAAAATATCAAAAAGACAAAAGGTTCAACAACAAAATCAATAGAGGACACCATGGACAACACAGCGGCAACATACACGCGCGTGCACGCATCCACACACACACACACACACACACACACACACACAAAAAGAAAAAATAGAGAACCTTTGGTAGATAAAAGCCATGAAGATGAAGTTGCATTGAAGGGTCCCAAAATTTAAGTTGATGCAAGCAAGTTCTTGACAAAAATGACTTCGTGCACTGTCAACCCGTCCAAATTGTGACTATCGTATAGTAAAACAGTTACAGGTGAATGCGAAAAGCAAATGTATATTTCTATAGATATATCTAATAGGAATGACTAAACAAAACTAATAGGGTAGAGGGCCTTACATGTTTTCTATAGTCCTCAAAGAAGGAACCTCAACAAATAGCTACATGTTTTCGGCCCACGACGGAAATTCCAGCCATCTACCACAGGACAATAATTTTCAACATACCTTTGGAATAAATGTTTTCATAATCATAACAGATAAGGGTGTACTCACAGCAAGGGCCTTGGCTGAATCTCCTTCAGTAAGAATCAAGGTGCATTTTTCAGAATTCTTGCCTCCAGCATCATTTGCATCTTCCAGCTTAGTGATGCCAGTGATCCTCTGTCTTTTCGCTCCATCAGTTTTCTTCAGGTCTTTACTTTGCTTAAAATCTGCCCAAGACAAAAGATTCTCCACCACTCCAGACTTGGCAACTGCAAGGTATGCCATAAGCTATTATCAGCACGACAACTACACTTCTAAGCATTTCAACTACCTTAATTTTGTCAATTTGAGAAACACCGGGAAACCAAAACAAACCTTTTTTGAGGAATTCTTGTGAGAGTTCACATTTAGAGCCAAAACTGCTTTGTCTCAGTGTCAAAGTTTCCTTCGTTTGTGAATCAAAGGCAGGGTTGTCAATAAGTGCATTGACGAACACCCAAAGATGATTCTTGACTGTGTGAGCTTTCAGATTTGTAAGTCTATGGCTTGTTATCTGGTTGGTAACATAATCAACATGAGTCCCACCCTTGATAGTGGCAATTGAATTAACGAAGCTGGCCTGGAAGGGAAAAGGAAATAGAAAATGCTACCGTACTCATATAAAGATAAATGCTAGGGGCAATTATCGATTATTTGGAGCATTGAAAACATAGAGCATGAGTAGCAGTAATGAAACAGAGAACATCTAATACAACATGACAAACCATCAAAATACAATACCTGTTGAAAATGCCCCTCACTTTGACTTACACAAACCTCCCACCTCTCATTAACCTTCTCTGTAATCCTGCATAAGATGCACACTCCATAAGTGTTGGACCTAATATTGATAGAAAAATAAGGAACCTTGGGAGGGGATCGGGTCTATTATTTGATGCAGATTGTAGATACAGGTCACAATAATTAGCAAATGATTTGACAACAAATGATAAATACCCTAAATGCATTCAACTTGAAAAGTTCAAAGGAAGCATGTAGAGAAATTTAAAAAGGTATTGGTCCATTGCCGCATGCTTCACTTTTTATTGGTCCATTGCACTTCATTTTGTATATGTCCATCACCTTTTCTTTAGCACAGAATAAAGCAACAGTACGGATATTCCCAAATGCATCATTCGCGACTTGACTCGCAGACTTATACATTATCTGAAAATAAGCTAAAATAGCTTAGCTTAGAAGACAAACCCAAAAAAAAAGGTTTCGAAGTATTTCTTTGTGGAAAAATCAGTATCATTTGCAGAAAAAGAAAATATTTGACATTCATTTCATTGTGTGGATTCTATTTCTTTTAAATTGAAGGATGCCATGTTTTTCGATGAGGGTTCAATACTTGGCTTATGTGATGTATATTGGTTCATTCAATTCACTGTATAACATTAGTTTGGGACAGGTGTAAAAAGCAAACCTTTGCATCTGCACTGAACCCGTTCAAGAACTTGCTTTGTGCATATGCAGAAAACTGAATGCATCAACTTGAGCAGCACAACTTTGAATGGAAAGCTATTATTTTTAAGCAACGCTCCCGTGGTACTACTTTATCGAAACATCACCATTATCACTCTTATGAACTGAATCTGTTAACTAATACCTTTTTGTTTATAGGAGTGAAATTGTCTGAAATCATGTTCCAAATAGAGGAAATTATATCAGTCCCACGACTATAACATGTACACAGTTGCTTTTTATAGTGAACAAAAATGTCAGCAGCCGATTTACACATGTAGATTAAAGGAACAAAATTCAAACATGAAGCTTCGCCATCTAATATGCCATAAATGAACCTGAGAATTGAAGAAAAAAACTTAAAATTCAACCTGAAAACAGTCTAGTACCTTTTTCCCAAAATCAGTTCAAGTGGTTGCCGCTCTTGCCATGTATCTTCAAACATGTGTTTGGTGCTTTCAGTCCATGCCTTATAGTCCACTGCAACCAACAACAACAAAAAAAAAAAAAATCACACCAATAGCTTGCTCAACCCTATACAGATAAGCAGAAAAGAATGATTTCAAAAAACCAATGTAAAGTATTCCTCCTTCATAAAAACATGTAAAAAAGCTTGCAAAGTGTGTGTTCATCTTGTTAACAGCTTATGGAGCATAACTACCATATAATGCTCTTTACTTATTGAACCCCAATCAACTGGAACATTGCAAAGTTTCACTAAACCAACATGAATCTAAGCTGAAAATGAGAACCGCACAAACAAAACGATATTGGAATTGCACAAATTACCTTCTGGTTATCTCATTGAGTTCGCGCTTCAGTTGAGTAACGTCAATAGTAGGATGCATTACGGGTGGCACTCCACCACTGAGAGCATAAAAAATATAAGCAACAATAACAAATATAACATTGTAACAAACAGCCAGCTCATTCACATACAACATCATTTGAAACAAAGAGAAAGGCATACCGTGTTCGAGAGCATTTTTAACTCAAATTATGAAAAGATACAATCTTAGAAAATTCAGAGCATCCCTACAACCCCATAATATAATTTCATTAGCATTATGAAATACAACATAATCCCCTAGATTCAGCAAGAACATTTTCCTGCACAAATTAAAAAAATCATACGATCGATCAGGTATGTAGCATAAGCAACAATAACAATCTAACATTGTAACAAACAGCCAGCTCATTGACATACAACGTCATTTGAAACAAAGAGAAAGGCATACTGTGTTCGAGGGCATTTTTAACTCAAATGATGAAAAGATACAATCGTATGCTGAAAATTCAGAGCATCCCTTCAACCTGCTAACACTTTAATTTAATCGATCATCTATAATGTTTTGAACAGACAAAAAAACACTTTCAAGTCTAAGAAGCATACAACTTTCTGCAATTGAAACAAAGAAAAGTATGAAAACTTTTCTTAATCTTAATATTGCCCTCAAAAAAAAAAATCTTAATATTGAAAAAAAAACCACCAGTGACTCACCAATTTTGCCTTGAATGCGAGCCATGTACACTAATCTCTATCATTATCTTCTGAGCGCAATGGAGCAATAAAAATCACCTAAAGACTGGAGCAAATAATAATATTTTCCTGCACAAAGAAAAATGAAACAGCGAAACCGTATTCCACACAATACTAAAGCCATGGAAGATTGATGAGAACATATATAATATTTTGGTGTTTTGAGAATGGGGTAAGAAGAGAATTGGAAGTTACCGGGAGGATTTGAAGGACTGGGGAGATTGAGAGGGAGTACAGGGGAGTTGGAGGATTGGGATAAAGACGGGGGAGTTACCGGAAGGATAAAGACGTGGGAGACGTGGGACGTGGGACGGTCTGTTTTTTTTTTTTTTTTTTTTTTTTTTAGCTGAACGCGTGTCAAGAGCCGGGTATGGGTCGGGTCAATCGGACAATACGGGTCCAATTGGCAGTTTTTTTGTTCTAAAATATATATATATATATATATATATATATATATGTGTGTGTGTGTGTGCGTGTGTGTGGCGCCATAGATACATGTACATGATACATGACCAACCAAGAATTTTGGAAAGCAAGCATCCGTGTATTTTGCAATTTAATTAATTATTTATTTAATATAAGATATTTAAATAAATGATAAATCTTATTTTATTGAGAAAATATTTTTTTATCCCAACTCCACTTTGGAAGTTTCTCCTAGGGCATAAGGAGGCAAAGGGGCGCCATTTCTCACTATAATAGGGAAGGAGTGTGAAGCTTTTTTGTATCACAATTATATAAGTATTATTTTTCTAGAAAATAATAGAGTTTGCTAGAGAGAGTTTGCTAGAGAGAGTTTGTGAGAGAGAAAAAGTCAATTTAGCAGTTGAATTTTTCCGGTAGTAATCCAAGCAAAGGATTCCGGTAGGAGGTTCGTGTGGATCAACGGTAGAGGCCGAACACTTGAGAGGCTCCGTGCACAGCTACACCATAGACAATGCTTCGATTTATTTTAGATCCATCTGGTATGAATCTTGTCTATTTTCTCTTTATTTATTATTTAAACGAAGTCGATCATAGTTAAAAGGAAATTAAAATTTTAAATTCAGTTGTGTAAACTTGTTGATTTCCTTACACTATCTGCCTTATTAAGCTCACACGCCATATCTACCCTGATTCTACCTCTATCAATCCAGCGTTTCACCAATGGACAAAAACTGATAACAAGATTTTAAGTGATGTATTACATCTTCCTTGTCTGAAGATGTGCTTACTCGTAATGGTCGTCTCACCTTTGAACTGGTGTGCGTGTGAGTTTGATCTAATAAATCGACTTTTCTCATCAAGAAAAGATGTACGGACCAGTTTTTTTTCAAACTAGATCAATGAGACATAACCATTAATTTATAGGGAATATTAGGTTTTAGCCCACTTTTCGCCCTATAAATAAATTTTAATCCGCACTCTTTTTTTTGTTGATTTAAGGACAAAACATTTTCCTTCAGACTAAATTACCCCTAATATAACGTATAAGCTGTTGTAAATTTGATCTGAAAGTAAAGAGAATTGTTGTAGCAAATCGAGAAGATGAAGCTCACTGTGAAGACTCTCAAAAGCAAAGAGAATTGTCCTTTTCCTCTCTTTCTTTTCCCCCTCTACTTTACAAGAATGGAATCGAGTAATTCTTTTGCAATTTCATAATCATCACCTCAAGGAAATCGAAGAAACTCCGGTGGTGGTTCCGGTTTCAGTTTGTCGATCTCCGGCAGCTAAAAGGTCAGATAATCTGGTGAGCTGCTTTTTGGAATTTGAATCTGCTACAGAAGAAAAAATCGATGTCGTCGACAGTAGTAGTTGTACGACTCCTTATTGTGTTTTGTTTTATTTTCCTCTGATAATTACATTGTGATATTCTGATGCTTTGAAGTAGTTGAATGCTGTGAACCTTTTCCTCAAACCTGTTAATGTAACTTTTCCTGCTAAATGCTACTACAAGCAACTAATATTTTTGCATGATTTTGGCATTTGACCCAAATGGGTCCTTTTTCGTAACTTGCTGAACTTCCACTTGGTCTATTCGAAGCTTTGTTCGCTTTCTTCTAAGTGAAATGAAATCTACAGAATGAATTTTGGATGTTGCTTTAGATTCTAACACTGATTGCTGCTATAGTATATCATTGAAACTCACCTGTAGGAGAAAAGGAAGAATGAATGGCTAAAATTAAAAAACAGCACCAATTAAGTGTTCAACACAGCATCTCAACAATATTCTTCTCTAGCTATTAATCCAATTAATCCATAAAGGAATATAGGTTGTCGGTGTTGTTGTAAAGCTTGCCGAGTCCATGATTTTTGGCTAATCGTATACTATTAATGGTAATTATAATGATAATGGTAATGTCCCCTCATGTCTGACCCTATAAACACATAGCTATGAGCATTCATGTACATGTTGTATAGTGAGGTTTGATCCTAAGTCCTGGTGCTTGTACATGACCAATTTTCAACTTATCAGTTAACGCCTTAACATATGAAAGCTTAGGGTTGTTATAAAGCTTAAAAGCCTTTCGCGTATTGAGACTGAAAATTCTGGAAATTCGCGTATTGAGTCTGGGACCATTCCTCGGGCTACTGGGGTTGAGGGGAATCCCAAGGCAAGTATTGAAACTGCCATGGTAGATATTGAAGCTGCCATTGTCAACTCTTTTGATAACCATGGAGCTTAAACTAATAGTTCTGTTGAGAACACAAATAATGGTAAGTCTGTTGTGGTTGATAATATTGGTGATCCCACAGTTTAAGGATGCAACTATAATGTTTTAAAGAAGATTGATTGTGTTGTTCACTTGGTTCATATCATTAAGCTTTCTAATACACTTGTTTTGGGGGGTGTTACTGTTAATATCACTATATGTTGCGAGATTTTCAACCATATATACGCCAAGAATAAGGCTGAAAATCAGATTTTGGAGCAGAAAACCAAGTGTTTTAGGGTTGAAAAACTTCAATTGACTTCATGTTGTTGCCTTCTTCTACTTTGTTCAAATATACAGAAAGATGCAATGTTTTTTTTTTCCAAAAAAGAATCAGTTGTATTGTGCTTCAAACCCCCTCCCTTACATTGTGAAGCATACTAATGATGATATTTCAGCCATTAATGGATAAGAAATGCAATGTATATTTGTTTTTTGTGGTTATTAGTACTGAAAAGTGTAATAAGAAGTTGAAGAGGAAAACAGAATTGATTGTGTTACTGTGATAATAAGGTGTTACTGTTAATATCGCTATATATTCTTCGTTAAATGTGTTATTGCAGGCATATGGCCCCTGTTTGGTTTCAGGCTGGGTTGATCCATTTGGATCCAACTCAATATTTTATTCATCCATTATTTTATTTACTATTATTTTATTGATTTTTATTATAATTTCTCTCATCAATCATTTCACCATCAACAAATAAAAAAATATTAATCAATTCATTTTATTCACCACCTACACTATTCAATCATTACTTTATCAATATAATATTTCATTAAAATTTCTCTCACCAATCATTTTTTCATCTACACAAATTTCAATACAACATTTCAACTTTATAATTATTACTTTATTTTATTTTATTTTATCTCTCATAACTCAATTCAACCTCAATCCAACCCGAAACCAAACAAGGCCATGGTGTCTTTATTTGGTTTAATATTTCCTTGCATTCCACTATTTGTTGTGGTGTGGTTTTGGCCTAGGTGATTGAAGGTTGTTGATTCAAATGGTGAGGCAATGTTGGTGTTTTTGTCTTTAGAAAAATGGAGGAGCCTGGATTCTCTATTGATGGTGCCGATTTGCCGCTTTATTTAATGCATTTTATGCTTCATACATCTTTCATGAAGTTTGATGTGGTGCGGGTTTGAAGGATAAATGTTTATAGATGGAATAACATACTGCTTTGGTCTTCGACAACTTGAAGAATGTTTTAGTTCCCCTGATAAGCTTTTTGATTATATCCAATAGTAGTAAGCTTTTGTTCTCTTTATTCCCCGGGAGTTTAATCTCCGTAATGCTTTGATAGATTGTTTCATCACGATATCCGCCATTTTTTGATAGATTGTTGTATTACGCAATGTTAATTGTGATATTTTGTCTGTTAATAAAACATGTTACTGTTAATGTGTTACTGTTACAGTGTTAGTGTAAACGCTGTGATAAAATTCGGCTTTCAAATACTATGTCGAAAGAGTATCAAATGAGGTCTCAAAATGAAGAGAAAAATAATATGAAATTTGGTGAAACAATTTTGATGCTCGGTATTCTAAATCAAAAGTTATGGTCGTTTATAAGAAAAACACTCCGGTTAATGCAAATATTTTTTCAGCTTTTAAAATTTACGTCGGAAAGGTATCGTGTAAAAGCTCAAATTGAAGAGCATGAAAAATATGAATTTTGGTGAAAATATTTCGACTATCGAAGTTCTAAATCAAAAGTTACGACTATTTAAAAAAAATTAAAAAAGAAAAGAAAAGAAAGCAGCAGGTGATGAACGACTATAATCACAAACAACATTCAACCCTGAAACGTGCGTTCTTAATGGGTGGGGGTAATTTTGTCCGTCTGGATTTTTATTTGTTTCTTTTTGTGACTAAAAAAAATTGTCATATTTATTCATTTTTTTTTTTTTTTTTTTTTTTTTTGTCCTTTTCCATCGATCCCTCTAATTTATATTGATATTTGTTTAGAAGGACTAGTTTGAACATTTAATAGACATTTAGGACACACTTAAATATTATTTATTTATAAGGACACATTTACCTTGTTTTTCCAATTTTGCCCTTTGTTACAAAAATTAGTGTTAGCAGGTGGATTGATAGATTGGATCTGGAACTGTAATAGTTTAAAATTACCAGTAAGGAGGTTATTGAGCCAAACAACAAAGTGAGGAAATGGCCGAGATATACATCAGAGACAACGGCACCGGCAATCGATGAAAGATTCGTGCTCCCGGACCATATGGTAACCACATTGATGAGGAATATGCCGTTTAGATTGTACTTTGCCCATATAAGGGCGGCGTGGACGAGAGGATCTGTCGCCGGTGGAAGGAGCATGCCTAGCCGGCGGTGGGTTGCGCCATGGTTGTGAAGCAGGCCGGGGAAGCAAACCAGCAGTACCTGGGGACAAAAAAAAAGGCTGGGGCCGATTGAAGGCAGCGTGAGCACTCACCGGGCCGAAGTTCTGATGCAAGCCAAAAAGGCTGATTTGGTTCGTTTTGCAGCAGCAATTTCTCATAATTCAGGAGCTTCTCATCAAACTCAATTGAAGAATCCCGGGCTTGAATAGCTCGGGTTAGATCTCGATATTCATCCCCCAATTGATCGAAAATGGTATGGAATTCTCATCTTCTTCCTCTTCAGAAACAAATAATAAGAGATTGAAATCTTCTGTTGGATATGATGTAATTGGTACTAGTTCTAGCTCCGGGCAGTTTCGGCCGTCTGTTGAGGTGGCGCGGCCGGTGGTTCTTGTGGATTCACAAGAAACTGGTATTAGGCTTGTCCACACACTAATGGCTTGTGCAGAAGCTGTACAACAGAAAAACTTTTTGAAGATTTTTTCCTGCGATACCCCACTGTTTATCTAGTATTTCTACATTGTTTTTCACTTCATCTTCAAGGCAGCATCCAAGAACTTCTGGAAATCGTTTCAGAACATTCGCTATATCGTCATTGGAGAGATTTAAGCTCCTTAAATAATTCAAAATTTCATTGACAACATCGGTTCTTGGTACTTCCTTCTTCCGTTCTTCGTACCAGTAAGGTGTGTGGATATGACCAAATGCCTTGCCCAAAATCTTGTTTCCATCTTCCTCGTTAAATTGAAACATCAACAGAGCTTGTCTGCAAGCATCCCATGATTTCTTATCTTCACCGCATAATGCAATATTGTCTATCGGTGCACTTGAGTGTAATTTCCATTTTCTTGAATGTATTAGTGTAATATACTGCGTGTAAGATGAGAATCAACTCGTAACTGTACAAAACAGTGTGCTATAAGGATGATGGATAAATTTGTTGAAGCAATAAGTGAGCCATCTCCTGAAGTTTCTGAAAGAATATATTATTGTTTTTCTTTAAACATTCCAACGTTTTCTGCATTACGCAAGGATTATGGTGATCTTTTAGTTAGTTGAGGGTTGATTACCGATGTCATTGTATAAAATGTTGATGTCACTGCATATTTGATTGCCGATGTCACTGCATAAATTGTTGATGTCACGCATATATGGTTGTCAAATCGGCTGCGTAAAATGTTGATAAAGTTTGGGCTCGATGAAGCCATAAAAAGGCAAGATCGAACTCGACTTGCTAAATACTTGATATATCTCGACTCGGCTCTTAAGCTTGATTATTTTCTTAGAATTCATTTATTTTTTAATACAATATAACAAGATTGAGCTCGACTCGTCGACTACTTGACTCGAATAATACTTTTTGAATTATAAAAAAAAATATTATAAATTTGATAAATATAATTATTTAAATATTTAATTAATGAAGCCCGATTAGCTCACGAGGTATTCGATTACTATATTTTAAAACTCGAGATCGGCTCGGTTAATTATTCGAGAAGCTCGACTCGAATTCGAACTCAAAAAAAACCGAATCGAGTAAAACTCTCTTGCGAGTCGAGTACGATTACCTCACGAGTAGCGTAGCTCACTTACAACCCTAATTTACATGTCACTTCATCGTCAAATATAACTGCATCGTCAAATGTCATAACATCGTCAAATGTCACTGCATCGTCACATGTCACATCATCTCCACATATCAATGCATCGTGATGGTTGCTGGGTGTACAATTTTTGGCTCAACCGCGATATAGCCGTTTGAAGTCGATTTTACGAAGAAAAGAAATCGATTTTCAGAAATTAAGTCGGAAAAATATCAAATGTTATCGCGGTGTTGCTTCATCGCAGTGTCGGATCATCAAATGTCACTACATCCCAGTGTCACTTCTGTTAGTAATACCATCCGCAACCGAAGCGATTTAAGGATCTAGATCTATAAATTACACGTAAAAATAACTAGATCTACATTTACAAGGGGGTTGTAGAACATACCTCTTTGATCTCAAAATTCAAGTTGAAGAACCGCAGTAGAAAGAATAAACAAAGGTGTGAAGAGCACCACGATCTTCCGTACGTGTGATCCAAGCAACTCCTGGTGGAAGGAAATTCTCGTCTCGAATCCTTCCGATATGCTAACCCGAAAAAAAACCTCCAAGATTTTATCCTAATTCTCCCCTTGGCCGAAATTTCTTTTTCTCCTCTCCAAGAGGTGAATGTCGAAATTATATGTGTGTTCGTAAGACTTAGGAGAACTCTCTTTGTATATGAGAGTAAACCTTGTCCTCCAAGGATTTTTATTTTGCAAATAAATAATCCAATAAATAAAAGATAATTTCATAATATTCTAGAACAAATCTAGAATAATATTTATCTTTATTTCTTAACATAAATATTTATCTAATAAATATTTTGTCATGACATGTCTTATTAATACACAAGAAAACAATTTCTTGTTCCATAAAATAATGACATGGCGAAAATTGTCATTTGTGACCTAGTCACTATGATTTTCGACTAACACACTAAATTAGTAAAATTATGAAAAATGTCTTTTCACATATTTAATTATTTAGTCAACTAATTTAATAGTCCACTAAACAATTAATTCACATATCGTTTTAATAAAGTCCAACAAGAACTAAATTAATATTATTAGGATTCGACGTCCGAGAATAGCTATCTTTATATTGGAGGCGAAGTCGGGACCCATGGACTAATAATCGTGGCTCCGATAAATCAAAAAAATAATTATCTTACGAACAGAATAATTATATTCGATAAATCAATCACAGGAATATGCCACCATAATCCGTGATCGCACTCCTCCGATTATGAGATTATATTTATCTCCTCACGAGAATGATAATAAGCGTCCATTGATATAATCATTACATATGGATTAATCCTCCACAGACTATTCATTCTAAATCGGGAAGTTACCGTTAACCTCTTATCCTTATTTACCATTAACCCACAGTGATCAATTAATTCATACAACTCACCTGGTAGCTAATCGATTGTAATATGAACTCAAATACGATCGATCGGTTTCTAGGATTAACAAATAAAGGAAGCTGTCTATCTACTTCCATAAATGGAATGAATGGATTCCGTGATCTGTGATAACACGGACTACTCACTCAATCCGAGACAATGCCAAGATGGGGTAATTCGAGACCATGAGACTCGGTGTAATCCTTAACCGTCAAGTCAAACCTCATGCGATTCAAGCGGTTTGGTCGTGATCACCTCGGATTAAGATATATCCATAAATATCATCATTGATTGATTCGATAAGACTTCTCGATTACGGAATTATATCGTGAACTCTAATCAAATCGGTCCAAAATACTATATGATATATCTATCATATATAAATGCCCCACTAGGTTCTCTTAACCGAAAGTCCGGATAAGACAATCACACCTATGTGTTCAGGCGCATTAATAGCACGTTAAAGGAGAGACCCGATACTCTCGATTAACTTCACTACGGGCTAATTGTATTTTAAATACATCTTCACTAACTCAATCATCCCTTGTATATCCCATACACTGAGTTAAGTGATTACATAAACGATATACTTTAGGGTTTTCTGTAGTGTAAATACTATTGTCACATCGGTGAATATGAGAATAATAAATATGAATAACAATATCATTTCATTTATTAAATAAAACAATTACAAAATTATCTTTCGGGCATCACACCTAACAACTTCATCGCGGTGTCTCTGCATTACGGTGTCTCTTCATCACGGTGTCTCTGCATCGCGGTGTCTCTGCAATGCAGTGTCACTTCATCTCAGTGTCTCTGCATCGGGATGGTCACTGCATCGCGGTGGTCAATGCATTATGTTGGTCACTGCATCGCGGTGGTGAATACATTGCAATGTCTCTGCATTGCGGCATCTCTGCATCGTGGTGTCTCTGCATCGGGGGTGGTCACTGCATCGGGGGTGGCCATTGCATCACGGTGGTCAATGGATCTTGGGTGGTCAACGCATCGCGGTGTCACTTCATTGAGGCGTCTCTACATCACAGCGTCTCTGTATCACAGGTGGTCACTACATCGCGGTGTCTCTATATCGGGGGTGGTCACTGCATCGCGGTGTCTCTGCATCGGGGTGGTCACTCCATCGATGCGTCTCTGTATCGGGGGTGGTCACTGCATCGCGGTGTCTCTACATCGGGGGTGGTCACTGCATCGGGGGTGGTCAGTGCATTGCGGTGTCTCTGCATCGAGGTGTCTCTGCATCGCGGTGTCACTGCATCTCCGTGTCACTTCATCGCGGTGTCTCTGCGTCGCGGTGTCATTTCATCGTGCTGTCTCTGCATCACGGTGTCACTTCATCGTGGAGGTTAATGAATTGCAGTGGTCACTGCATCGGGGTGGTCAATGCATCGGGGTGGGCACTGCATCGCGGTGGTCAATGTGTCGTGCATCGCGATGGTCAATGCATCAAGGTAGTCAATACATCGCGATGGTCAATGCATCGGGATAGTCATTGTATCGCGATGGTCAATACATCGGTTATAAAAATAAAATAAAAATTAAAAAAAAACCCTTTCAGCGCCTGGAAAAAAAAACAAAAAAAAAAAAACAGAACCTTCATCGGCAATAGTAATAAAAAAATAAAAATATGCGCTGTTTTTTTTTTGGTCACAACGTCTGCTTTTTTTTAAAAAAAAATTTATTTTTGTTCATTAAGGGTATTTGAGTCTATCTATCTAATTTGTGTTCTTATAACCAAATAAGATTTCTTAGTGTCCTATTTATCTAAATAAATCTGTTATGTGTCTTTTGGACCCTTACCCCTAATGTATGTCACTTGGTACAACCTTCTTATAACCGTTGCACCATAAAGTCTCTCATTTATAATACAACCGTTGTAGCAAGGTTGTACCAAGTGGCATACATTACAACCATTCATTTCTAACCTCCCACACACGATAAAAGTGTATTATATGAAAGAAAGTAAAAATGAGAGGCTCTAATGTATGTCACTTTGTACAACCTTCTTACAACCGTTGCACCATAAAGTCTCTCATTTATAATACAATGGTTGTATGAGGTTGTCAAAGTGGCATATATTACAACCATTCATTTCTAACCTCTCACATGTGCGATAAAAGTGTATTATGTGAAAGAGAGTAAAAATGAAAGGCTACAATGTATCTTGGCAATCTAACCTTTTTACAAGTGGGCTGCACCATAAAATCTCTCTAATTTATATCACTAACAAAACTTTAGTGCGAGACTTTGAGCTTTTTTTGGGCTGCTGGCCTGTAGCTCGAGGTTTTTTTTTATTTTTTATTTTTTATTTTTTATTTTTTATTTTTTTATTAAGAATCCGATCCAACCCTTAAAAAAACTTTAATTCGTTTCAAACCGACAAACTTTCTCCTCTCTCCCTTCCTTCAACCAGCCGCTCCTCTCCTTCTCCTCACCGCTGAAGAAGACCGATCACCGTGTCGTCGACGAAGAAGACCCGTGGATTTCCGCATAGAGGAGCTCGAAGATTACATTTTATACTAGTTCGCGCCGCATAGAGGAGGTAATTCTTTCTGTATGCAATCCTCTATCCTTTCTACTGCATTTAATCTCTTCTTCAACCGAATTTTTCTTCTGATTTTCTCTTTATTTTTTTTCTAGTACTAGTTTTTTTGCTGTCTCTTTTTTTTTGGAAGGATATTGTTGCTACATATCAATGCGGGTGTTTCTTTTAGGAGTTTTTTATTTTTTAATTTATTTTATAATTTGTTGTTGGGATGAAAAATGCTAAAAGTGCAGCAAACGCAAATTAGGATCTTATCATAAGTACGTGGATCCGTGTATATGCTCCAGCGCGCCCTTTTCAGCATAAATTTTAGAATATTAAATTCCTTTTTTGATACTTGAGTTTCGATTTAAGGCTAATTAAAGTATTTAGCATTGAATTTGTTCAGTTGTGTTATAACAGGACCATCAGGGATAAAAACGGATTGCAATAATCAATAATATACGAGAAAGCATAAATCACACAAAAAACAATAACACAGAATTTAACGGGGTTTCCGGTAATATGCCGACTAGTCCACGAGCAGAAACAAGGAGATTATATTATCACTGGAGATTTTACAGACTCTGCAATTGCATACGCAATTGTTCCTGATGCTACTGCTAACCAATGTTAACTGCTGATTCTGCAAATATTCTAGGTTACAACAAATGATTATTTATAGTCACAAAACCCTAGACCTTGCCGCCATAACTAAATACTAGCTGATTGACTAAAATACCCCAGATGTAAACTCTGCTGACTCCACCAGACATAACCTGCTGATATTTACCCTGTTGACATTGCCCTGTTGGCATACCCCTGCTGACTTGCTCAGCTGACTTGCCCTGCTGAGAGGTCAAGTCACTTTTTCTAACACTTTCCACCTTGACTTGAACTCTCGTTCAAACAAATGTATAACCAAATGTACTGTACCAGATGCATTCGTCAATGCCATTTGTACTTGCACTGCATTCCTCCCCTTTCTTCGGACTTTACAGCGAGTTTCAGTGTGATACCTCAGGATGAGAACCTCCGGATTCGGATGAGATCCTCTGCATTAATGATCGAGACTTGATTGAGTTGAGACCGGATGTGATCAACAGATTCAGACTTGATCACCAGACAAGATGTGATTACAGATTCGAGATGTAATCACCTCAACCAGTGAAGCACACTCAACCTGAGTTCTTGATTCAACTTCAACCAAGCAGATTGCGATTTGATTCAGATTCTAAGGCGACGGATGTGAACAAAGCAGACTTTAGGTTAGACTCCTCCAGATGAGACTTAACTCAGGATGAGAACTCCACCTCAGACATGTTCACGGATGCTCGGTGACTTCACTCATTGAGGCTTCCAGACCACAGATCTGCAGAACCAACACAAACATGTTCAGCAGATTCGCGAGATGCCCTCTGCTATCAGATGGACTCGGTGACTTTTATCAAAGATACTTCCAGGCTTGAACATTTCTTCTACTCGGTGACCTTCACTCGGCTAGATTAGATCGGCGGACCTTCACTCGGCCGACCAGATTTTGGTTCCACCAGATTGACTCTTGATTCTTCAGTTGGATGCACAATCAAGTGCAGATTAGTTGATCGTTCTCACGGTGAGTTCGCAAACTCGGTGAGTATGAACTCAAGCTCCACCGCTTGCCAACACTCAAGATTGATTCGAGACTAGATTTGCATTCCTTTGCAATCAAGCATTAGCAACCAAACCAAAGAAACTGATTGTCTGTACATGTGCCAGTTGCATTATGCCTTAGCTCTTGATAATGGAGAGATGCCCTAACATCCTCCAATGACATTGTGTTTCTTCCAACAATAAAAGACTGCACAAAATTCTCATATGATGCTGGCAGTGATACCAACAAAATTAGAGCTGCATCCTTATCTTCAATCTTAACACTAATACTCCTTAAATCAAGCAATATTGTGTTCAAACTTGTCCAGATGATCTCTCGAGAGGCATCCCTTCATGCATCTTTAAACCGAGCGGTATTTGCTTCATCATCAACTTGTTGGTCAACGACTTTGTCATATCATCGACTCTCAAGCTTGACCACAACCCCGTTCTTGAATCCTCTTCAAAGAACCGGTGATAACATCATCAGACAAGCACAACAAAATCATTGAATGTGCTTTCTCCTCCAGATTGGCCATCTCAGCGTTTCTTGCATCCACCGATTTTGTCAATGGAGCCCAGTGCCCTAGTTTCTTCAATAGAGCACGCATCTTGAGTTGCCACAGATTGAAATTGTTCCTTCCTGTGAATTTACTAATCTCTACATCTAACCCAGACATCTTGATCTCGCCAAGGAACAGAACTTTTATCACAAAATCCTAGCACCGGTAAACAGATGGTTCCCAAACAGAACCTCGGATTCCCTGATGATAACCTCGCTCTGATACCAGTTTGTTATAACAAGACCGTCAGGGATAAAAACGGATTGCAATAATCAAGAAAAAACGAGAAAGCATTAATCACACAAAAAAACAATAACACAGAATTTAACGTGGTTTCCGGCAATATGCCGACTAGTCCACGGGCAGAAACGAGGAGATTATATTATCACTGGAGATTTTACAGACTCTGCAATTGCATACGCAATTGTTCTTGATGCTACTGCTAACCAATGTTAACTGCTGATTCTGCAAATATTCTAGGTTACAACAGATGAGTATTTATAGTCACAAAACCTTGGACCTAGCCGCCATAACTAAATACTAGTTGATTGACTAAAATACCCCAGATGTGAACTCTGCTAACTCCACTAGACATAACCTGCTGATATTTGCCCTGCTGGCATTGCCCCTGCTGACATTGCCCTGTTGGCATAGCCCCTGCTGGTATACCCCTACTGACTTGCTCAGCTGACTTGCCCTGTTGAGAGGTCAAGTCACTTTTTCTAACAAGTTGTGTATAAATTTTGTGGATGTTCTGTTTTCTTATATTTTAGTTTCAATCTAAAGACTAATTGAAGTATTCAGCCTAGTTGAAAAACTTGAATCAGAATAAACGTTCAATTGAGATCTCAATTTAATTTTGTTTTGTATGCCATCACTAATGGACACAAGATTGTCATTACATGCTGTAGTTCTGTATTGATGTTTTCTTGTTGCCTAGCTACTGATACTTGCATAATTGAGTTCTACGAAGTCACATGGAAACACATCTCTGTCCTCCTTTTGACGATTGTGTCTGTCTTGTGGCTACTCAATCGTGGTAGTACTTAAAAAGCATGTCTTCCTACGAGACGGTGTTATGGGAGTAAGGAGAAGGAGCCTACTGAATGGCGATAGTTTAAGTAGGGTTGTTAGGGGTTGTTTTCGGCTATAGAGGTGGTGGCACGGCGGTGATGATAGGAATGGAGAGGGGTGGCAGGGCCTCCATTTGAGGTGGGAAAGGTGTTCGAGTAAAAAGAAGGGGTAGGGGGGTTTTTATGACATAGACATTATGCTTAGGGTATGTATATGCATTACATTTCATTTGCTTTTTTCAACCTTACTCATGGGCCAAAACAATGCAGAATGATCTTGCGTTTGCAATATCATATTGATAGATGATTGTTTGAATCTTGTTTTGTTTGCAATTTGTGTATATCAGTACTCTTGACTTACCTAGAAGAAGGTGAATGCAAAGAATAAAAGGGCTGTTTTCAAAGTAGGATCATTTGAAGAGTTTCTTTTGGTTGGAAGTGTAAGATATATATTCATGGATGGAAGCCGGTGCACATTGCGTCATGATGATGGAAAGCAGGAGGGTGAAGAAACGGAAGAGTATGTATTAATTGATCTGGATGGTGTCTCTAACCAAGTTTGCATTCCTCCAGATGCTCCCTATGTTTTATCTGTGAGCAATATCTTTTTCTCCCCCTCTCAGAGCTTTATATCTTTATGCTCCTGCACTTTCTCAGTTGGAAATTATATATTAGCATTAAGGCTTCCTTACTGATGTAGAGTATTATTTTTATTTTTTTTCATTTTCTTTTTTCGGGTGTAAGATGCTGAAGCCAAATTTAATTTTTTTAGCTTACTTTCTGATTGACAATTGATGCAGGGATTGGACACGCTAAACCCTGTTTTGATCATTGACGACAAAATTAAACTGGTTAGTATGGGTTGTGCGTGAAAAAAATGCAAAGTCTCTTATATAAAATTGAAATTATCGATCAGCCTGCATGTTTTTTTAGGTTCTTAGAGTTGTGTTTTGACGTAAAACTCTCATCCTGCACCGTGTTTGTCTTAGCATGTCTATATGCGTGCGTATTTAGACATGTTAATCCTGTGGGTTGTTGGGGTTTATCTGGTTATGTGCTTACTGTGTTGAATGCTAATATTTTTGCAGATTGGAGAATATGAAGAGACAATAGGAACATGTCTTGTTTTCAGTGAAACAGGTGAGCTATAAAAGAAAATGCTTGTTTACATATTTTTCTTGGGTTGCTGTGCAATTGCATACTTTTTTCTTCATCTGTATGTATGTACGTTAATCGATATTTTTTGGTAGATGGTACTGTGATAGCCCATGAAGAAACAGGACCCTCTGAAGTAAATCTGTTTTCTGAAAGATGCATTATAGACTCAAATCGAAGCCTGGATAAGGGTACCAAACCCATTGCATCTCTTCACAAGATCTTGAAGTTTCGGTTGATGACAGACGCGGATACAGAGATACTACAGACAAACATTCAAGAAAATAGCATAGATGAGTAATCTAATTTTGGACTCAAATTGATTTATCTATCTGCACTTTGGTTTCGTGTTGGAACTTGCCCTATGAATGATAGGGTTGTGTATATAGTCGGTTGGGTCAGATTTTGACCGGTTTTGTAACCAAACAATTTGTTGTGGCTTTTTTAAGTTTCAAAACAGAAAACTGAACCATACTTTGAACAACAATTCTCATGCATATTTCATGACAGATGGATCATTTGTGTTAATTATGTTGTTTCTCTCGTTATACAATCGAGTTACAAATACAACGTTCCAACTGTTTTTCAATACAGTGAACACCCACACTCTAATCTGCAATTCACAAAAAAAAAAAATACACACACAGTATCAAACAAAGTTTACATATACAAACAAGATGGATACATACAGTGACACTATTCTATGATTTTCTCCTTGAGATAAGCCAGGATAGCCTTCGTTCCTCGATCAAGTATAGGCCTTCGTATGCTGAAATAAAGAAATCTTGAGAATATAAGCACCGTATGGAATGTAGTAATACCAGTCTCACAAAGAAGACGAATCTGGGGATGGTTAGGTAAAAGCATAAATGATATGCATACCTTCTTAATGGTTTCCGTCGACCTTTAGTACCTGTAAACTTGTTTCAAGCAAACCCTGCAGATGAAAATAGCCCATGCAAAAATTAAAAGCAGTCTAAAAGTAAAAGGTAAACATGGAAACTTAGTGAAATTCAATAATTACGTGTAAAATAAAGCGGAACACAAAGGACACACAATAAAAATAAAAATAAAAATAAAAAGAAAAAGAGAACAACAATGACATAAAGGTACATGAGATGCTAACCAGTTTCGGTGTAAGAGATGAGATGTTATTATCTGAAAGGTCAAGCTCTGTAAGGGAAGTCATCTCACTTATGCCCTGCAATTGCAAACCAATTTAAAGCTTTTAAGCCAAGTATCATAGGCTTCAAGACAAAATTTGCTCTAGCCTAAGTTTGGATGGTTTATGCTCTAGCCTAGAATCAACAACCTTGTACAGGAAGTGACTCGTTCGTACCAGCTCAGTCAACTTGTGTTGCAAACCGTACTGAATTTGGGTCAAAGCGTAACAAAACAAGCAACTATGTTTCACAAGGAAATGATCGTTACCTCTGGAACCAACTGAAGAGTGTTTTGGCTCAAATTTAGAATCTTCAAATGCTTTATGCTCAATATTTCTATTGGAAAGACGGCTATCTGCATTCTTCTGTGAAATTAAGGTTGCAATGTAAGACAAGTTGTAGGAAAATTCAATTCTGGATACAAACAAATATCCTAAGGATTTGCATTTCAGCATACCTCAAGTAAAGCTCTTGCAGGTCTGTTAAGCTGGAAAATGCTGGATTTTGTGGCAAACAACCAACATTTCCACTTAGATCTAGAATCTGCAGCTTGGGTGTAGCTTCAAAGGCATCTAATGGGATCTGCATCAAGCAAAATACAAAGAAGTTGAAAAAATAAAAAAAAAAGAAAGAAAAAAAAACAAACATATACAAGGGGTTGAATAACAGAAAAGGTAAAACACTGTATTCCCTTGAGCCCACAAAGAATCATGAATGATGAATCTAGTTCTGCATTTGAATCCTCCCAGGGGAGGGGAACCGAGATACTTGCTAAGCAGAGATTATGCTTTTTCTTTCAGTATTTCTTCTTCTTTTGTTTCTTGTTCTTTTTCTTTTTTGTAATGACAAACCACCTTGAAACGCCTGATCATTTTTTTTTGTGTACTTTCTGTGCACCTCGACTTTCCGGTTTATATAAAGGTATGTATAAGCCTGCCCTTGCTAGAGTAAAGAAGAAGCAAAGTTTATCGAATGATGGAGAATTATAGAGAGGTGAAAACGAGTACCTGTTTAAGAGGATTATTGTCTATCTTCAAACATGAAAGTTTATGAAGAGGCTTCAAAATTACTCCTGGCCACAATTTTATCTTGTTCTTTGATAAAATCAATGCCTGCATGTGAAACCAAGTTTTAATGACAAACGAAAAGCATCGTCTAACGTGCATTGTCCAAAGAAATTTCCACGCAATAGGTAGACCAAGAAAACAATATCAAGCTTGTGCTACACCTACAAAAACTAGGATAGTAAAACATCTGGTCATAATTTAGGGTCATGGCATATGAAAGCATCTCCAACAATGCATGGTTTTTATGTTGTATTTCAAAAGAAACTACACAAATGGCCTCTGAGTATTGTACGCCAAAAACTTATACGGCATGTTTCTGGGATATGCAACTAGCCAGAAGATTTATCTGTTAAGCAGTTTTCCCTGAAAAAAGAGTTGCCAGTAAAGATGGAAACGTGGTATGGATGTTCTAAACCAGAATGCAAGTCGAGAAAGCCCGTTCTGTCCACATTTTACCATTATTAAAAGATTGGAAATGTATCTAACACCTTACCTCAAGGCAAACACAAGAGGAAAGTTCATTAGGCAGTTCTTCAATCGCATTATTTGACAGATCAAGTTTTGTGATTTCACTTGATTTCCATGCTTCTGATGGGACATGAGTGAACCCCAACCCAGCCATAGAAAGTTCCTGGAAAGTGCTTGTAAGTAAATACGAGAGAATCTTACGTATCCCAATAGAAAAGCATTGTAACGAGTAATATAAAACATAATGGTTTTATATGCTGTTTAGACAAAGAATCTTTACTCATGAAACAGATGCATCATCAGTTATAGAACATTGTGAAACTAGCTGTAGTAGCTGGAACTTAAAGATATGTCTAGATGAGCAATGAGTGAAACAAAAAACTATCGAAAAGGCGGTTTTTGGCCTAATTTGAAAATTAGGACACTAAGGGAAGATAAACAGCAAATTGAAGTGGCGCCGCATATAAAAGTAATGATAGATGTTACCTTAGAAGTAAGAGCAAGCCGAGCTGCCATGGAAATTACTTCTTCCTTTGCTACAGGATGAGCTGAAGACTCTGCAATTTATTTATTTATCCTTAGTGTTCTTAGTATAAAGTGTAAGTGAACAAAATAACTGATTTCAAAATAAAACCTGATTACGCTATGTAATCAAATGCATATGCTAGCTTCATTGTCAAAAAAACAAAAAGGTCCAACCGAGGGTTATGGACAGGGTACCTTCATCAGAGGGAAGCCTACTGCGAAGGTACTTTAGTAAAGTTGTCGTAGGTCCCGTTACCAATGAGCTAAAATAGAACAAAAGCTATTAAATAAAGGGCACAGGAAGAAGAAAAAAAAAAAGAACGGCTAAACAAAAGCTAGAAAAGAGTTAAAACCTTCTCAGTGACCTCAGTGGATTACCAGCAAGGAGAAGTTTACATGAGAGTCGTCATTAGACCTAGGACACCACAAAGTTAGAAGTATTTAGTGTAATTCTTAAATCAACATGAAAAATTATAAGATCAAATGTAAGATTTCATCAGACAAGAAGTTGAACAATATTAGCATTCTGTTATTGTTTAAATACATGATGGTTAGAAGTACATGCCGAAAAACAAAAGCTTGATTCATCATGTAGAAGAAACATTTTACGTCAAGTAATCATGGAAAAGAATCATTTGCATCAACAATCAATACCAAATGGTGTCAATTCTTTAGGAAGCATAAAGCATTGTGTTTTGCAAGTTGCTACTAATTCAAGTTTTTGTGGAATATGAACATTGCATAATTTAAGTCCAGCAACCCCAAGAAGCAAAATGTCCCCGGTGCAAAAGGGTTGGGCTTTGATGCTATTTATTAAATGCTAACCTTACCAAGCTCAGAAGGCAAACCGGACAGTGAATTATTGGACAGATCTAACACTGAAAGGCGTAGTTTGCATGCCTCAATAGGGTACTCCTTTAACTGCAGGAAGAAATAAGTACAATGAGACTGTTTTGAGACCGTCTGATGAACAAATCCAACAGATTATAGGCCCAAAAATGTGCGGTGCACTGATTTCATGCCATTATTACAAAATGCTTTGATGAGAGCCTGTTCCCCTCAAACAAATCAAAGATTATATATCACAATAATTATGTATAAAGGATCCTACACCAGGCGCTATTTATGTACCTGATTGGAATGGAGATCAAATGTTCCTAGTTTTGCGAGTTCTCCTACCTCAACTGGTAATGAAGACAATGCATTATTTCTGTGAAACAGGAAGAAGATTAAGATGTGGGACGAAACTCAACAAATGAATTCGACGAAAGGACATTCAACAAATTCAAAGCTACTAAAGCTTCAAAGGTCATACTTAGAACAAAAAATTACCCCATATAGAACTCTGCTAGGGACACACAACCCTTAATTGTGCTTGGAATTGATTGTATCCCTGTAGAAATCAGACACAGATTAACAGACTGTGTGAAATTAATGTCAACCTCTTTGTATTTGATAAATGATGACAAGAACCAATGCAATAGTTTTTCAATGGATTCTATCAGATATGACCAATACATGATCGCAAGACTCCACGAAAAATTGTTTTTAACTTACTGTTCTGATGGAGGTCGAGCCGGATCAAACGTGAAAGGCTTCCAATACTTTGGGGAATGCTCGTCAACATGTTTTTGGCTGCCAATTATTACAAGTTAATGCAATGGTTTCAAAAGCGAAAGAGGTGGGGGGAGATTCAGCAGCAAGCACAAAGAGAACTCATTACATGCATTGATCTCCGTAAGCAACGTGCATGATTCTATCATCTTCTCAGGAAGCAATACAAGCTTGTTTCCCTAGAAAATAAGTGTCTTGCATAAGTATTTCTGCCAGAAAAGACGGCTTACTTTTGAAACATTATTCAAGTAGTGAATATGAATACCTCGACATCCAACTTCATCAGCTTAGAACAGTTGCCTAATTCTTCAGGCAAGCTGGAAATTTTATTGTTAGATGCCTGAGGACAACACAAGATTAATTAGTCCTATTGAGAAAAGTTGAACCAAAAGTAATGTTTTATGCTAACATCTACAAAGAAAGGGGGCAAGATGAATTTCTCTTCACTAACCTATTCATCCAGTTAACCTCCTGAAGGTTATATAGGGCAAAAGGAAAAGAAATACCAAAAGATGGGGGTGGGGGGGATGAAATCACTGGTTCTAAAGGAAAATTCATCAAAATTCCTTGAGAAATGTGGAATTAATCATGATTGATTATTTGATCCACATTTCTCAACAAAATTATATGGTTCCAGCAATTCCAAATAAGTGATAGTATATGTGAACCGTTACCTTCAGATCCGATAAATTAGAACATTGTCCAAGGGACCTTGGGAGATCTTTCAATTGGTTGTTTGAACAATCAAACCTATGAATTAAAGAAAATAAGAAGATGCCAGCTTTTAGAACCTTAACTCATATCCCTAGCAGCACCCAAAAACTGTAATGCAGTTTCCTACTTTTTTAAATCTAAATAGGCAACATAAACTCCATTAAAGAATGATCCTTGCACAACTTTTTCAAGAGTGTATTAAATGATGCCAGCCCACGTTTCTACATCTTACATTACATTTCAATAGGAAACATAAAATCCCCAAAAGGAATGCATATCTGACTTACTTAACAAGAGATTCTGCTGATCCAATTTCTTGGGAATATCTTCTAAGCAGTTAAATGACACGTCCACGGATTTCAACATGTGTAACCTGTCAAAAAAAAGGGATTATTGACATGAATTTCCCAGCATTGCAGATACAACCAATATTTAAAGACGATGATGAGGGAAGGGAGTAAGAAGACATACTCGCCGATAGCACTAGGAAGACAAGATAACTTATTATGACTGAGATTCAGCACAGACAACATAGGCAAATTTCTGATATCTTCTCTCAATGATTCAATGTCGTTATGTGCCAAAATCAGCTTCTGAAGCTCCACAGCCTGCAAATATAGAACTGACGGCATCAAACGGGCAAATCAAATTCAAGAACAAATGCCATCCAGTCTCTAGCATGAAAATAACAGGATTACCAATACAAAATTAATCAAAATGCATACCTCCCACCACTTCTCACCCTCACCAAGTGAATCCATACTTTGATAAACCTCATTGGGCACTTCCTGCATAACATTTACATTGATAAAAACTACATAACCCGCGAAATAATTTCATCTTATTCATGAATTCATGGATGATACCAGAAATCCATGTAAACAAAGCTTGCATCTTGAATATAATAAAGTGAGATTCACCAACAATTAAGCATCTCAAGACTCATAAATCATGTGGATTTAAACAACATCTAAACTAATGGACGAAACCTATTTATGAAATCAGCTAAAGATTCTATCATGAATAAAATAAAGTTAGATTCACGATCAATTAGCATCTAGAGATTCAAACCCATGTGGGTTTAAACAACTTGACTCCTATCCATGATCCAATGTCTTCAGCTAACCTCTTCGTGAACACAATGGAGCATTTTAATCATTTTTAAAAAAAATCACACAATCTTGATGGAATTCAAAAAGAAAGTTACAAAAAAAATCATAAAGAGGAAATGCATAGAAAGTGAAGTAGGGTCAGACCTGAGAGAGCGGTTAGAAAGATTGAGAGAACCTGAAGTTCTTGCATCTTTAAGAATTCTATCCATAATGATGGTTATCTGTTAGTAAATAATCGATATTGGAATGAAGAAGAAATGCTCTTGAGCTCGATCTGAGCTGAGCTAGGTAAGATCTCAGATGTTGTCTTGGATGTGCTTGCGAAGAATAGGTAGTTTGAAATTTGGGAAACTTTTATATTTTTTGTGATTGTCTTTTCACACCTAAACATATTCTACACATGCGGATGGTTGGAGTGAGTTTCGTTTTGACATTTTAATACGTATATTATTCTAACACTAAATGAGTCAGAAATTGTATATTATTCGGACTATGTTAGAGGCCAAGAACATTATTCCGGACTATGAATAAAGAAACATTAATATGTACGCTTGGAAAACAATACTGACCATTTTACAGGCCGAAAAATTATGTTTTCCGCATCTATTTCAAGGTAGAATACAACCACGTCACTATGAAAATTTCGAAAACGTATCGGACCATTTTAGAGACTGATAATGTAATGTTTTCCTGATCAGGTTCGGGTCAGAATAAGCAAAATTGTTTTGACCACATTTGGGTAGCTATAATGTTTCACATTCGGACCGACATTCGGTCAAATATAGGTTTGTTAGTGAAAAAAATTAAAAGCAGAATTATAAATTAGTTACTGTGCAATAAGACAAAAAACTGTGCGAAAAGACATTTTTTTTTTTTTTGGCGACGTCTATCGGCACCACAGTTTCGCTTCTAGCACTCTATAAGTTACTCTTGACACCACATTGAATATTTTTATTATTTATGTACTCCAAGCACCACTGAAAATGAAAAACTTACTTCTCATACCACGAATCTTATAAAATACAATTTAGTAATTTGATAATTAAAATGAAACATTATAATCCCCGAATTTAATTTTCACCCATCTTCATCTTCATCTTCATCATCAAAAAATCATCTTCATCTTCATCATCAAAAAAAATTCTTCAACCATCTTCATCTTCAAAAAATCATCTTTATCACCATCATCAAAAAATTTCTTCAACCTTCTTCAATCATCTTCATCTTCTTCAATAATCTTCATCCTCTTCAACCATCTTCATCTTCTTCAACAACCTTTTCCATTACATCAAACTCATCACCCAAAAATTGATAATCTTGAGCGTTTGATAAGATAACACTTAAACATCATTCTCAATTGCTTGAAACCCCATGAATTATAGAAAAAAAATAAAGATTTTTAGAGTTTTCCGACGCCTATTGGATTCTCCGGCCGACATCTTGTAAAGTCGAAGACGGTGGCGGCGTCGTGTGCAAGTTGAACGTCAATTGTGCTGACGTTTAGAATCTAGAACTTAAAATGTCATTGTTTTCAGAACGCCAGCAACTTTGACGTTTCTTCAGCAAATCAGCGTCATGGCCGGTGACGGTATGGACAATAATGTCGGTTTCAGTGGCATTTCAATTAGAATCAAGTGTCGCTCTAAACGACGTTTCTTAGAACGTCAGCAGCACCGACGTCGGAAGACAATGTTAACGACATCCACACTGACGAACAACTAGGTTACCCTAATGATCTTTTATGATCAACGCGCCATCTAATCTGACGTCGTATATGCACCGACACGTCACTGTATGCGACGTTTCAAGCACCCGGTCGTCTTCCCCATTCCTCCGATCGGCAAACGGCCAGTTCATCGGAAAATACCCAAAAAAACCTCTGATTTCAACCTTATATCTTCCAGATTTCAACTGAAAACAAAACACACTACAATGAAACAAATCGAAATGCAAGTCATCGATGATTACTCCATATGAATCGAAATAAATTACACCATTTAAACCTTCGATTTCTACCTGAAATACAAACAAAACAAGATATTTAGATGATGAGTTAAAAGTGATGATGTTCAAAGCGAATTTCCGGCAAAATTTCCGGCCACAAATCCGGCGTATTCTTAGGGTTGTTGAAGAAGTAATGAAGAAGGGTTGTAGAAAGGGGACTAAAGTGTTTATTTTTTAAATATGAGGGACTAAAGTGTATAGTTTTTAAAAGTTATTAAATTGATTATTTTTAAGTGGTGCCTTGAGTGATTAGGTGGTGTGAAAAAGTAAATGAAAAATAATAAATTAAACCAATCTCAAGCTTTTAATTGTGTGATTTATACCCTTAAACTATGTATTTTGATCCATTTACGATCTTAATAATTCCCATAAAAGCTTGTCCTCTTTCCGGCACCGGCCTCCGAATGGCGCCGGTGCCGGCTATCTTTTACCTTTATCTTGTTGTTTTTTCATTTGCTTTGTGTAGATATGTCTCAGTTCTTTACTCCTTAAATAATTTCATATCTGAATCTTTTTCTCTTGATTTTCCGGCGAAGATGGCGGCGTTCTTGGCCCGCGAACCTCTTCTGTTCTGTTTGGAATAGAGTCTCTCAGCCAGTTTTTGGTCGTGGGATCTTTGTTTGGCTTGAAGAACCGGTGGCCGGCTGGAGGTGGTTCTTTCACGGTGGTTCGTTGGTTTGTGTCAAGAGAGATGGGTTTCAGGCTATGGACTGCGATGTCTCATTAAGTGAGTCGATTTTCCGGGCTTCGCCGGAATCCGTTTTCTTCTCTCTCCGCGATCCAAGCTAATTTCGGGGGTGATAGATTGTTTTTCGGTTTTCAGTCTGGTGGTCCCTGGATTTGTTTGTTGTATGTGTTTCGGATCGGGTCGGTAATAGTCGGTCTTTCCAGATTGCTTATTAGGTTTTTAGTTTCGTGTATGTCCTTTTATGCTATGAAAATGGCTAATTATTGTATTATGGTATCAAATCAAGTCCTCTATGTTGAGGCAGAATTTGATGGAGATGGGTTATTCCCATGTCCTTTGTTTTTTCGTTGCTTGTGGTGGTGGTTTCGGCTTTAGGCCGGGGTGATCCGGAATTTGTCCGGCTATTTTCCGACGTTGGTCCGGTATAACTTTGTTTGTTGTTTATTAATGAAATCTTTCGTTTCTGGTAAAATAAAATAAAAATTGAATTAAAAAAAAACATTTAACTAATTACCGTGCTTGATTTACATCTTTTATCCGTAATTAACCTTACTAAACTCTTCAACAATGGTAAACTTGTCATTCAAATTTTTTCCTCTTCACCTTCTTCCACCCAACTTCCTTCACCACCCTCACATGCATCCCACGTCATGACGTCAACAAGTGAGAAAGTCTCTAATACTAAGAAACCATTTATTATTTTGTTTACTTCCTACTACCCTTAATGCATCATTCATTCAATAAATTTCCAAACGTATTGATGCTATTCAAAGAGTTTACTAAAATAAATGATGTTAATCCACTTCCATAATATGTGCGAAATTCTCCAAAATGAATACTCGATCAATACTTTAATAATTGTTGTAGTTGTCCTTCTTTTTCCTTTTTCTTTTTTATCTACATCAATTTTTTTGTTTTTTCATTAGTTGTATTATTTGTTGTCAGGTACTAAGTGAGTACAATTTTTTTTGAACTGCTAAGAGAGTACAATTAAGTCTTCATTTATTATATCCAAGATTTTTTAAATCATATTCATTGTTAAAGTCAAAACTATAAATCGCTTTCTTAATTTGTGTGATTTTTTATAATTACTTATTACGATATATGATGTGATTTATTTTGTAATTAGTACTCCATTATTTCTAAAAGGGTAGTTTGGACTTTATACTGAAAGTGCAAAGCCCTAGATATTACTACACATATATTCTACTCAAATGATCAATGAAAGGGATGAAAATTGACTCCAAAAATCTTTTTATGGTATCACACCCATAACCGAAAAGGGAAAAAAATTCGTTAGTTGGTTAAGAGTTTCAGCAGAAACTTTTCGGCGACGATCGGACATTGAAATGGACTCCGATCGTAACGAAATTTGGAGGGGTTTTCTCGTAATTGTTTCATCTACATTCTTAACGTGGAATTTTCGTTTGGATGATTCAATTTCTCTGAAATTGCCCACAGCCAAGCTGTTGCGTATTGTTACAACATAAACTTTCCAACGACGATCGGACATTGAACGGACTCCGGTTGTGACAAAATTTTGAAGGTGTTCTCGTCTCTTTATTTTCTACAATCTGAACGGTGGAATTTTTTTTGGGATGGTTCAATCTTTCTGAGTCAACCCGCAACCAAACTGCTGCGTTTTGATGTTTATTTGTGAGATCGACGTTTAGGGTTTCTATACTGGTGAAAAAATATCTACTGTGAACATAAAGATCATTAACTATGAGCAAGCAGGGCTTTCCAATGTCACCCCACCACAATGTCAGAGCACCCTAGACCTTCTTAGTTTAGCTAAACCTAAGGACCGTTTGATAGAAGAATATCTGTGGATTATTGATACCGGGGAGACACACCACGTAACCGGCATGTTGAATGCCTTAATCGATGCTCGAGAGATCAATAGGTGCCCCGTCGGGTTGCCGGATGAACGCACGTCGCATTCCACGTGTGAGGGCTGATGAGCGTTATTTTTCACCAAACAAATTTATTAAATACTCAAGACAACGGTGACTAAACAAGCTCTCTAACCGGCAAGTGTGCCGGGTCGATTCATGAGTAAAGCTACAGTGAGTCCGAGGTCGATCCCACAGAGAAGATGTGCTTGTAAGTACCAAAGTGAACTTTAACTTAGTACAGGTGATCAATCTTTTTAGAGTGTTTAAAACTACAACGACACTAAAAAGTCGATCTATACTAACAAGTCTAAAGGAGAAAGGGATGGAAGAAGATTAGACTACACTACTAGATTTGAAAGATAATAAAGGAACATAGCCGAACCATGATCAATGTGACTAATCTCAACCCTAAGGTAGACAAAACCGGGAGTGTGCATTATACTAAACGAACTCTTGCATTCAATTTCACGGGTGCGAACTCCTAAACCCGGTGCTAAGCGTCTGAACAACTCTCTTCTAACACCTTATGCCATGTTAAGGTCTCGAACAACTCTCTCCTAACAAGTCATGTTTTGCACTCGAGCCGCTTAAACGTATAAACGAGTAACCTCAGACAACGAGCTCGGCTTAACAACTAAACCGAGACTACACCACGATCACAGAACCCTTTTTTCTCACCCTCTCTCAGAACAACTCTCAAGAGTGATGTGTGTGATATTTGACCTAGGTAGCTAATCTAGCTCAAATCCGTTATAACAAGTTCTAAGACGTGAAACATGCAAGAAACAACAATAAAACACACTACCCACTCCCAATTTCATCACCCAAAGGTGATTTCATCACATATCACATGACCCGGCTATGGGGAGGAATTAACTACTCATTATACTAATTAAAAATTGAAAGAAACAATGAATTAAAGACATAATAAGTAAAAGAGAGAAGAAATGTACCATTAAAGTGTAGAAATTCGAGTTTGGAGAAGAAGAGCACAAAAGTTGAATACAAAAGATCGAATTTTGCCCAATGAAATGTTATAAATCGAAGCTAAGAGTTAGAGAATCAAAGAGAGGATTGAAAGAGCTTTCTAACGGTATATTACACTAATTCTAACTCCTAAAAACGAAGGAAATCGCCCAAATTGATCTTAAACTCCTTCCATTCGCGTCTCCCCTTTATTTTCTGCTGTTCTGATGTGTTTTTATAGCAGGAAACGACCCAAACGCATGTTTGGAAGGTTGGGAACGTGCGTTTGAGGCAGCTGCAACTCTGTATTCGAAAAAAAACAGTCCAAAACGCACGTTTAAAGCTCCAAACGTGCGTTTCGCATGATGAATTTTTTCTGCTGCAGTAAAACCTTCATAACTTCTTCATCCGAGCTCCGATTTGGGTGATTCAAGATGCGTTGGAAAGCTCTTTCAATTATCTACAACTTTTATGAAGAAGTCATGACCAGAAAATGCCTCCATCATGGGTCAAAGTGCTTCTGAATCAGAACAGTCACTCGGGCACCAACTCTTTCTCTTCCTTTTCCTATTCTTTCTTCTTTCTTTGCTCATTCTTGCACCTTGATCACACTTATCATCATAAATCTTCGCCTTCCGGGTTCTCGAGACACCATTTCCCTACATCATCACAACAACCAAAAACAACCAAAACATTCCGGAGGGTAAAAGTGCTCGGAATAGGGTCAATATCACTAAAAAAAGGTAGTAAACTATCAAAGTGACGGATTTACTCCCCGTGCTAATAATTCACGATATTGCCCCTAAAACGGTCTAAATCACCAAGAAACGTGCTAAAAGTGGGATAAGCGGGGTAAAAGATGCACCGAATCATGTAAAGTTGACTCATCATGAGGCGGTGTTATATTGCCGGAAATTTGAGACTTGATAATGTGTTATACGTGCCTAATTTGGCTTGGAATTTGCTTTATGTGCGTCAATTTTGGAATATTATGAATGACAGGCTCACTTCACTTCTACATTATGTGTTATGCAGGACCAAGCGATGAGGAGTGTGATTGGGGTGGGTGAACGTGAGGATGGACTTTTCTTTTTCCGGGGTGTTCCGAGTGCAAAGGTTTTGGCAGTGGACGGTGGGAGGTCGATGGAGTTGTGGCACCGGCGTTTGGGGCATCCATCGGAAAGGTACTTAAGAAAGTTCCGGGTGTGCATGTTTCTGGTAATTTAAATAAAAATGGTTGTGATGTTTGTTTTCGTGCAAAACAACTTAAGAAAGCTTTCCTATCGGTAGTAGCCGGGCTAGTCGGATTTTTGAACTTGTTCATTGTGACCTGTGGGGACCTTACGGGACTCGGTCTACCTGTAGTGCTTCCTATTTTTTAACAATCGTTGATGATTATTCAAGATCCGTTTGAGTTTATTTGCTTTATTATAAATTGGAAGTTGATACTATGTTTTTGAATTTTGTGGCTTTAATTGAGCGACGGTTTGGTCAAAAAATTAAGCGTATTAGAAGTGACAATGGCACAGAATTCCACGCTTGAATGAATATTTTACGAAGATCGGGATTATTTTTGAAACATCTTGTGTAGGGACACCGCAACAAAATGGTCGAGTAGAACGAAAAATAAGCATATTTTAAATGTGGCTCGAGCACTTCGGTTTAGGGGACACTTACCTCTCACCTTTTGGGGGGAATGTGTAAAGGCAGCATGTTATTTGATTAATAAGACTCCATAAAGTGTGCATAATTTCGAAACACCATATGAATGTTTATTTGGAAAATCCCCTACTTTGGATGTCATTCGTGTGTTGGGCTGCTTATGTTATGCGCATGATCAGAGACATAAAGGAAATAAATTTGCCAGTAGAAGTCGTAGGTGTGTATTTCTTGGATATATGTGTGCGAAGAAGGGATGGACTTTATTTGATTTAGAAACAAATGAGATTTTTGTTTCTCAGGACGTGAAATTTTTTTGAGCATGTTTTTCCATTGTCAGAGATGGAGAAAAAAAAAAGTGCCTGCAAATGAGTTGGCCAGTACGCAGGAGTTTTAAGAAATGATATTGATCTTAATGAGTGTTAGAAAATATACGCGGGAACGCAACGGAATTTAAAATTTATTTCCTTTTACCAAGATCGACTTCGTTTAAAACATAAACACGTTAAGTAGTAGACGGTGAATACTTTGTTTGATCTAAAAGATCGACGCTTTGACCATCTACGGAGAGTAGTAGTGCGCGAGCCGTCCACGTGTCCGGTCTCTATCAATATCCACACGAAGCGCCTCGCCGAATCCTCTCTGAATAGCTACTAGAAGAACCCGGTTGCTAGACCGTCATTTTCTCTCTCTCAAAACTCTCAAGAAGACTCTCTAATATTTTCTAGTAAAATATTTCTCTTGCAATTCTGATGTACCAAAGAGCTAGACACTCACCTCCTATTTATAATGAAGGTGGTGTCCCATATACCCTCTAAATGCCTTGGAAAAGAGTCTTGAGTGGAGTAGAGAGAAAGAAAACATTTTACTAGTAAAATAAGGAATATAGATATTCTAGATTTATCTCATTTAATATTCAATATCTTATATTGTATATTTCCAAGATATATATATCAATATCTAATATTGAATATCTTTATTATATTATCATAAATCAATTTACACATGTATATATATATATATATATATATATATATATATATATATATATATATATATATATATACATACATACATACATATATATATATATATATACATACATATATATATATATATATATATATATATATATATATATTACACATGTGCACATGTATATCACATATATACATGTCACACACACGTATATATATAAATACATATATAATATCTAATATCAATACATAATAATACTATGATTAATTAATTTGTAAAATCCATATTTATCTAATACACATAGACACATGTGCCCCATACATTATAAAATATGTATATTTAATTAATCAACATAATTAATATCTTGTGTTTAATTTATTCATAATAAATAAATACCATCATATTAATTTACCACTATAGCACTTTATAGTCGAGATAAACTTTCCTTATTCGGTTATCACTATAACCGCATTTTAGTCCGGCTAGATGATGTTCTATATGTGTCACCCGATAGGCTTCGAATATGTTGGCCGTAGACATAAAGTGCATTTATTAAAATATCCTTCATACCTAATGATCACGAAATAGCGACACATCGTGACCCCCAATCATCGGAAGAGTCAAATGCAATGGCTGCTACAGTTCATATGAAACGGTTACAATGTAAATAGAATCCTATCGTTGTTACAATATCCATATGGTCGTATCTCGAGTGTCAATACATTGACGACCGTATCTTATAATCTGAATATCATGCTCTTTCGAAATAACTCATTTACTCTCACTTTGCAAAGATTCACGAGAGCTAGACATTCCTTATAAGAAGGCCCTTTCGGATATTTACTCATAGTCATAGGATACGCGATTTCCGGACGAACAACATGAATCCTACGCATGCTTCAGTATCACACCCAATCACTACCGCATGATCGTCCTATGGCTAGGGGAAACCTCAATAGTGTCAAAGTATGACAATCCACACCGTGATGTCATGAAGACTCCGGTCTCAGGATAATTACACAACCGCCACATAGTGCGACACTTAATGTAAGTGGGTCAGTCTAACGTATACATTCTCTAATACACGTCCACGTACAGTCCAAGTGTCTCTACACTCCGATACATGAGATCTATCACTACCTTCAATAAGATAGAAGACATCCAATACGTGATAGTCTAATCGTACTATTAATCTCATCAACAATAATCACTATTATGATTTCTCTTTCACAGATTGACACTATGGACGTTATCATATATACAATATCGTAATTGGTCTGTTAAACCAACAAAAATACAATAAATGAAAGCCATATAATATATGTATAAACATAAAAAATAGTAGAAATAATCCGACCCGGGTGGATCTGGTCCCACCCGATTGGGTTTAGGACACTATTTCAACAATGAGTTGTCGATTGCTGGTAGCCCACAAGCCTCCACAACCATCGATGTGGGGCCGGTTGAAGGGGGATCGGTTGAGGAGGAGGCGGGAGGAAGTGATGTCGGGGCTGGTAGCGGGTAGGCCACCGCACCTCAGTTGGAGGAGGAGGTGGCGGGTGTGATGGAGGAGATGGTGGAAATGGGAAGAGGGAAGAGAACAAAATTTCCCAATTCTCGATATAGCGAGTTTGTGACGCATATGATCATGGAAAAGGAAAGTCCTTCTGAGCATTCATCTTCTTCATCGGCTTCCTCATGTACTCATTATCTTCTTTCACATTTTGTTGATTATAAGCGGTTTTCTAATAAACATCGCAAGTACCTCACAACAATCCCTGTAGATAATCATCATAAATCATTTACGGAGGTTGTTAAGCATGAGGGTTGGAGTGAGGCTATGGTTGAAGAAGTTCGAGCTCTAGAAGACCAAGGTACTTGGGAGTTACAGCCTTTACCTATCGGGAAAAATGCATATGGGAGTAAGTCAGTGTATACCGAAAAATATGATGAAAATGGGAACTTGCAACGGTTGAAAGCTCGCTTAGTGGCTTTTGGGAATCATCATGTAGAAGGTATCGATTATACTGAGACATTTGCTCTAGTGGCGAAGATGGTTACGGTTTGTACATTCTTGAGTGTTGCTGCGGTCAAACGATGGGATATTCATCAGATGGATGTCCATAATGCTTTTCTGCATGGAGATTCGCAGGAAGAAATTTACATGAAAATTCCTCCAGGATTTGAGAGGAGTGGCTCGAACTTGGTGTGCAGAATGCGGAAGTCCTTATATGGCTTGACACAGGCTCCACGGTGTTGGTTTGAAAAGCTAGCATCGGATTTGAAAGAGTATGGTTATCTTCAATCATATTCTGAGTATTCTTTGTTTACATTGCATAAAGATGGAGTTCAACTTAATGTTCTTGTCTACATAGACGACATGATTATTTCCGGAAATAATAAAGTGGCCATGACTATTTTTTAAGGAATATTTGTGCAAGTGTTTTAAAATGAAGGATTTGGGAGTTTTGAACTACTTTCTTGGTTTGGAGGTTGCTCGCAATAAAGCAGGGGAATATTTTTAAACCAGAGGAATTACGCTTTGGATATTATTCATGAAAGTTTGGTTTACTTGGTGCCAAACCGGGTGATTTTCCGATCGAACAAAATCATAAGTTGGCGTTGGCTGAGGGAGCTTTGTTGGATGATCCAGAAAATACCGTTGGTTGGTTGGTCGGCTTATCTATCTCGGTGTGACACGGCCTGAATAATCTTATTCCCTCCATGTCTTGTCCCAGTTTATGCAGGATCCTCGGGTTGAGCATTGGGATGCTGCTATACGGGTTGTGCGTTATCGAGGACGAAACTTGTTTTAAGGGGAATGGATGTAACACCCTGAAAATTCAAGAAGGGTATAAACGTAAAATGGAATGTAATTAATTATTTCCTATTTTATGTTAACCTAAAGGAAATAAATAAAAAGTTTAATTTAATAATGATAAAAGAAAAGGATTGAGTTATTTATTAATGGATTTAATTAATATATTTAAGGAAAGTAATCCCTTAATTTCTCATAATATCATCCACGGCAATTTATCTGAGAAATTAGAAAAGGGGGCAAAACACTAATGCTGTAAGAGCATGAAGGGAATCTTCAATCGCGCGGCTAATCCGTCAGGAATTGGTGTAGACAACAGTAGAAGAAATTGATCAACAGAAGAAGACGATTGTTTCCATACTTTTCGTTTTCAATACGGTAAACTTTTGTTTTAGCCCTAAATCTGAAATCTTATGTTCTTGAGGAGAAAATCTGAGTTCTTGTAGATTGGAGAATTGCCTAATCGTAGAAATAATGTTTAATTATTGTAGGTTGCTCGTAGGAGTGTGTGGTTCAAGAATTTAGCCATTTTTTCTTTCGTTTTCGCTTTCAAATCGCTTTTGGATTGCTAAGGTAAAAGGGTGTTCTAAACGGGTTTGTTTGGGGTTGTAATTCGTGTTAAACTTGTATTGGATTGTATATGCACTGTTACTGCAGGGTTGGTAGTGTTTTGGTACCCAAAAGGGTGCTGAAATTGGCTTAAAAAGTCAGAATTTCGAGCTGGAAATCGTACATGATGAAAAATTGTAGAAACATGTTGCTGACACGGTAGGCGAACGCCTACCATATGCATAGGCGGACGCCTATGGACATGTTTTCAGAACAAGCTCTCTGTTATTGTAGGCGAATGCCTACCACTTTGTTAGGCGGGCTCTGATGACGGTCAAATTATACCCGTAAAAGTCATCAACATTGTCCTTAAATCGGGATTAATAATATATAATTTATGATAAATCATCTGTTTATATTTATTATTTAATGTGATGTGATTAATAAAATATAATTTGGTATTTATCCGTTTTTATTATGTAATTTGGTATTTATCCGTTTTTATTTAAATATGATTTATTTTGGGATAAACATTTATTTTGTAGATTGAGATGATTTTTGGAGGATAAATGCAAATGGATAAATTAAATTACAAGATTAATCCAAGTAAATCCGGATGCATTAAAGATAAAGATCGGATAAGCACGGAAAGAGGAGTAAGGCATAACAAGAGCCGGCGAGCCAATCCGAAGCTCTCCAACAAAAAATGCGGCGGCCCTATCTCTTGCTTGGGGCGAAAATTGCTTTTGTCGGGAGATCGGCCGGGAGTTATCTCTTATTATTTTGATATTTTGAAATATATCTTTTAATTAGCTTGAACCCCTATAAATAGAGCTGTATGAATTTCATTTGAGACATACCATACACACTCTAGAAACGCAATATTACAATACTTTTAGTTTATCAATATAGTTCTTTTTATTTTATATCATGTTTCTTCATCACGGAGGCGATGGATTCATCGATTAGAGATTGCATTGAAGGATCGGAGGACCCTCCGTGTACGAGGGTAATGTCTATCCAAATATGTCGTTTTTATTCGTAGATCTATTTTATTTCGTTATGGAGTAGTCGTTTGTGTATTTATTTCGTGATGTAGTTAATTAACAAACCCATATTCATGTAGATCTAAGCCGTACGAAGGCGTTTTACGAGGAAATTCTAGAGTCACCGTTCTAGATCTACCACGGTCTATATGGTTAGATCTAGCCATCAAGATTCTAGTAATTTTCTGTGAACGACTTCGGCTACGTCGTGCTTTCTGTTTTTCATATAAACATGTAATAGATCTGTCAAATTTGTTACATCGTTCTCGTAAATTAATATGATATATTGTGAAAATTGTCATGTTACTAGGACATTAGTTAGCCGATCGTTTAGGAGGTGTGCCAACCCGTCCACGGTGGTTGCCTAGACGAGGTGACGATTTTAGATCGGCATCCCTAGTTTGGTATAGCATGCTTGTTATATGTTGTTCTATCCTGTCCAAGGAAGGATTCGTAATTAAGCATAAAGATCTTCTATCCGTTCATGAAGTAGATCCAGTTTAGGGGATGACTCCCGTAGCCAAAATATAATCAACCTTAATGTCTTTTCTGCCTCGGCCTTAGATATACATATATGGGGAGTAATTACTACTAAGCGTAATCAATACCGTTTGTTAGAGTCTTATAAAACCATAAAAATAAGTGTTTAGTGTCTTGTGTCGTATTGTTAGTCTTTGTGTTTTCTATTGTGTCAACCTTTATCTCTACGTTATAGTTGGTCGGAGACCGCCCTTTAATCTATTTTTAGTTTAATAACGTTGTACTTATTTAAGCCGAGTCTCTGTGGGATCCACCTCGACTCTATCTAGCTATACTACGATTGAACCTAGTTCTCTTGCTAGTTGGTTATTTAGGTATCGAGTTATTTTTATAACTTGACCGTCATCAAGTTTTTGGCGCCGTTGCCGGGGACTCGTGTCATTAAATTAAGTATAGCTTATTTTATTAAAAGTAGATTCATAAATATTGTGAATAGAGTCTGTTTAATTAGTTTTTATAACATAGAAATAATGTGTAAGAGTCGTAGAACAAATCTGGCGCGCTTCGCTCCGCCTCGTTTCTATACGGTGTTTGCTTTGTGTTTCTGTAATTTTTATATTTTTAGAGTCTGTTTTAGTTTAGTTTTTATTTATTAAGTCTAGTTACAAGATTAGCCATTAAAGTTTCTAATTGTTTATTGTTTTTGTTATTTTTATTTTTGTCTATTTTAGAGTCTCGCCAAAGGCAGTAGCCTTGGTGTATTTTAATTGTTTATTATTGTTTTTGCCTTGCAAATAAAAATATAAAAAAAAAAAAAAAAAAAACAAACAAACAAGCTACCCAGATTTCTAAGGATCCAAACGAGGAGCAAGGCGAGGAAAAATCTGAAGGAACACAACATTCCGATCAATCTGACTCAGACATGGAAGGATTACTAAATGAAGCCAACCAGGTAAATGAAAATAATTTTAATAATGCAAATTTTGTTAACCAAGCTGTGGCTGCATGGGAAAGGCGTACTTTGCAAAGCTATGCAACGCCTACCATTGAACAATTCATTCATGCTATCGTAGTACCTAAAAATGCTGCTGAAATTTATCACCCGAAACCTAATGTCATTCAAATGGTGGCAAACTATTCCACTTTTCATGGTATCCTGAATGAAGATCCTGGCATTCACGTGATGAATTTCTTAGAGATCGTTAGTACCGTGAAGCCAGAACTAGTTCCTGAGGATAACATTAAGCTGAGACTTTTTCCTTTCACTTTGAAAGATAAAGCTAAGCAATGGCTTTTCTCTTTAGAGGCTAGATCAATCACGACCTGGGAGGAACTGCTGCAAAAGTTCATGAATAAGTACTTTCCTTTAGGAAAGACCTTTAAGTTACGCCAAGATATCTTGGGGTTCAAGCAGCAACCTGGGGAGAGTTTTGATCAAGCTTGGGAACGTTTTAAGGAGTCCATGAGGAAGTGCCTCATCATGATATCCCTCATGGATTTTAATGCAAACCTTTTACCATGGATTGAGAGATACGGAGAAGATAAGAGTAGATGCCTCCAGCAATGGAGCGTTTGTTCTTTTATCTCCTGAGGAGGCACGAGGAAAGATGGAGCAAATAGCAATGAATAGCCAATGGGGAGGTGGTGAAATAGCAACTGTGAAGATGGCCGATAATCTTGAGGAGGATGTATCGCATAAGATCCTAAATACACTATTGCTCATAAATGATAAGGTGGATGGTATGCATGAGAGGATTGTACGCAGTAGAGACTGGAAAAGTGGACGGAAACGACTAGGCCATTTGAGAACGCTGGTATTAAAGAAGCCAATTACATTGGGAGATAGGGTAATCACTATGAAGGTTACAAACCAAATCATGACCAACCTGAATTCCGATGGAGTGATCCAAATGAAGGGGTAAAACCACACAACACTTATGTACCTCAGCAAGCTCAAACTTACGGTTGGGAAGTTGCACTTGAAAAGATGAGTAACACAATGTCTGACACTGTGAATCAATTAGCAAATTCCATGACTGACTTGGCTACAAACTTTAACCAATACTGTCAAAAGAATGATTCCAAAGTCACCAACCAAGAAGCCTTAGTCCGAATCTCTCATCAAATAGGACAATTATTTGAACAACATCAACTAGACCTCTGGGGATTTCCGAGCAACACCGATAGGAACCCACAGGGATGTGAATGCGATAATGATTAGAAGTGAAAAGGAGCTTACTCCAACAATCCCAAAGAACGAGGAAAATATAGAAGATGTTAGGGATAATGAGAAAGAGCTGAGGAGGCATTCACACCCCGCTAGAAAAGCCCCCGACGAGCAATTATCCTCCATCTCTACCATTTTAGGGAATAGTGATTGCGCCGCAGTATCTTTGCAAGGTGAGGTTGTTAAGTCTGAGAAACAACAACCATGGTTTAAAGATTATGTGAATTATTTATCCAGGAGATATTTGCCACCAGACTTGAACCAGCAGCAAAAGAAGAAGTTCTTTGCGGACCTTAAACACTATTATTGGGATGAACCCTATCTTTTTAAGCGTTGCTCGAGACAACATCTTTAGAAGATGTGTTCACGAGAGTGAATTCCTCGATATACTTAAACATTACCATACTTATGAAGCGAGGAGGACACATGGAGGGGACAAGGCTGGCGCTAAAGTTCTCCAATGTGGTTTTTTCGCCCAATCTTTACAAAACCGCATTACGAATATGCTAGATCCTGTCATTCATGCCAAATGACGGGCAATATCTCAAGAGAAATGAAATGCCACCGAGGAGTATCCTAGAACCAGAACTCTTTGATGTATGGGGAATTCATTTTGTGGGACCTTTCACTGCGTCTGTTTCAAATCGCTATATTTTGGTGGCGGTCGACTATGTATCTAAATGGGTTGAGGCCATTGCTTCACCTACCAATGATGCAAAGGTTGTGCTGCGGTTTTTAAAGAAAAATATCTTCACGCGGTTTGGAATCCTCGTGTCATCATTAGTGATAATGGGAGCCATTTCGTAATAAGTCGTTTGAGAAGTTAATGGCCAAGCACGGGTGAGACATAAGTTAGCTACCGCTTATCATCCTCAAACAAGTGGTCAAGTTGAGGTCACGAACCGAGAGATTAAGCGCATCTGGAAAAAGCTGTGAACCCAACAAGAAAGATTGGTCGTTGAAGTTAGATGACGCTTTATGGGCTTATCGGATCTGCGTATAAGACTTCCATAGGTATGTCCCCATACGCATTGTTTTGGGAAAGCGTGTCATCTACCGGTTGAACTTGAGCACCGTGCCTTGGCGGGCTACTCGTATGTTGAATTTGGATGAAAGTTTAGCCGGAGAGAAGAGATTGTTGGAATTAACTCGCTTTAGAAGAGTTTCGCATTGAAGCTTACGAGAATGCTCGGATCTATAAAGAGCGCACTAAGAGATTTCATGATAAAAAGATCATTGACCGCACCTTTAAGGTGGGTGATATGGTTCTTGTTTACAATTCACGCTTGAAACTTTTCCCGGGAAAGCTAAAATCAAGATGGTTTGGCCCTTATAAAGTGAGTAAAGTATTTCCTTCCGGAGCTGTAGAGGTAAGTCACTTGGATGATCGAAAGACTTTTGTGGTGAATGGCCACCGAGTAAAGCATTACCTCGGGAATCAATTTGATAAGGAGGAAGAAGTATTTACTCTCGGCAATCCTAGTTACAACTAGACCATAATGTGAGTACAGTCGAGCTAACGACTATAACCATAGAACTATTTCTTAAAACTATATTTTTGATTTGTTTTTGTTTTTGCTTTTAATAAAGTAGCATGAGACTGTTAAGGTTTTTTTCATCTCGCCATGTTCCGAGTCTCAGTTCGGAATAAACGAGGTTTTTTCCTTAATAGCCGACATGTGAGTTTTGTAGTTTTAACTCTTTAGTTTTCTGTGTCGTTGGTTGTATAAATTAAAGTGGCTTAAATTGTTTTTGGATATTCTATATCTAATTACTGCCACATTATTTTATAACTTCCATTGACATGTTATTAACGGTTTCGTGGAGTTTCGTTTGGTTTGCTTAAACAGGTTTTAAATGCTTCCTCCACGACGTGCTTGGACTAGAACTCTATTCTGCATCTACTTGAGAGCCGTTTCCAGAGCTAAGTCTTTTTCTTAAATTCTCCTTTTTCTTTGTCATTGGGGACAATGCCAAGTTTAAGCGGGGGGTAGGAGACTTAGCCATGACGTGCTATAATTAAACAATTGGATGAAACGGTGAAAAATGAAAAATTTTGAACAAATGCCAAATTAATTATCTCGTACCCTTAGAATTATGAGTTCTTATACATAGAATTAATAGGAAGGAACCAAGTTGCGTGATTACGTGATCATATTATACTTATGTAAATGTGAACTTAAGGATATTCATGCCAACTATTGCAAGTAGTTATTTATTATTTGATTACTCAAATTTGAATCATTTAATACCACACAAATTATAATAACTAAGAAGAATTATGTGTACATTGCGTAGATGATTGGTTATGCAGACTTAGAGTCGATATTTATCTCATTGATGTATTCTTATTTTCTAGCCATCAAAGCGGAGTAATAAGCTTGAGAATTATCGTGTTTTGACAATGAGTTAAACATCTTTGGGCTTGTAGTAACATTACCAAAGTAGCCCCACGCTTGTGGTAATATTCAATGCTTCCACTAATCCGTGAGAGAAGGATTCTTGCAATGCATACTTTACCTTTTAAAGCAAGTTTCTTTCTTGAGAAGTGGTAAAGTTTGAAACTATGAAAATGTAAAAATTTAAATTTTTAAGAGGCTTTGAGTATTTTCTCGGTCTCCAAGTCCAAAAACCTTGTGGATGACGCTCTTGCTTATTGCACCATGACTTTAACCATTGCGAGGCTTAGGAAGTAGGAATGTCGATGTTGGTAGGTTAAGACTGCTGGGTTAGCATAAACTTTAATCTTGCCACGAATATATAAAACCAAATGCACATGCACACATCACTTGATTCATAACGAGTAGTGAATAATGGATACCTTATGAGCATGAATGGTATGAGTTGACTCGAGTTTCTTGTGTAAGTATGATTTGACCATGGAAATTGTTGTCTTGGGGAATGACTTATTGATGCTTTGTTCGGGACGATCAAAGTCTAAGTGGGGGGTAGTTGATGACGGTCAAATTATACCCGTAAAAGTCATCAACATTGTCCTTAAATCGGGATTAATAATATATATTTTATGATAAATCACCTGTTTATATTTATTATTTAATGTGATGTGATTAATAAAATATAATTTGGTATTTATCCATTTTTATTATGTAATTTGGTATTTATCCGTTTTTATTTAAATATGATTTATTTTGGGATAAACATTTATTTTGTAGATTGAGATGATTTTTGGAGGATAAATGCAAATGGATAAATTAAATTACAAGATTAATCCAAGTAAATCCGGATGCATTAAAGATAAAGATCGGATAAGCACGGAAAGAGGAGTAAGGCATAACAAGAGCCGGCGAGCCAATCCGAAGCTCTCCAACCAAAAATGCGGCGGCCCTATCTCTTGCTTGGGGCGAAAATTGCTTTTGTCGGGAGATCGGCCGGGAGTTATCTCTTATTGTTTTGATATTTTGAAATATATCTTTTAATTAGCTTGAACCCCTATAAATAGAGCTGTATGAATTTCATTTGAGACATACCATACACACTCTAGAAATGCAATATTACAATACTTTTAGTTTATCAATATAGTTCTTTTTATTTTATATCATGTTTCTTCATCACGGAGGCGATGGATTCATCGATTAGAGATTGCATTGAAGGATCGGAGGACCCCTCCGTAATACGAGGTAATGTCTATCCAAATATGTCGTTTTTATTCGTAGATCTATTTTATTTTCGTTATGGAGTAGTCGTTTGTGTATTTATTTCGTGATGTAGTTAATTAACAAACCCATATTCATGTAGATCTAAGCCGTCACGTTAAGGCGTTTTACGAGGAAATTCTAGAGTCACCATTTCAGATCTACCACGGTCTATATGGTTAGATCTAGCCATCAAGATTCTAGTAATTTTCTGTGAACGACTTCGGCTACGTCGTGCTTTCTGTTTTTCATATAAACATGTAATAGATCTGTCCAATTTGTTACATCTCGTAAATTAATATGATATATTGTGAAAATTGTCATGTTCTTAGGACATTAGTTAGCCGATCGTTTAGAGGTGTGCCAACCCGCCCACGGTGGTTGCTGCAGGCGAGGTGACGATTTTAGATCGGCATCCCTAGTTTGGTATAGCATGCTTGTTATATGTTGTTCTATCCTGTCCAAGGAAGGATTCGTAATTAAGCATAAAGATCTTCTATCCGTTCATGAAGTAGATCCAGTTTAGGGGATGACTCCCGTAGCCAAAATATAATCAACCTTAATGTCTTTTCTGTCTCAGCTTAGATATACATATATGGGGGAGTAATTACTACTAGCGTAATCAATACCGTTTTTTAGAGTCTTATAAAACCATAAAAATAAGTGTTTAGTGTCTTGTGTCGTATTGTTAGTCTTTGTGTTTTCTATTGTGTCAACCTTTATCTCTACGTTATAGTTGGTCGGAGACCGCCCTTTAATCTATTTTTAGTTTAATAACGTTGTACTTATTTAAGCCGAGTCTCTGTGGGATCCACCTCGACTCTATCTAGCTATACTACGATTGAACCTAGTTCTCTTGCTAGTTGGTTATTTAGGTATCGAGTTATTTTTATAACTTGACCGTCATCAGGCTCCTACCAATTCAGTGAGTTTTGAAGTTCTATAGGGATGCTGGGCGGAGCCTAAAGAGCCGTAGGCGTGGGCCTAACTCCCAAAAGTGTTGTTTGGCCTATTTTCGAAGGCTATCGATATGTTATGGCCCTATGGACATAGGCCACCTCCTAAAGCAATATTTAAGAATGTTTGATTTGTTATTATCTCAGAACTTGGTATGCATGCATTTGAGGGCATTATGTGTTATGTTGAAATGTCTAACTACGACTTACAGTAGCCTTGGCTCAAAGACTACAACCGAGACCTCTCATGGGGAGAAGGTGGAAGCACCGGAAGGTGTTTGTTTGAGACTCATGGGACATTGACTTAGTAGTATTTGATCATTTTACAACGTGTTAGGTAGTGTTATTAGTTGTCTAAGACTAGAAGTCCATAAGAAGCCTTTTTATATGAATGAACCGGATGGTTAAAATTAAACTCGTAAATACATAAGTGTGTCTGAAAGCTAAAACATCAATATCATTGGTAAGGCACGTTTTAATATCGAAGCATGGAACACTTACAACCCCCTTGAAGCTGTGTGTCAAAGGCCAATGTGTAACTCCCACACGGAACCTAAGTCCGTGCCCCTAGAGAGGTGGTTAAATGTCTTGGTGCGTATTCACCACGCAAAATGTCCTTTGATATTGATGTAACAAACGTATGTGTGTGAGGATGTACTATATGTACTTACCCCGTCTTCTTTCTTGATCCCACTCCGAGAAGATGATGTTTGTAGGTTGTTTTGAGGCCACCGATGTATGACCGGAGATGTTGCAAGCGCTTAAGTTTACTTTTCTTTATTGCATTGTAATTTGGTATAAATTCTCTTATTCATTGTAATGATAGAAATCGGTGAGTTGAGTGTATGGTTATCAAGTTGTAATGGATTTATTGTATTTGATGGTTATAGTAAGTCTTTTGATGTTGTAATAGATGCAACTTGTGTTGCTTCCGATCGTTTATTAGTTGTTTTAGTTACTCGAGTCAGTCGTTTTTGTCTTCTGCTTGTTTTTTGATGTCTGCTTACATAAGGATTACGTGTATAATTAGACTAAATCTTGATTATATGTCTGCCGGACGTTTTTTTTCGGATAAAGACTCAGTATCCGGGACAATGACGTCACACAAACAAATGGAACGAGGGCATGCCTTAGCCCAAGATGTTAAATTGAGTCAAAAGACTTAAAACCATCTAAGCTTCTTGGTATAGTTTTTTTTGTAATTGAACATGAGAACACGTAAAATACGGTGAATAGTGATAATTTTTTTATAAAATAAGAAAATCATTCGACTATCTCTATATTGTGTTTTTTTTTTTTTTTTTTTTTTTTTTTTTTTAATGATCTTTTAAGAAAGATCATACTAAATCTACCTATAATCGAGAAAATTATTATTTTTAAATACTGCCGTTGTGCGAGTGAGATAACGATAATAGATTTCTTTTCACGTTCGTCTATTTCTCAAAAATCTATATAAAATTTTCTATAAAAAAAAAAAAGCATATATAAAATTGAGACGGGCGAGTGCATGCATCGCAGTCGCAGAAAAAACGAGAAAAAAAACACTCTCAAGTCTCAAGTAGTATATTTAATGACAGTTGTTGATCAAGAAATGTGTTCCAACCATGAGCTGTTAATGATTATATTATGTTAAATTGAGTTGATGGGATTGTGGGGTTATGAATTTACGAATATTCAATATCCGGACAGCCATTGTTAATGATTAAATTATGTTAAATTGAGCTGATGGGATTGTGGAATTATGAATTTAGGAATTTTCAATATCCGGACAGCCATCATCCAGGGAGGGTAATTCCCAGTCCCGCAGCTCACTCCTTGTTGTCGTTCCTCTGATTAATTTAGCTTCAAACTTCACTCTCTCCTATTTTGATTTTACCGAAAAAGAGATAGATAAGTACACTATTACTTTTCCTCGACGTTTGACTTCTTGGAACCTTACAAAGAGATCTGATAGTGATCGCATTTGTTGTTTTTCTCTTACAATATCTCTTCATAGTCTTCGAAAAAGTTTTCATCTTTTGTCTACTTTTTCGAGGATTTCTTCAGATAAAGAAACAAATTAGAGCCCAGTTTTTTCTGTGACTAGTGGTGCCTTAAAGCACCATTTTTTTTTTTTTTTGCTTTATTATTATTATTATTATTATTATTATTATTTCTTCTTCTTGCCATTTTGGGTTCACAGTAATAAAAATCCACTTGGGTTTGGTTCCCCTTTCCTCCACATGTGGGATTGTGTTGTTCTGAATGTGTTATGTATGTAGAAATTGGTGTGTATAAGCAAAAAAAAAGTGATTTTGGTTGAAGAAGGTGGACAATGTCAGAGAATGCAAAGGAATCAAGGTCACTTGCCTTGACTCCAACATGGTCTGTTGCTTCTGTATTAACCATCTTTGTTGCTGTTTCACTTCTCGTTGAACGATCCATTCATCGATTATGCAATGTGAGTTAATTAACCGTTTCTTGCATTTCAGCTTCTTCAATTTTTTATTTCCTGCTTCAAATCATGTAATAATGTACAATGGTGATTCATTTGGTTTGGATATGTTTGCTTTGAGCATGCAAAGACAACTGACCCTTTAGGCTTCTCTACTTTTTAGTACCCTTTTTCTTTTTGTTTGGGTGCTACTTATAAAATTATGATCTGCTTGTCAATTTATTTTTATTATTATGCTGAGGTGCTTATGGTAATACTTACAGCATTTTCTTGCAAAGATTTGCATTGAAGAATAACAAAATGCCTCATTTTACAGTGGTTGAGGAAAACTAATCGGAAACCTCTGCTTGCAGCAGTTGAAAAAATGAAAGAAGGTATTTTATAGATTGGTGATATGATTTTTCCAGTTACATATTCACTTTGATACTACTACCTGTTGTTTAACTAAGTGTCTTTTTTGGTGTGTTTTGTTCTTATGTAAAACAGAGTTGATGCTTCTTGGTTTTATATCTCTACTGCTGACTGCCACAGCTAGCACTATATCCAATATTTGCATTCCATCGAAATTCTATCAAGTGCATTTGCTCCTTGCAGCAAGAAAGAAGTTGAAGCAGAAAAACAAAATGATAGTGTAAAGCAACGGAGCCTACTGGCAATGCTTTTCTCACCACATTTGTCTAGGAGAGTGCTGCATGGCGTAAATCAGCATACCTGCAAAGAGGTATGTTAATACCGAGCACGCTTTAGTATGTTTACCTTATACAACATTTAGTACAAACACGTAGTCATTTTAGTACACTGTGTATGCTTCATGACCTTTACCTTTTTCGGTTGGAACATTTTCTACAATATGAAAGTGTTTTTTGCCATGATTCTTCATATACAACATTTAGTACATACAGTCATTGTGTATCCAACGTTTGTCTTAAGTTGTGTTAAATATGCTTGCTTAGTTTTCTTTCTGGTGAAAACTTTTCGTTTTTTTCTATTTGCTCTGAACCACTTTAATGCTTTATTTTGTTTACAGAATCATGAATCATTTGTGTCATATGAAGGCCTAGAACAGCTGCATCGCTTCATCTTTGTCATGGCAGTTACGCATATAGCTTACAGCTGCTTAACTATGTTGCTGGCAATTGTGAAGGTCTCGAATTTTCTTATTATGTTACTTTAGCCTATATTCATATTGGCCCCATATTTCAGATTCTACTTTTGATCTCAGCGTTATTGTTTTCTTCTTGATTTCACGCGACACTCAATTATTTAAAACATTTATGCACCTAAGCAATTTTCTTTGGATGAACCACGTAGTATGTTCCTGAAAATGATCATATTGAGCCTAGGTTTCAGGTGGAAACGGTTTGAATCTAAGACGTGACAGAAAACATCGTTTTAGTGCTGTCAATTTCCCGAGGAGAAGATGCATGAGCAGAAATTTGCTATGACACTTCATCCTATCATGATTATGTAACAAAAACTGCTGTTTTCTGATTGCTTTCCCATCTTTAAAAGATTCACCAGTGACTTCCAGAAAGTAAACGTAATTCACTCACAACATTACTGAATTGGCCTTCATTTGTCCAGTAAATGCCACGGGATTTTAATAATTTTTTTTTAAGTTTATGAATGAAAGATTAGCAAATGATTGTGATAGTTGCATTTTTTGTGTGGTTTAATCTTATCATTGATAATCCGCCTCATGTTTACCACATTACAAAGTAATACTACCTTTGTCATCTGTTTGTGCTTTTCACACATATTAAGAAACTCAATAAATGATCCACTTTTGTATTATATGGACTAGATTGCCCTTTCTTTCTCCTACCAATAAATGTTATTGTTGTAGCAATGAATAATGGAAAAAAGGGGTAGAATGAGTAAAATAACATTAAATACTGCATTGGTTTTTGTAAAGTGACGGATAACATGGGAAAAACATGAAGTGCTAAAGTGGCAGATAAAACGGGACTGTGATAGTAATGGAGTTTATAAATGTAAAGTATAGTAGTGTTTGGCTACCTCGTGGGGCATTTTTAGCCGAGAAGATGCTTCAGGCTGCCAAGTATTCTAATTTTCTCCCGTTAATCCACAGCCGGTTATAAGACATGATTGAATCCGTCTTCACTTATTGTATTGTTCCTTTTCCTATTAAAAGCATTATTTATGTTTAGTGAGTTTCTGTTTTTCTTTGTAATACACAGCTGGTTAAATGCATTGTTTGATTTGGCCAGATTCACAGTTGGAGGGACTGGGAGAACGAGGCCAATTCTGACGAGTATGATTCATTAGTTGGTAAGTTCAAACGATTCTCATTTAATTGGCTTGTAGTAATTTAGTAATGCTCTACATCCTTGATCCCGTTAAGTTTATAGGATGCATCGAAATATCTTTGGCCAACAAGTGTTTAGCTTATCCTACAGTTGTGGAACTTGTGATAGCAATAGTAAAACTCGTGCGCTATAAGGTTACTAAACGTGCAAAGCATCATGTTTTGCAATTAATATCTATCAGTTTGCTACTTATAATAAATATTAATGGATAATGTGAAGTGTCAAAAGGATAGGGTTGTAATTCTGCACATATTCTGAAGAACCTTTCTCACTTTTGAAGATTCATCTCATCTTAGTTAACACGACCCTTGTCAATGAAAATGAACCTAATTGTCTTGTCATTACCAGAAACATAAAAGATGTTCTTCTGACTTCATTGTCATAACTTATTGGAATTGTTAGAATTAGAGAAAAGCCGATTATCGTGTGTCATTTTGTAGCTCCAGAAGAACCATGCACTAAGGTTAATATAAAACTAATAAAACCGGTATCAGACATCCACAATGGTATGGAAATGAACACTTTGCTTATTTATGATGCAGAAACAACCAGAGTAAAAGACGATGCAAAGGCAATCAACTTTCGTTAGAGTCCAAACATCACATCCCTTGAAAAGTAGTGTGCTTATTTGGCTGGTATGTGTTGGTCTTTTATCAAGGGATGTTATTATTCTTTCTTTTACTGTCTATAGATTAAAAAAAAAATCATTTAAAAATAAAATCTTTCATATATGATACTATCTTCAAACTGTGCAAATGATGTAACTTTTGATCATGTTATATAGTTTGGCTTTTTTTCCTTTAGTTGTGTTCATTGGCTTGAAATTGTCAGGGGTTTATAATCTGACTATACTTTTGTTTGTCTTCTCCTTTGGAAAAATACTGGTCATATAAATCTGAAGACATGTTTTATTAGGCAATTCGGACGTTCAGTGGTTCGCCATGATTACCTAATCCTCCGCAAGGGCTTCATCACGGTATGTTGTTTCTTAAGGACAAGTTCTTGATGGATTTCAAACTCTCTCTCCGACTTTTTCTTCTCTTTTTTTTATTTTGTGCTTTTTGAAAAAAAATTAAGTTATAATCCTTTTCAGTGTCTTATATTAATCCCCAATGCTATGATATTACTTTTCTTAATTTTAGTCTCGAAATCCTTTAAAAATGCTGCATTTAGTCCCTAAAAATGCTGTATTTCATAATATAAACTGTAGGGTGGATTTCATGAGCCTTATATTTGGTTCATAGCTTATTTCTTTACTTGCTTATTGGGAGATTCTGTACATGTACAATACTTAAAAGGCATTCATGTGTTGTTAATCCATGGCAGAACCACCACCTTAAATCGACATACGATTTTCACAGCTATATGATACGCTCCATGGAGGATGAGTTCCAAAGGATTGTTGGTGTGAGGTAAAGACAATCTAATTGACGACACCCTATTAATCTTTGAGCCTCATATTTAAGTTTTCTTACATATTTCCTTGAATTGATTGAGATTCTTGAAATTCAGCTTGTTTTAAGTCAAGTCAGTAATGTGTCAATCCTAATTCAATTTCATTTTCCTTTTCCATGGCTTTTATTTGTGAATCCTTTCTTTCCTTAATCGAGCAGCTTTTGTAATTGAACTTGTCTTGAATTTTTTGATAGTGGGCCACTCTGGGGCTTTGTCGTGGCTTTCATGCTGTTTAATGTAAAAGGTATGTCTTCTTACTACATAGGATCTGAAAAACCGAGCATTTCAATTTCTGTTCAGGTAGCCATTCAAGGCTTCTTTTGACAGATGCAAATTTGCAGGATCTAATCTCTACTTCTGGATTGCACTGATCCCTGTCTCGGTACGTTGTGATTCAACTGAATTCTTGACTGTTTTGGTTGTGATGCTTCATATATCGCATGATTTTTCCAACATTTGAAAAGATACAAAAAGGGATCTTTCTCTAAGACATACCCTTTAAAACTATAAACCACTCGCTTTTTAATTTCTCATTTGAACTGATATATTCATAAAGTAATACAAAGTTCACATTGTGCGATGCCAGTTCTTGTTGTCTTCTGATACTGACACACCCCTTTTTTAATTAGCTTGTTCTGACTGTTGGCGCGAAGTTGCAACATGTTATAGCAACGTTGGTGTTAGAGAGTGCTCTCTCATCTGGAGCAAAGCTAAAACCACGGGATGAACTTTTTTGGTTTAAAAAACCAGAACTTATGTTGTCCTTGATCCACTTTATTCTTTTCCAGGTTTGGAAATTAAAAACCAAGAAGATTAATGAATGCCCTATTTATTTTCCACAACTGCTTATATAACTAGTGTGTGCTTTTAACTCTTTGCAGAACGCGTTTGAGCTGGCTTCTTTTTTCTGGTTCTGGGTATTCTTCCTTTCATAACTAAATAATTCTAGTAGCTGTTGGGAAGCCATACATAACGCTTCTCTTTTCTCGGTTTTTGTTTTTAATGAAATTGTGCTTGTTTTTACAGTGGCAATTTGGGTATAACTCATGCTTTATAACAAACCACAAACTTGTGTATCTTCGGCTATTTGTCGGGTAAGAACAGCTTTTGGCAGTTATGAATGCTACAGAATATATATTACTAATAATACAATTCAGATTAGTTGAAGTTGACCTTTTACCATATCATATGTTTCCTTCAATTAGATTTGCAGGGCAGTTTCTATGCAGCTATAGTACCTTACCGCTCTACGCTTTGGTGACTCAGGTACATCAGTACACTCAAAGCATACGTATCACAATATCTCACATATCACATTGTCTAGTATGTTTTCATGATAAGGTTAGCTTCTTATCGAACCATTCTTTTCTTTTTTCAGATGGGTTCAAACTACAAGGCGGCTGTGATTCCACAGAGAATAAGAGAGACAATCCATGGTTGGGGAAAGGCAACTAGGAGGAGGAGAAAGTTAGGGTTCTACCCTGATGATTCAACTATTAGGACAGAAACAAGCACCGTAATGTCCCTTGAAGATTACGACAACCGGTCAATCGATAGTCCTAGACAGTCGCAACATGCTGGTCCTGCAATAATAGAGTTGCAACCTCCTCCTATTGTTATAAGTAACCACCATCATTCCCCGGTTCGTAACCAAAGTGGTTCTAATCGTGGTGGTACTCCTCTACTCCGTCCTTCTGTTTCAATTTCTTCCTCGCATTCGCCTAGATTAATGTCTGAAGACTCCCCAAGATCGTACTCAATGCCAGCACGAAGGGACTAAAAAGATTTGTGCCGTATAAAGATTCAAATGTTTTAGAACGAAACTTGCAGGAAGGGCGAAAATCTCTCTTGTAGAAGGTTTGTAAGAGTGTAATAGCTTTGTTTGGTTAAGGTTTTCGTATGTACATGTTGTCCTATATCCAACCTTTTGAATAGATCATGTGTAATTATTACTAGAAGATTATCATTATTGATACTGATTGTGTATAATCATCTTATTGATCATTATTAAGACCACAGACTGAAATAACAACTTTCATCTTATTCATGTAGGCAAAAACTCTCTTTATTATTCAAATTAAAATGGAAATAAAATTGACCATAACGAAAAATTCGTCGGATATAGTATTTTGACTGATAAAACTACAATGATATGAGAATCATGAGCTGATCTACATGAACAAAGTGAGAAGAATTACTTCTTTTTGGAAACAAAGGGGAAAAAGTATGGATGGCCTTATTCGCCACTGTCAGCACTTGATGCAGCAGCTTCCAAACCTTCAGCAATCATTTTAGCCCGATTTTGTGCTTGCCTTTCAACAGCAACCATGTAAAGACCTGTGAACACGAAGAATACCCGAATAAGTCACAACAGCTTGAGAGACAACAAACTAGAAACATTCAAAAACACTTCATTTTGTTGAAGATGTATTTCTTAGTGTCCATCTCAATCACATTGCAAGACACTGTCTGATTAAACGATTGTTAAAGATAACCGTGAAACAATATTGGCAGGGTTTCAGCTATCTGGTGAATTATACAAACAAGCATCTGTTCATATTATGAAGTTTCTAACTTGAATCCAGATCCTCTCTAGCAAGGCTAGTGTAGTTTCTAATCGGATTCTTTGGGAAGGAATAACGAATCCGGATCCTCTCTAGCAAGGCCGGTGTTCTGATTTGTCCAGTAACATCACAAAGCACAAGGTAAGCTTACTTTTATCCCGTAAGGCAAATGCTCCGGTATGTCAGGTGAGCTTACTTTGCATAAAGCAAAGCTTAATTTGTGATGTTATTGGACAGATCACAACACCGGCCGGATCCGGATCCGGATCCGGGCTCAGGAAAAACAATATCCAGTGGAAATTAGTAAATACTGACTAGTTTGAAGTTCTCTTAATTCATAGTAAGACACAGAGACCTGATCTTTGTATATTAACTGACTGATGATACAGCTGCTGGATGATAATTGCAAAAAGCCATAAGTGAGAAGAAATTTCTACAAAGGAATCAACTTTATGACTACACGAAACGGGCTATAGAATGGGTGATAATGCCTATAACTAATATAATCAAAGACTACAAGATAATTAACTCATGAAGGTCCCTTTCATACCAATGGCACTTCCGATTGCGCAGACCCAAAGAATCCTTGAGGACCATTTATCAGGAATAACTCTATCTCCAAGTCCCATCTTTTACCCTACAAAAGAAGTGCCAACATAGTTACCTATTATACTGAACTAAAAAAAATCTCTGGAAAAAAAACCCCCAAGGAATAGCATGTGGTTACTAAAGCATCAACTCCACACAAATAGTTTATAATACATGCTGTTTCATAGTTAACAGAACAAGAAATATACACTTCAGTCAAATTCAAGAAGCTGAAAGATTAACTACCATTATCCAGTTTTCTTGTTGAAATAACATTACTTGAAATAACATATTTACCCGTACGTATGATCATAAACAGTAAAGTACTGATATTACAAGTTTATACAATAATAGGGCAATGTTATTGGCACCACAATGAATCTAACAGGGCACCACCACACTTCGGAAAAAAGTTCAACTTTGCAGTGGTCGAAATCTGCATTCGATCTCTCCTAAATTGACTATGAAGAGGTCGAATTTCAGTGTACTACCCCGAAAGTAGATTAAATATGGTACCAATAACAATGCCCATTAAAATATTAATCAATCAACTTGCACTGTATAATTATCTGGAGAAACAGCTACTACCTCGATTGCAAAAACCAAAATAATTTTTGAACGAATGCATCTGCAGACTGCAAATGTCAGATTTTGTGAATCATTACAGAGAAAATCAAATAAACTGAAAGCCCTTTAAACCCTAAAACGGACCTTCTTTGTCAAAGTAGAAATAAAGCAAGCGAAATGAAAGTGATTTTAACTGTAAGCATGAAGAATTTTGCTTGCTTGATTTTCTACACAGCTATAAAAATGAATGTAGATAAAAATGAATGATTTTCTACACAGCTATAAAAATGAATAACTGCAGTCTGCAGCTAGAGGAAAAACGCAGTATATAAGACCTAGTGCAACTCAACTCACCAGGAAATGCTTGTCAAAATCTATCCACCGATCAGCACTCCGGTGTCGTCAGCACTCCCTTTCAATTTTGGTTTTGTGTTTGCAACTGCATTTAACCCCAGAAATTTGATAGCTCCATCCAATAAACAATTTTAATACATTTGCTTTATTATACTAATAACTAGTGAACCTGAGCCGTGCAAGACACGACAGGCTCAATATAAATCGTTACCAACGATAACATCAGAGAATAGATCCCGACGTGAAATAAATCGCGTAAAACTTAAAAACCGTGAATAAATTAACGACAAGACAAAGAGAAAGAACAAAAACATATCACATTCTCTGCGCAAGTGGCGCCTACTTAGAGGCGCCAAGATTGTGAATCACCTCTTCTTGGTACTATCGGGACCTACAAAATAAACCACAATATGATGTATCGGAGAACGATGTCATAAAGTCGATCCTTTAACTTTCGACTTTACGTAATGAAACATTATAGATAAACATATAAGCGGACCATAACTACACAAATAAATCTCGGGGACGCTTAATGCTTGAAAAAATGTGTTTACTCATTTTCTATCTGACATTTCTTTCTTATCATTAATGAATACGTCTATTGATCTCGTGTTCATTCATTTGGTGGAAAAAACACGTGTCAAGTTGTGCTGAAAAATATAAAAAGTGATTTGGTATTCCAACGTCGATTTTAGTGAAGCTCGTAAAGAAATTGGCGTCGGTTCCACCGACGTTATATTGTTCAAAATAATAAGCATTTAATGTGGTGCGCGGTCCACGTCGGCACATGGACACACATTCTTGGCGCGGATATTTGTTTGGCCATATTTTTTTGTTGTTGTATTTTATAACTAAATTTGAGTCATCTTCCATCGTACACTACACAGTAGAACTTCAAATCCATCTATCTTTCCTTTTTTTCTTCTTTTCTGCACAAACTACTAACGGTACACGTTTGATAAATAAAAAAAAATACACGTGTTGATGTATTTTATAGATAAACTTTGTTCATCTTCCATCGTACACTACACAGTAGAACTTCAAATCCGTCGGTCTTTCCAATTTTTTTTCCCTTTTCTGCATAAACTACTAACGGTACACGTTTAATAAAAAAAAAATGCACGCGTTGATGTATTTTATCGTTAAACTTGACACAGTAGAACTTTAAATCCATCGGGCTTTCCTTTTTTTCCCCCCATTTTCTGCACAAACTATTAACGGTACACGTTCGATAAAAAAAAGTACACGTGTTGATGTATTTTATAGCTAAACTTGGTCCATCTTCCATCGTACACTACACAGTAGAACTTCAAATCCAGTCGGTCTTTCCTTTTTTTCTTCCCTTTTCTCAGCGCACAAACTACTAACAGCACTGCGTTTAATAAAGAAAAAAAAGTACACGTGTTGATGTATTTTATAATTAAAACTTTGGTTCATCTTCCATCGTACACTACACAATAGAACTTCAAATCCGTCGGTTTTTCCTTTTTTCCCTTTTCTGCACAAACTACTAACAGTACACGTTTGGAAAAAAAAAACCCACAATGGTAAAATAAAAAATAAAAAAAAAAAGGAAAAAAAGTTACACGTGTCGGCTAAGGAGGTGCCTTACTAAGCTCTTGAGGCTCATCTCCTTAGCTTCTTATAGATATAAATAATAATATAAGATAAGATAAGAGATAAGATTAGGGGTGGCATTTGGACCGGGCTAGCCCGACCCGGCCCGGACCCGACCCGGTTTTCTGAGCCCTAACCCGCCCCTGAACCCGCCCCAAACCGGAATTTTTAGGGCGTGCCGGTCCTAGCTTCCCAACCCGTGACCCGCCTGCCCGGCCCGCAACCCGGCCCAGAACTCCACCTGCCGGCCTGCCTCGAACCCGCCTGACCCCGCCCGCCCGCCCGGCCCGCCCGCCTTGACCCGCCCGCCCCCCCCCTCTTTTTGAATTTTTGAATTTTGAATTTCCCCCTCTTTTTGAATTTTGAATTCCCCCCCCCACACTTTCATTCTACACCTATAAATACACCTCTATATCATTCATTCTCCTCACACCTCTCTCTCTCAAATCTCTATCATTCTCAATATTCTCATTATTAAATTACTACTACAATATTAAATTACTTCTATCATATATTCATACTATACTCTTTTACTCATTTATAAATTTATAGTTTTATACTCTTTAGTCTTTTATACTCTCTAGTCTTTACTATCTACAAATATGGATAATATTTTTGGACAAGCTTGTGGTGTGAAATTTTTGGTGATATTCCCGTATTCGACTCACAAGATGTACAAGTTTTTTCGAATTCGAGTTACGGTTCGACGCTACAATTTCAACAATTTGGTATGTATCTATCAATTATTTTTGTTTTAATTTGTTTTAATTTATTTTTGTTTATTTTAAATTCGTTTTAATCACCATATTTAATTTGTTAGGTGGCGGTGGCGGTAGTGGTAGTGGTAGTGGTGGTCCTAGTGGTAGTGCCGAAGTACCCTGGAGGAAACACCAAGTTCTTCCACAGTTCAGCGATAAAAAGAATCAAATCATTAATTTGGAAATATTTTGAAAATCATGATCTACCACAAAGGAAGGTGATGACCCTAATATTAAAAGAACTAAAACTATTTGTTTAGTGTGCAAGAAAGAAGAGAGGAGTCACGAAAGAATTGTCGTGGATTCGGGTCAAGGCAACGGAACGCATAAACTCGGCATCTCAAAAAAGAGCATGGTATACAATACATTGCTAATGAGAAGCGGATAATACAAGATGGCGGTCATGGCTCTCAAACCCAACTCGGGGTACATGTCTCAAAATCCCGGGAGGTATGCCTTTTACTTATGATAGACAAAATATGATTGACCGCATGACTCGTTATATATCAATTGAAGAAAAACCATTTAATCACGCTGAAAGTCGCGCTTTAGAAGAATTTAATAAAATGTCTTTAAATCCACAATATTCAGCCGTTTCACTAAAAGTAATTAAAACAACAATGAAAAAACAATATGAAAAATGAGGAACGAATTAATAGAAATGTTTTCCAACTATAAGGGCCGTGTTTCCTTAACAAGTGATTGTTGGAAATCTCCCAAATATGAGGATAATATTTGTATTATCGCACATTAGTGCGATCCTCATATAACTTAAAAAAAGAATTATTGCTTTTGATCTATTTGACGAGTCTCACAAGACTATTAATATATTTAATAGAATTAAACAAACGTTAATAGATTTTAAATTATATAATAAAATTTTGTCAATTTCATTTGATAATGCATCCGCAAACACAGCGTCAATACCATACATGAAAGAACATTTACCATTGTTACTTGAAGGTTCACTTTTACATGTTCGTTGTTGTGCACACATTTTAAATTTGTGCGTCCAAGATGGTTTGTCAAACATATACGAAGTTTTAGAACCAATAAGAACTATTTTAAAATCGTTTAGATACTGATGGCAATGTTAGCGAAGATTTAAAAATTATTGTTCTCAAAACGGTTTAAGGCCCCGTAAATTTTCATTAGATTGTAAAACTCGGTGGAATTCCACCTACAACATGCTTATAGAGGTTTTAAAATATAAAGATGCAATTAGTACATGTTTTAATGAAGAAATGATAAACAAGTAATAATCTACTCAGTATTACTCGGAACTTTGGCAACTTTGAAAAATGTTGCACTTTTTTTGAAAAATTTCATAAAGCAACAAAAAGTTTTTCATTGATTTATGAACCAAATGTACATTCGATTATAGTAGAATGTTGTCAAATAATATCTGCATTGTAAGTAGTTGTACTTGGTTAACAAATGAATTAAATGCAATCATTCAATCTATAAAGACTAAATGGCTAGCATATTTAAAAACTTTTCCTCACATATATGGTATTGCCTTTATGCTTGATCCCGGACTTAGAGAAAATTTAACAGATTTATTAATTGCATATTATTCATTTTTAGAAATAACAGATTTTGACGTTGACAAATATGTAACGGAGTGTTATAATATTTTAGTTAAATTATATGATATATATTATGCTGAGAGAAACCACGACGCTAGTACTAGTGGTAAATCCACCTAAAAGCGATAGATTTGGTGCCTTAGGAAGTATATTAGGTAAAAGTAAAAGTAAATCAACTTCCATAACATCGAACGCAAGATCCGTAATTGATAATTATTTAAACACTGATGATATAATTGACGAAGATAACTTTAATATTTTACACTATTGGCGTAGTAAAGAGACCCACTGGCCCATTTTAACCATAATAGCTAGGGATATACATTCTCGCTTCTACCTAGCTATTGCGTCGAGTGCGCATTTAGTTCAGGTAGAAGAATCGTCACCGACTACCGGACGAGTTTGACCGCCGAGTCGGTCAAGATATGTGTCTGCAACAGGGATTGGGAAAGAGCCAATAGACGGACACAAGACATGGAGTTCGAAGAAGATAAAAACGACGAAGAAGATCCGTGGTTAGAATACACAACATCCGGATCAGGATCTCCATCAACGAATGATTATTATGAAGACTAAGCCCAACCATCTACCAATCCATCCAATGACCAAGGTAAGTGACACAGAACTACGTGGGCTTTGATTCTTTTGAGATACGTAGGCAGCCTAATTATTATAATTTACAAAATCATACTTCCTCCATTCCATTGAATTAAATTACCCCAAGGCCCAAAGTTCTAACTCCCAAACATACTTATTAGTTATTACATTCATACCTCCACCTCCACTCCAACATAGTTACATACTTACTAGTTAAGAAGTTACTACCTAAAAAAGAGCCAAAACTCAAATATACTACCCATGCAAGTCTCCAACATACTTACATACTAGTTAGTTACTACCAAAAACTCAATCATCATACCTATTACCTCCACATATTTACTACCCAAATGCCAAAACCCAATTCTACCCCCGATATACTTAGCACTTACTACTTACTAGTTACTACCAAAAATCCAATGGAATTGAGGAAGTAATTTTTGATTATTATAATAATCGGGTCCAAGCCCATTTATTTATATTTTTTTGTTGTAATAATGTAATTTTTTATGTAAACAATAGTTGTAAAGTTGTAATAATGTATTATGTAAATGTAATTTTATTTACGATTAATAAAAATATGATCTTTTGATAATATTATATGTTTATGTTTATTATCATTTATTATATTATCTTATAATAAAAACGTAAATGTTTGATTATATGTATTAAATACATGTATTATATGTTTATATGTATTATTAAAACATGTATTATGTTTATTATCTTTTATGTAAATGGTTATTATCATTTTTTTTAAAGTTATTAACATTTTTAAATTTGCATAAAAAAAAAAAATCCGGACCAGCCCGACCCGCCTAAACCCGCGAGGCCAGGGCACAGGCCCAATAGACTAAACCACCTGTACGAAACCAAACCCGCCACCACCGCCCGCCCACCCGTGTGTATATAGGTCGGGCTCGATCCCCAGCCAAACCTGCGCCACCCCTGCCCATGGTCAGTCATTGACCGCCCGGAGCCACCCCTAGATAAGATACTAATAAATGTCATAGGATGCGACTCGAACCCGGAATACTTAATAGCTCCATCTAATAAACAATTTTATTCATTTGCTTTTGGTATATTAAAATCTTGAAGAAAAGAAGAATATGTACCACGCACTCAACAAAAATTACAAAACGCCTATACAATCATACGGGAAACAAACTTGAAGAAAAGCAACTTCTAACTAGTTTAAGGTATTTTCAACTCCCGAGCCTTGCGAACTGTTTGTGGGAGAAACACCGTCACCGGAGGACGTGGAGCACCAGCGTGATGCACCACCTGATTCCGTCAATACCAAACTCCCAACATGATCTCACGAAATAAAAAATCTCCACAAAATAAGGTCTTATTTCATGTGCATATCTTAACGCAAACAATCATTCACCCAAGCACAATTGTCCATGTTACCGAAAAAAGGCAGTAATTTTTAGGGGTGAACAAAAAAACCTAAACTGCCCAACCTACTGCCAAACAAAAAAATACGTAAACTGGTTTTTGGTTGGTTTTATATTATAAAAACCAAATCGTGAAAAGCAATTTGGTTTTGATTTTTTAAGATAAAAACTTAATAAAGATATATATATATATATATATATATATATATATATATATATATATATATATATATATATATATATCAGAAGGATTAACGTCAATTGACCGTTTTGACCAATTGACTCGACCCAAACCCAGCTGATTAATTAATTAATAATAATAATAATAATAATAAAAATGACAAATAATTGGCCTTTTCGTTCTCATCCCACGTTCTTTCCTTTCTTTTCTGATGAACTTCGAAACTGCCTGCCATGTTCTCTCTCAAACTGTTCCACGCTCTTCCCCACTCCCACGATTCAATTCCTCCTACCACGTATGCACACAAACAATTGGAAGAAATGTGCTGAACCTTTCCAAACTACTGCCACGTGATTATATCTGTATAGGGTGCCCGGTTAAACATTCTTGCATTAAGTTTATGAAGCGAGAATTGACGACTTTAACTCAGTTTTGAGTCTTTGAAAGGGATCTTGAAAGAAACCAAGCTTGAAGAGGATCTTTGAGCAACTTTGATCATTAGATCGGTAAGAATTACAATTCCTTTTTTTTTGGGTTGATGGATGTTTGTAATTAAATAGCAATTATAATTAAGAAATGGAGAAGGTTTATGTGTTTATTACCTTGCATATTTATGATTGGAGTTTTACCACTGTTTGTGACCTTCCGGTGCAAAGGATTTTTTTTATATCTTCAGTTTTGTATGGGCCGTGGGTGTGGGAGTGAAGATGAAGGGTGCTTCCTCATTAACTTCCCTCAACACCTTTCATCTCTACACCATTAGACAAACAAAAAGTCGCAGATGTGACACCATCCCGCCCCTTCATATGCATAATTTTCAAGCCCTAAACGCCTCCAGAAACAAAATTCATCCGCCGCCCTGCACCAAGAAATATTAATTTACTTATAATGTATTGTCCAGATGTCTCTATGATGTTAAATCTGAATATTTTTGCATGTTTAGCAGCTTTCTTTTCCGTGATCGTCCACTGGAATTTGTACGGCCTTCATGTTAGAGCCACAATTTTGGTGGTAAGTTGGTGTTTCTTGCTGCATTCAAAGAAAAAGGTTAAATCTTTCCTTTTTTTAACTTCGATTTATACAAGAAAAATGCTTGCAATTGCTACCTTCTAACCTTCACTTGATTTGTTTATGCTTCCGTCACACTTAGCTTAGCTATGAGAACAACAACGATTGGGTCATTTAAGGCTCTGTGGATTCTGAAATTCTGATAAAAAGGTGTTGTCTTCTTCTTCTGCAATTGTTTCCCTTATAAAAATGTGTTGTCTTCTTCTGCAATATATTCATTTCTTTCTCTCTTTTATGCTTCCATGTTTCATGCAGTCCCTAATGATATAGCATATATGCATATGCTCTTTTACGGGTTGATTGATAGTCTTAACTAACTTTCAGAAAACGACAAAAGAAGCTTAGGACTTCACTTGGAACATCTCATATCATTACATGTTTGTTCCTTATGTTAGGTTAGCTGTGCCACTGACAATGAATGTACTAAGCATGGCCTAAGGGCTAAGGCTTGCTTCCATGTTTTCATGTTGTTTCAATAAAATCCATGCAGAATTTTAGGAACTGCCGAATTGAGTGAGCATTTTTTTTGGTCAAACTTAAAAATAATATCTTACGACGGGTTTCCAATTTTGTTCTTTGAGTAAAGAATGTGATTTGGAATGTGATGCATTCTAAATTAATGGGCAGGAAGAATCCCGAAAGGTAACATTTTTCTCTTTATCTTTCTTCTCCATTTCTTCTGAATATTCCTAGGTTGTGAAGATTTGCTTTCTTTGTTTCCTTTCAAGGTCTCACACTGAAGGAAGTGTATTCCGAAAGCAGTGATCCTCAACTGTAAAAGGATGCAGATTTTAACTTATTTGGTTAGTTTGTGCTCATGTATTATCTATTTTATTTTGTTTTGCTAACCGGAGAGTTTGAAGGTGTTTTGAAGCTCAAAATTGCGACACTTTAAATAGATACTAAAAGAGAAGAAAGTCAATGCAAACACGAGGAGATGTCTCTGCTTTTGAGGGTTGATTGTGCTAAGTTTGATTATTTGTTCTTGCAGATAGTCAGGATGCATATGGTTTTCGAGAGAATTCATCAATTAAGTGTTGGAGTTGCGGTGAGATTTTGAGGTATGAAAGTCTTTTAATACTCATTATCATGAAAATTGATTGCATTTTACTGCATTTTCTACACGTACACTTAGATGCATATCTTTATATTTTAGCAAGGTCCTGAATTTATTGGTAATTAGTTTATTACTCATGTAGCATTATTTCTGTTTGAAAAAATTCCCCAAAAGTGGAAAAGTTGACTGCTTGCGGAGCTAAGATGGTGATCATAAGCAATTCATCTAGACATGCATCTACGACTATGGAAAAGTTAAAGAGCCATAGATTTGATTCCCCTCTCTTTGTTGTGGACATAACCAGTGGCGAGTTCACATATCATAAGCTAAAAAGGTTAATCATTTCATTCAAGAATCACTCTCAACTTTTGGATTTAGTTATTTTCTCTGAATGAAAGTTTTCTGTGTCTTTTTAGTCTGGTGATGATACTTTTCTCACATTTTAATTCAGTAAATTTGAGCTTGAAGATTTACAGAGACGTAATACTTTTTCGTATGTATATAAGACTTTATATCGACTCATTTGTCACATGTTGAGAATGAAATCAAGGAATTCTGGATAAAGCCACAAACTGTATCATCTAAAAGATTTCACTGTCTAAATCTATAAAAAAATTCATTGACGAGACGTAATCACGTAATGCTCGAGTCCTTTGAAGTTGTTGTTAAAGGCGTGTAGCGATAATGATATCCGTATCTTCTTTGTACCCGTAATCGCAGGAGAGACGATCCATTGTTTGCTGCTTTACGATGGTCTTGCATTCACATGACTTGGAACGATAGAGGTGCCACATATTCCCCCTGTCTCTAAAAAAGTCGCTATTTTTTTTTTTTGCTTTTCACCCTGATTAAGACACGTAACGAATTGATGTGTTGTGTTTTGCTATTATACGGAAAAACCTCTTTCATAATGGAAAAATAGCCTTAGCATTTTTTTTCTTTTTAGTTGGATAATGTTATGAATTTGGTTTCTTGAATTATAGGAACATTGGCAGCTGCATATGAGAAGCTTGGTGGTGAGGTGAAATGGATAGGTAAGCCTAATAAAGTATGATCATACGGTTTGTGTATCCGTACCCACATATTCGTACACGTTGAGCCTAGAATGCATCCATAAATCCAAGGCAGACTATAATGCAAAACGGTTGTTCATGATTATGTATGTATATCCCGCGTTGATATGTGGTAATACAAATACAGATTATATACACATCAACTGCAGAAATATCGGATACAGAAGCGTCTATGTGTATTGCGGTGGGAGATTCACTTCATCATGACCTAAAAGGCGCGAATGTAGCCGGTATGGCTTTGGTTTTCGTTACTAGAGGGATATATACCTCAGAGTTGGGGTTCGATAGATTCAGTGAAGTTGCTCATGATTCTGATGTGAATGCTCTTGCTGTAAAGCACAATGCTCATCCATCATATGTGATACCCTCTTTTAATTGGTGATCTTGGAAAACATTGATGTTGTTGTTAACATTTTTTTGTCATTTTTCCATCCTACTAATTTTCAAGTATTCGTTATCCCGTGCATTGCATGGGTTTTTGCATTAGTATATATATATATATATATATATATATATATATATATATATATATATATATATATATATATATATATATATATCTATGTGTGTGTGTGTGTCTGTCTATGAATAACGACACTATTAATTAAGGGGCCTTTATTTGCACCACACCAATCCACTCGTGTACCACTCTACATGTGCACCACAGTAAAACCGACTTTTCGTCAGTACATTATGAGAACTGATCACCACTGTGAACCGACTTTTCGTCGCCCCCTCTCAATTATCACTACATATAAATAACTAATATACCTGTCCATGATCTATGAATACTTCAATCAACTACCTCACACACGTAGTTTGATGCCCATCCTAATATGACATGTGACAATATGAAATAAAACAATTTACATGGTTTTATATGATCATCTTAATTGGAAAATATATGATCATCAGACTCGAGAGAACAACTTGAAGCTGGAAAACATAAAGATTTTTTTAGGTTTTTAGCAGTTCGAATGTATTTGAGATTTTTAGCCTCTGAACACGGAAACATATTTACCTCTCTCACGAAATCTAATTTACCTCTGAGCTGGTTTAATCGTTGACTCTGGCGATTTGATCTCAGTGAGGTAAACAGAACCGATATCACCTGCTCCGAGCAGATGAACGAATCGAGGATCAGTCGTAGACAGAGAACCGGAGGTAGAGGATGAGCAGGCACGGCGGAGGTAGAGGACGAGCAGGCACGGCGGAGGTAGAGGACGAGCAGGCATGGATCACCGGACATAGAGAGTTGGGGTGGTGGTGTTGTTAATCGCATTCGAGGTTTTTTTCTTTTGACGGATTGAGAAGAGGCGAATTGGTTTAATCGTGAAAGCATATGATTTTTAGGGTAAAACAAAATAAATATGGATAAAGTTAAATAAGACATTTTGAAAGTGTCTCCATTGATATAAAATTAAGACATTTGAAAGTGTATTAACAGGTTCTCATATTTACTAAACAAAATAATTATGCACCAACACAACTTTGTAACAATATTGAAGTTTTTAATTTTTAATTTTTTATGTACAAGACATTTTAAAGTGCCTGTAGTGATATAAAGTTAGGACATTTTAAAGTGTCTCCATAGGCTAACACAAAATTACACTACATAGAAGACATTTTAAAGTGTCTTCACATGTATAATAAAATTAAGACATAGTAAAATGTCTCTACAAAGTCTCACACATTTACACCTTACTTGCTGTAGATACGTTTTTCGTACAAGCGACTCTATATCATGTTTTTAGTGCCACTTTTTGAAAAATGCCTTTATAGGTGTGTATATATAGGTGTTTTTTGTTGTAGTGTATGATAATATAATGTTGTGCACACACATATACACAAGACGATCTTGTATGATTGTCGTATGGTGTATGGTAGATGGAGAATGAGAATCTTGTATAATTGTCGTATGAATAATGACATGAATTTGCTGAACCGTGATAATGCCCTTCTAGTGAATTATTTGTAAAAAAAAGGATTAAAAACAGGAAAAAACTGTAGCCAAGTCGATCCAAACCGGACCGGATAAAATGGTTTTACCTAGCTATGGTTTGGTTTTGATTTATAAATTTTGAAACTGTAAAAAATGATTTAATTTTAAAAATGATTGAAAACCGAAAAATCGGATCATGTGCACCATAGTAATTTTATTCATTTGCTTTATTATATAAGTGCCATCTATTATGTGGAAAAAGAAAAAAATTATGCCTATGGGACTCGAACCCACCTCTTAGTCCATGTGTCTCGGCTAACCAATGAGATAAGTCACATCGACTGTTTTATACTACATCCCTTCCAAAATGTAAGTTCTTTTAGCTTTTTAATTTTGTCCATTTATAAAACTAATAAAACATTTATTACATCTTTTTTCTTCTACCTCTCATTTATTATATACTCAACCACTTTTTACTACTTTGCATTAATACCAATGAAATGTCGTTTTAGTCTTTTTAATCAAAATTAATGATAAATAACAAATTTAACTAACTTTCATAATATGTGTGAAAAAACCTAAAATGACTTACATTTTAGGACGGTGGTAGTAATATATAAACTAAAAAAAAATTCAAACACTATGTTAACTAAATTTTATTTATTATAACAGTATAAAAGTCCAATAAATTTACACCTAAACGGAACTCTTGTAATAACACTTTGGTTGTGTTTGTTTTGGGTTGGAGTTTTTTTGGGAGTTTTTTTGATAAAGTGATTGAAGTAATGATTAGAAAGTTGAATGGGTAAAATAAAGTAGAATAATGATTGGTATAGATTATGAAATGATTCGTGAAATAAAGTAGAATAATGAATAAAATAATGGTAAAAAATGTAATAAAGTTGATAAAGTGAAATGATGAGAGATGATTTAATATTTTTTATTTGTAGTTGAAGATTTGATTGGTGAGAGAATTGTAAGAAATGATTGGTGATGTGATGTAAAAAAAACGCCCAAAAAAACTCCGGCCAAAACAAACGGAGCCTTTTATCTTTTCGAAATACGCATTTATTTTCCTTATTTTTAAGAGTTTCTTTGTTTTTAAGAAAGAGGTTTTCGTAGAATATGATTCTTAAAGCTTATAAAAAGTTTTCCAATTGAACTCAGCCTTTAGAGTTTCCAATCTACCTCCCTCCCTCGAAAAGTTGGTTCGCATCTCCAATTAAGATTACGCTCATATGTGACCGCGATTCGGCTAACGTTCGGAAGATAGTTTCGATTGTTTTAGTGTTATGTATCAGATTGAAGTGGTAAAACCGAGGCGAGACAAAGCCCGAACGAAGTTTTACCTTACGAATCACGGTTACATGGTAAAAGGCTTAATATTTCCAAGTCTGCGTTTCCGTTGATCATGATTAGGAATCGTGTTCTTCGTAGGATTAATGCTAGGATGAAGTCATGTTCGTAGGATAGAACGGATAGCAATGACAGGAAGCACAACACCTTCAATTGCTTAAGAACCTTGTAGTTAGAACTCTTAGTTTTCATAAGTAAAAGAGGAAGCAGAATGCTGGTGTATTCTCTGGTATTATGTCATGAAGAACTGATGATGAAGTCTGTTTATATAGGCTTTATCACGTAGAGAAGAGCTAGGAACTGATGGAATATGAAGTGGAGCGACCTCAAACCCGACTTTCATTATTTGAAATGAATGTCATTAAAGCTCGAGGTGGAGCAGGCACTGATGTCGCTTTTTATTTCGAAAATATCGATTCAGGTTGCAAAACCAAACCTTCCGGGAGCCTATGAATCGAGTTGCATTCGTGTCGCAGGACGCGCTCGCACACCAAGTTCAAGTTTGAAATCCATCCGGATTTGCACCCCAGCTCGCGCCAGCGTAGAGCGCGGTGTATAAAGTTGGTAAATTCTTACCACTACACTAATACAACATCATATATATATTGGCTCTTTTCCTTCCTTCCTTCCAATGTGGGAGAAATTGGTTTCAATTTTCCCTTTATTACTAACACTTTCCATTCACCACTTAGGCCCAATAGGCCCAATATGACATATCATTTAAAATATTCCATTTTAACCATCAATATTCCAACAATCCATCACATGAATGGAATAGTGTTTAAACCCTAGCAAAGGCTCTAAGAATGAAATTGAGAGTTCGGCGGTAGATCAATGCATAGGATAGGTAGGTGTGACCCTTTGAACCTTCCCTTGATTAAATATGTTTACTTTCTTTGGTGACTAGTAGACGCGATGTCCTTGAACTAATACGCCGTTGATGTAAATGATGACATATCAACCACACATCGCATCTACCTATCAACATAGGTTCTTGCGGTTATGTCCATTTTGGCCGTGGACATCTGCTGGTTCGAAGAAGAGTTTCTAAGAATTGCGCCCTCACAATTCCCTTTGAAGCGGCCCTCTTCTCTCTTACATAGGTGATTCTGTAATTGAGAAATTTTCTCAAAATATTCTTCTTACACAAATCATTAAAAGCTCTTACGTGAGCTTATCCTCGTTCAATCTCACTTTGTTTCTTCATCTTAGGAATGAGCTTGAGGGTTACCCCACGGTGACTTTCGCCCGGCAATTGGGTTTTCCATTTGAACCAAGATCTTGGGATCTCAATCTACAAGGTTGGGGTTTCCTTCGCCAAAAGTTTTATTCCATGGGCTTTAGTCCCATTCCTCTTGATGATTTAGCAACTAGCTCTCTATTTAACCCTTTGGTTAGCGGATCCGCAAGATTATCCTCTGACTTAACATATTCTAAGGTAATCGTACCAGTTGAGAGTAGTTGTCTAATGGAATTATGTCTTCGGCGTATGTGCCTAGACTTACTATTATACATTATATTCTGTGCTCTTCCAATCGCTGATTTACTGTCACAGTGAATACATATTCCGGCAGCCCGGCCATTGAGGAATATCCTCTAGGAATTGATGCAACCATTCTGCCTCTTCACCACATTTATCCAAGGCTACAAACTCAGATTCCATTTTGGATCTGGTTATCACGGTTTGTTTGGAAGATTTCCAAGACACGGCTCCACCGCCTAACGTGAATACAAAGCCACTTGTGGATTTTGAATCCTTTGAATCTGAAATCCAATTTGCATCAGTATATCCTTCTATAACAATTGGTTCTCTTGTATAGTGAAGGCCAAACTTACGAGTATATCTTAAGTATCTCAGTAACCTCACTATAGCTTTCCAATGTTCATGACTCGGATTATTAGTATATCTACTTAGCTTGCCAACAGCGTAAGCGATATCCGGTCTAGTACAACTCATTAAGTACATTAGACTTCCAATGATCCTTGCGTACTCTAATTGAGATACACCCTCACCTTTATTTTTGAACAAAGGTTGACTTTGATCTATTGGAGTTCTAGCTTCATTTGAGTCATCTTTATTGAATTTTTCCAGGATTTTATCAATATAATTAGATTGACTTAAAATGAGACCATTAGAATTTCTTGTAATTCTAATTCCCAATATCATCTCTGCTAAACCCATATCTTTCATTTCAAATCTGGCGTTTAACATATCTTTGGTAGATTTGATCATCTTATCATTACTACCAACTATCAGCATGTCATCCACATAAAGACATAAGATGACATAGCCATCTTTTGTTTCTTTCATGTAAATACATTTATCACATTCATTGGTTTTGAACCCTTTTTCAAGCATAACATGATCAAACTTTTGATGCCATTGTTTTGGTGCTTGTTTTAAGCCATATAATGACTTAACCAATTTACACACTTTCTTATCTTGTCTGGACTAGAAAAACCCTCGAGTTGTTCCATATAGATTTCTTCTTCTAAATCTCCATTTAAGAAAGGTTTTCACATCCATTTGATGTACTTTAAATTACGCATAAGCGGCTATAGCAAGTACCATCCTAATGGAAGTTATTCTAAATCACTAGAGAATATGTGTCAAAATAATCAAGACCTTCTTTTTGACTATAACCTTTTATTACTAGTCTGGCCTTATATTTATCAATAGATCCATCAGGTTTCATTTTCTTCTTAAAGATCCATTTTGATCCTAGTGGCTTACATCCTGGAGGTAGATCAACTAACTCCCAAGTATGATTTTGCAATATAGAGTCTATTTCACTATTTATTGCTTCTTTCCACATTGGACCTTCAGAAGAAGTTGTCGCTTCTTTAAAGCTTTGAGGATCTGTCTCTATCATATAAGTGATAAAATCTTCACCAAAAGATTTTTCAGTCCTCGACCTTTTGCTTCTTCTCGGCTCAACCTCAGTTGGCTCTTCTTCATTTACTTGTTCGAAAGGTGATCACGAACATGAACACGCTTTAATGAACTAGGTTCATTTGTTTTAGCCGAAATACATTCTCAAAGAATGATGCATTTCTCGATTCCATTATCGTATTTTTATGTATTTCAGGATTATCTGACTTATACACAAGAAATCGATAAGCACTACTGTTGGGGAGATTTTGCATCATTAAAACAAAAGAAAATTTATAAAACCTATACTACCATGCAAAACTACCTCCTAACCGGCCGAATACCGGGTAGTTGCTAGTAAAGTTGGATAAAGCACGGTATCGATCCTCAGGAATCAACATCGAATCTAACTTATTAATTCTTCTTTATTAACCTAAGCCTAAACTAAAACGGAAAAGTAAACTGGACAGAGGATTGTTAATCCAAAGCCAGGAAGGATAATTGCGATCAACATAAAATAAATCTAAACTACAACAATAAATCTATCTAACGAACATGATAACGACTGAAGCGATCAAACATGGAACGAACCATAATCCACCATCCCGCAACCCTTAATTTCTTCCCTAGATTATCTTATAGTGATTTAATTCAAGTTGTGGTTTCACCTATCAAACGTATGAATTCCTACTTTCGTAGATGAATTCGCCTATCAATCTCTATCTTTCGATTTACGGAGATTAACGCATCATAAAATAAACCAAGGTGCAAGATTTACTAGATCTAACAACCTAGACATCCAACCTATCAACTTTCGCTTGACATAGATCAAACGTCTAATCTTTCCTATGGTGATCTCGCGTTTACACCGACTTTCGTCCTACGGTAGCATCAAATCATGCAATCATCTTTCGATATAAAATTGCAAGATACGAATAAACATAGAAAAGAAACAATTCGAATTAAAACTTACAAAACATCCATCGAAAAAGAATTAAAGTTGCAGCTGGAAAGAGGGAGCTTCAAGGCTCATCCATGGCTGCTCAACTTCATCATCACTCGAACAAGAAGAAAGAAAAACGAACTAACTACCTAATCTAACTAACCTCCGGCCGACCAAGCATGGAGCTTGGCGGCCGGGCTGCTCTCTCGCTCTTCAAATTTAGGGTTCAAGAGAAGTTGGGGCGATTTGATAATGATTAGGGTCGAAGAGAGCTGCTGTATTTATAGAAAATCGAGGCGGTTGCTACGAGAACGGTGCCGGACGCCCGTTTGAAGATCCGGACGCCCGTCCACTATTTTCAGCAACAGCATCCAAATTTGTAACGCTCATATCTCGGGCCTCGTAAGTCGGAATGGAGTGATTCAAAATCCTGTAGAATCCTCTCTTCAAGCCCTACAACTCTTATCTTGAGGTCCAAAGTCAAATCGGTTGTTATAATATCAAGAACTGCGTCGGAAGTCGGGACTACCCGGAATCCTGATTTCCCAACATTCATCTTGATTGATTTCTTTCCTTATATCTTTCAATCTTCCATAACTTTGATTGATCCTTTCCAAGCACGAATTTGGCTCTCTAAAATCCTCTCTCCCATCATCAATGAGTATCTACAACAATAGGAAAACATACCAAAGCGTAACGTATTTCCAAAATAACATAAAATCATCAATTAAGCACATAATTCGTTACGTTTTGCAATTAACCTCTTAAAAACACTATTTACTCAATTAATCGATTATAAGCTCGATTTCTATGAAAAACATCCATATACGGGGGAAATTGATGTAAAATATATCTATAAAAATCATACAATTTGACCCTGAACAACTACTGTTGTGTGCATATCCAATGAATATACAATCAACAGTTTTTGATCCTATCATTACTACTTTGGGTGTAGGTACGAGCACCTTTGCAAGGCACCCCCACACTTTCAAGTATTTGTAAGAAGGTGGTTTACCTTTCCACAGTTCATAAGGAGTTTTATCTTGTTTCTTTCGGGGTATCTTATTTAAAAGATAATTGCTAGAAATGATAGCTTCCCCCCACAAGTTTTGTGATACTCCTGAACTCAACAACATTGAATTCATCATTTCTTTCAATGTTCGATTTTTCCTTTCAGCAACTCCGTTTAATTGAACTATATTTAATTCAACAAAAGAATTAATCAGCTCGTTTTTAACCGAAAAAGCTCGTTTTTAATAATCAGCTCGTTTTTAAGCAGTTCGTTTAAAACAGCTCTTTATAGTCAAATCAGCTCGTTTTAAAACCCAGCTTGATTCAACCAAACAGCTCATTTTACACACCTCGATTCGCTTTCTTCAAGTACGGAAAACTGAATCACAAAACTGTTATGAACGGTTTATTAAGATCGAAACTGTTCAACACAAGAACCATTTCGATTCAACACGATTATTGAAAGCTGTTTCGTTCTCAATTTCTCTCGTTAATGAACAAGAAATATCGGAAGAATTATCGAATTAGTCTTAAGATTGTTGGACAATCTTATTCATAAACGGGAAGAAAATTACAAAGAAAAAACAACAAATTCGTATTACAATTGCAAAGAAAATAGAAAAGGATATATGATCCGAGCCTGTGTTGCACACAGTTTCCTTAAGACTAATTCGTCCCTCACGCCCGTGTGCCGTGAGCTTCAGCGGGGACGTTAATCTCGAGGATAGAACGGATAGCAATGACAGGAAGCACAACACCTTCAATTGCTTAAGAACCTTGTAGTTTGAACTCTCAGTTTTCATAAGTAAAAGAGGAAGCAGAATGCTGGTGTATTCTCTGGTATTATGTCATGAAGAACTGATGATGAAGTCTGTTTATATAGGCTTTATCACGTAGAGAAGAGCTAGGAACTGATGGAATATGAAGTGGAACAGCCTCAGCTTCATTATTTTGTCAGTTCAGGTTGCAAAACCGAACCTTCACTGGGAGCCTATGAATGGAGTTGCATTCGTGTCCGCAGGACGCGCGCTCGCACACAAGTTCAAGCTGAAATCCATCCGGATTTGCACCCCCCCTGCACCTGCGTAGAGAACGGTGTATAAAGTTGGTAAATTCTTACCACTACACTAATACAACATCATATATATATTGGCTCTTTTCCTTCCTTCCTTCCAATGTGGGAGAAATTGGTTTCCCCAATTTTCCCTTTATTACTAACACTTTCCATTCACCACTTAGGCCCAATAGGCCCAATATGACATATCATTTAAAATATTCCATTTTAACCATCAATATTCCAACAATGAGCACGTATTCTCAACTCTTTGATGTTTTTTTTTTAAAATTCTATGACAAGCATGCCAAGTAGTTGAAGTTGGGTTTGTGAGTCTGATGGTGATTATGGAACCGTTATGTGCTAATAACTTAGGTAATAGAAATATGTAAAGTGAATTTGAGGCAATATGATATTTTGTGTTTGTGATAATGATTATTTTTGGTTAGATACTAGAAAGAAACACAATGTATTGTTACGAGTAACTTCGAGGGTATAAGTCTCATGTTGACCAAATTGCCTCTCATAGGAATTCACCATGCGTTGTACCTTGAATACTCGGTTAATTAAACCCCTATGTGCACGTCAACTAGAGAGCGTAGCTTAGGACCCACTTTGGCTATGTGCACTGTTGTAGTTTGAGAGTCTTGATTGATCACCAATGCTTTGAAAACCTGCAAATTTTATGAAGAACGGATCCTCATGATCACGCGTATATCATTTGTCCTTCTTAAATTTATTCGACCCCTAACTTGTCCGGAGTATCATGAATAATTTAAGTGAGATACTGATCGAGAGTCTTGCCTTTGTCTAGGACAAAATAGATCAAAAGATTACTCTAAAGTGTTTAGATGTTTTTGACTTGATCAAGGATGCATACAAATGTTGTCTCTTTGTTCAACAATGTAAAAAGACCTTTTATGGTACTTGGATTGTAGAGAAATAAGTTACAAGTTCAGTATTTTTAAGTCACAACCTAAGTGAAAAGGTATCACTTGGTTATAACCACTTAAAAAGACCAAGAGGTACCTAAAAATCATTTTTAGACCCACAAAGCGTGGCGCTGTGGCCTGCCTGTGATCATCGAGAAAACCGCCAAACTTTCTTTTCAACTTTTAGGCATCTTGAAGTTCCACAGTGGCGCTATCACTCAGTTTCACCAAAACCTGATTTTTGGTCCTTTAACTGGTTTTCCGGTCCTTTAAGTGATTTTTCGAACTATACTTGCTTATTTTCCATCCGTATACTCATATACACTTATATAAGCGTGCACTCCGCACCTCCAAACTTATAATTAAGTGTTACGAGTATATCCATTCTTGTACTAAACCCCGATTACCTCAACGGCTTGTGATTATACTTAAATCACCAACATGCACGTCGACCAAAGACCGTTGCATGTAGATTATGTTTTGTTTTGTTATGTGTATAATGTTCAGTGAAAGTACATCAGGTAACATACAAATCAAATTAAAGAATCCACGTTCCAAATTGATGGGAAATGAGAATAATTCTTTACTTGTTACTGGACATCAAATACTTGCTAGGAAAATTAGTTTTTGCAAGCAATGACATATGAAATCTTTCAACAACTGCAACAAAAGTAGATACATGACTAAATTAGTTTTTCGTTAGATATATATATATATATATAGTGTTAAGTGTTAACTTTCGGCCAAATTACATTTTTTTCTAGATCCTGTCTACACATCATCAATAGGACCTGTCACTTTGGCATATAGGCTCGCGTGTAGATCTCTTCATGAGTTGATTCCTCTTTTCCCTATGCTTTAACATACACAGTGTCATCATCTTCAACCCAAAGACCCTTGCATATAGATTATGTTTTGGAGTTGGATTAGTGCACATAAGTAATTATTTACGTAGAATGGATCTCATATATAATAGATATGCGTGCATCGTGTTCTTGTGTTTATGCGTACATGATGGAAATAAAAAGAATTGTTTTTCCTTCATCAAGCAACAAGGGGTAAAGAGAATGTGAGAAGTCCATGAATCTGTTTTTCGAGAATTTATGTGCTAGTTAAGTATGTTTTGTAGCTCAAGTACGTTTAATGTTGTTACCTATTCTGTGCGAACTATTTTCAATACTTAAGTTGTGTATACAAGTAATGGAGATAGGTTGGTAGGATGGCATTGCCATGGACCCTTGTATGATCACATACTTGAATATGAACTTATGTGCTCTTTTTGTGCTCCTATGTACTTTATGTGTTTGCCCAAATATTATTAGTGGGGGCCAGAGGTCACAAGGACAAAATAAGATACAAAATAGGGAAAAAATGACAAGAAAAAAAATGGTTGGGAAGGACAAAAACGCGTTTGTTACTACATGTGGTTGTAGCAACATGTAGTAATATGCGCGTTTTTGTCCTTCTCAACCACTATCTTTTTTCTTGTCATTTTTCCTCATTTTAGATAAAAAAACAGTCATCTACAACCTTTATTAGTGAGGCACATTTATCAACCAGCAATGTATTGTACGGAGAGAAGCCTCCACGCGAGCAGTGGTGGACGAAGCAGAAGCGAGAATGTCGGACTGAGTAACACAACCATGATTTTTAAGAATCATGTGAGAGGTATGAATAGTTACATTAGCCATGTTGTATTAAGACAACATATTGTACGGAGTACTGATGGCCGTTTTACAGCATAGCCAACTCTAACCTGCAGGGTACCGAGTCGGTTGTACTATAAATGACGAGCAAGGTCATATTCCATAGAGAATCTGGTTAATTAAGTATTAAAGTCGGTATAGTTCCTAGTTCAGGCCAATACAACTACTGAAGTTAGTGATTTGTCAGATCACCGATTTTACAAACTACTATACATAAAATAAAAGAGTATAAACTATGAAGAAAAGATAGCTGAGCTATGATCAATCTAATACTCACAAACCCTAGCTTGATCCGGAAGTGTTTTTGACTTACCTAAATGTTCTCAGTGTCACTCGAAGGGTGTCGTTTCCTAATTCCGAGAATAGATATTATTTCAATAATCTACTATCCTAGTTCAACAGTCCGCTGACCGGATTTAACTGACCTAACACGGTCTACGTTCAATTAAACGCTCAACAAGTTGATACAAACCTCACACACGAAACCGAATCTAAACAACTCAGTCGGTTTTACAGGGTGATCCTAAAACCCCGGTTCCCGTATCCTCTCACAAATACATATGTAAAGACGATACGTGTAATACAATTATCGAGTGATCAATTCAATAAACGTGATCAAGCATAAGTTCTAGAACTACAAACACATCAAGATTCAACAAATAAAACATCAAGAACACCACATAAACAATCTAGGGTTCGATTTCGAAGATTATCACATAAGTCGGCTATATAACGATTAGCTACTCATTATAACAACCAAATCACAAGAAATCAACATTAAAACTAACAAAAAATCAAGATTAAAAGCACGAAATCAAAATAACTGAAAAACGAGACGAAGAACACCGGAAACGAAATCCAAATTGAAATTGCAACGAGCTAGTAGCACGAGCCTTCGGATTACAATGATTTGATCATAAAACTAACTAAAACTAATTACAAGCTAACCTAATATAAGAGAATGGAGAAAAATGCAGGAAAAAAAACGGGCTGAAGAAGATGATAGGTGATGAGGATAATGTTTATCCACCCAAAATTTTGCTTTTATAGTGGGGTGCAAGTGGCATTTAAGTCGGTAGGTGCACACTTTTAGTAAATCAGCCTTAACTTTGTGTGTAGATCTCCAAATCAAGTGATTCAAAATTCTATGGAAAGATAATTCAATTGTCTACAGCTTTCATGAAGATGTCCAGCAAAGAAAATGACTCTAAGTTGGTTCAAAATGCAGATCAAATGAAGTTGGGGTTGTAATACCAACGAATTTCGATCCGTTTGAACGTTTAAGTTTCGGGCACATGCTCCTACCTTCGTAACTCGCCTTCTGGACATATCGAATGCTTAATTCCTGTAAATACCACATGTAATCCGTACAGGACACTAGGGTGACCGAAAATGTATCGAAAACACCTAAAACATCGAGATTTCCAGACTTTATGCCCTAGGTCTCGTAAATACAAACCATGGTGTAAAATACATCAAAACACAACCAAATGTCTCCGGAAACATATAAAACAAGGTATAAACGGGGCATACTCACATAGTAAATGATAGACAAGTTGACTCTCATCAACTACCACCTACTTCGTGTTTGCTCGCCCTCGAGCCAAGATGAGCGATTTAAAAATAAAGATGGAGTCAACATTGATATCATACATCTGGTCTATAAGAATTGAAATGGTAAAACACAAGTAATTGACACAAATGCATAGGATTAAGTTCAACTTTGTATTTAAAGAAAGAATGTCTGTGTAATATCCCGACTTTTCGAAAAATGGCAGACGTGTCTTTTTGCGAAAGATGGAATATTATGATTTACGGATTAAAGTAATTTATGTGTATATATATATTTAAGGGTAATTAAAAAGATCTAATTAAAGGATTTAGTTATTTAATTAATGGAATTAATTAAATGGCTATTTAAGGAAAATAAATCCTATTAGTTCCCATAACCTAAAAGAAATCAGAAGTTTCCTACGTTCCCTGAGAGAGACGGCTTGAGAGACTCAGAAAAAGGCTGAGATCTTTTCTTTTAGATTCTAAGACGGATCGTAACGGTTTTCAGATCAGAGTAGAATAGCGTAATCGTCGTGAAGAGGGCGTTGTTTTAACTCCAGAAAGTTGGGACTGTTAAGGTATGAAATTCGAGCCCTAGTTGTGTTCTTGACTGAGTTTGATGGATTCAAACTCATGAATTCGTAGTCTTATATGTTTAGAAGCATGCGATCAAATCTAATCTAGTTTTGGATGATCACATAGGTTTTCTACGAAGGAATGATCGTTTTGCTGCAGTTTTTCTGAGAAGTGGATTTGGATTAGCTTGCTAAAAGGTAAGAGGCTCTTCATATAAATTAATTATGGTTTATAGAGATTAGATCGTGTTTTGATTCATTTTGTAAAAGGGTTTTCATATTGAATAGTTGGTGTTTTATAATATTAAGGTGGAGTAATTGAGTGTTAGATTTAAATAGAAGGGTTTATAGAGTTCGGGCTGTATTTATTTATGATGAATCGATATATGATGATTTTCACTAGTCGTGTGAAGGATTGATATTTATATGATGAAATTTATTAGTTCCGTGTAGTCGTAGTTTTGTTTATTATTCTATTCACTTCCGTTCTTTTGTTTATTTTACTTTCTGTTGATAGTACAGGTACATATATCTGGTTTTGTTTAGTAAATTGGTTTTATGTAAGTCTAAAATAAAAATAAAAAAATAAAAAAATAAAAAATAAAAAAGAGCAAATATAGCTACTGTAAATATATATATGTATGGAGCCTTATTCATGTTTGTTGAAGCCGAGAGAGCAATAGAATTACAATAGCTTAGCAGTTCAATATTGTTTTTAACTTTCTCTGACGCCACAGGAATAAGAAAAGTAAGGTAATTATTTTCCCAGAAAGCATACGCATACAGAGGTTGTAAAATATATATATGTGTGCATATATAACCGTGTATCTAATTATTTACGTAGTGTGGTAGTATATTAAGGACATTTAATTTTCCTCTTAGTTCGACTGTGCGGCCTCTTTAAAAAAAAGGGATGATTTAATAAATATATAATATATAGTTGTTAGGTATAGTTGTGTTGTGTTATTTATTTTTTCAGAAAATATGAATAAATGATTTGGTTGACAATGGATCTTGTGGCTAATGTTATTTTGATACTTAACATGAATTGTGGTTTTGTTAATGAGCTTGAATAAGATTAAATTAACAGGAACAAACCTCGATTGATCTTCTGATTCGTTTAGTTTCGGCACCGAATGTACTCTTAAAGGGAGTTGAAGTTCGGATCCATCGGAAGGGCATGAAATGGCTTGTGCTTTGATGAACTAGGGTTCATCAATGTCTGTGTAATTGCTAGGCCTTGTCCATGTCTAGAGGTCTAAGTAAGAGAGCAGGAGACGTGAGGGAACTTACTTGAAAACACTTAAGTGGCTAGTTAACAACATAATAACAAACGTACTTGTGTAGCTAAAATATTAAACATCAATCAATTCTTGGTAAGGCACAAGTCTATATCGCGATGTGTGTGCGTTTTGAAAGTGAATAACTCTGTAAGTCTTTGGACCCTACGTACAGAGGAACACCACCCCGTAAGTCCGAGACCCTACGTATAGAGGGAATTCGCCGAACGTGTACACTATCGGAGTCTACCAGACTAGACTTCCGTGGTTATTGGTGTGATCCACCAATATGCTGCACCCAGATACTTCGTGGTGAGCACCATGTGTAGTGCCCTTGAATGCTGATGTAACAGAGATAAGCTAAACGTATAGCCATGACATGTAGAAGGACATGAAGTGAACCTTAAATTGAGTCGGTTTCAGAAAGATAATTTACTTAATCATAAAGCTTGTTTATGCATGAGCCTTAGTTAATTTGTAGCTTCTACCTCTTATTGAGTACTTTGTACTTACCTCAAATGCATTGTTTTTCTATGTGTTTGGGGGAGAGAAGATGAACAGGTAGATCCAGAGTTAGAGGCAGACTTTGATGACGACGTTTGAGGACGCCGGAGTTGAAGCATTTATTTTTTGTTCTTTTCTTTGTTATACTATAGACGTGTCGTTTCTTTGGGGAAGTTTTGTAATTTCTTTTTAGTTTCTTTTGGAGGATTTTGTACGTTTTAGATCTCGTTTGGTTTTCCAATGTAATAAACGTTACATTTCTACCTCTAGTATGTTGAGTTCTTATCATAGTAGCATTTATGGTGTTTGCCGAGTCTTTTTGGCTTCCGTTTGCTAAACTCGATACGACGTAGTAGAGGCTTACGCGTAATATTAGATTTATTTAATATTATACGTGCCGAGCATTTTATTTCCGGAATTAGACTCGGTATCCGGGAGCGGGGGCGTTACAGTGTGTGTATAGCTTCTTCATCATTGGTCACCTACGACCGGTTTAGATTATAGACGTTTAATGTACCGAGGTTACACCATAGGCTTATATTTCATAAACATCTCCACTAATCGAGGTCAATCGAAGTCTAGTAGGGTCTGGTAAGACTTGAAATGTTGTAACGTTAAGCTAGGGTCGGGGCTAACGAAAGGGATATAATGATAAAATAGAAAGTAGAAAGTGCAGCTTAATCGAGCCATATATATATACAACTGTAGCTCTTCCCTACGTAGCTCCGGAAGACTCAAATCCTTATAAGGATGCTTGCCCGAATAGTACGAACCATCAACCCCACATCATTCCACAAGTCAGAAACATATGTCACATCCAGGTCTAGTTCATACCTAATTAAGCTCGTCAACCAGGAACAAACCGCTACAGAACACAACAATATCTCAACTCCGTACTAGATTAGAAGAAGTTTCCGTCACCAACAACTTAATACCAAAACACAAGGCCTTATATATATATATATATATATATATATATATATATATATATATATATATATATATAATCTTTTTCTCTTCTTTTTTTCATTTTTTTCAACAAAACAATCACGAGTCAAAGCCAAACAACACAATATTCCACCTCTCCTGGGATACACTTGAACTTAACAACACCACTCAAAAATACGTCACTCCACCACCCCATACCATATCTGAAAATGTAAAAACAACAAGCTCAATCTTGCAAGGTGATCAAAGAAACGTAGACCGAAATTAAGGCTAGGGTACCGGTAATTACAAGCTAATCATCAAGAACGGCTAGTTTGGGTGGCGGTCTAACCATCCTACAAATGGCTTAGAGGGGGAACTGAGGATATACATATAAGGGACGGCATTTGGCTCTGATCGGGTCAAAGAAACGCCATAACCGTCATCCCCTACTTAACCAAGAACGACCTTTCTATTTCGCCTCGAAGTTAATCATATAAGTTCTAGGTAACAGGGTCATTAATATCTACCATAATCAATCACTAGTCAAGGTGATTCATGAATTCAAAGCTAACATGATAGATTAAATCCATTCTCAATACAAGATCCCAGCTCAAATGAAATGCATTCGTATTATCACTATATTTTTAACAAAACAATATTGAAGGCTCAATGTATCAAAGCTAATGTCAAAGTCATCAAAATTTCTAAAAACCGACTCATTTTACACTAAAGGATAACGAACGCTAAGTATAACTCGTTCCACATGAAAACGAAACATTGAAGCTAACCCAACCACCCCTACTTTAAAATGAAACACGAAGGATAAGGGTGGAAAAGTTAGCTTACAACCGGGGAAAAAAGGCGTTAGTTCGATCACGTGGCATATGTAAATGTCCTCCCAGGGTACTTGTGCTAATATCGACAAGCAACACAACATCCCAGAATACACAAGTATGGAGATAAATAGTCGAAACTAAACGGATCACCACAACTTATCAAAAACAAAACACCAAAAAAACACCACACTAGCCCCTATGATACACACTTCTTCGGGTTATATTAAATCAAAACTTACCCGAAGTATCATACTACAAACTAAAGAAATACAGTGATACACGAGGGGAAAGAAAACCAACCAAAAACTCATTCCGAGTTTATAGTCCTCAGCTCTACTTTCTACCACCAACTAGGTCAAAGATAGCAATACCAAAGGAGAGCAAACCGTTGCATCTCCCTACAAAAATCCTAGGAATTGAGCACCCCCTAAAAATGAAATACGAGAAATATGGGGCTCAATCCCCACCACCACAATTGGTTCGATGAATCCATTGCACAAAACAATGAATTCACTTACCCCGAACTAAAGCATATCCCAACTTATAACGACTCTAGCACTAAGTAACAACAATAAGGTCTACATCCACAACAAACTCAATAGGGTGCACCCCCGTAGGTATAACAGTAGGGCTAAATGAAGACGAAATAGATCATTCAATGGAAACAAGATTCATACCATCCTCGGAGCATTCCTCCGGGGTGACTTTTACCAAAGTTTCACATTCTCTTCTCTCAACATCCTTCCTCTCGATCAGTTGTTGCACTTGACGTTCCAAGTTCCGTATGGCTGTTTGCATTGTGGCGAAACCATTACGAAATTCTTTGATATGATCTTGGACCAATTTACTCAACTGTTCAACGGTTTGCTCAAGTGGCACCTGTTCATCCGTTAAGATCTCTATTTCTGGAGGTGGAGAAGTATCGAGTTGTTAATCAAAGTAACTTGGGGCATTATCCCACTCATTTCCATATAATGCGATGTATAGGTTGAGCTGGTAATAGGGTTGTGTTCTGTAACCAATAGCACAGTAGTTGTAGCCTCCGAATGTGTAAGGATATGAGTCATAATTGTAGTATGGATTCATCATTTGCAAACCAGGGGAAAAACACGAACACAATCACGGTATCTTGTCACTACCGCTACCGGAGTATATGGTGTGATCACAACAACAACAAAGAAAACAAAAACAAATAATAAGAAAAAAGAAAAACTACTTAATCCTAAGAACTTAACTTACTCATAGATATCAACTGGATTCCCCAGCAACGGCGCCAGAAAACTTGATGGCCGTTTTACAGCATAGCCAACTCTAACTGGCAGGGTACCAAGTCGGTTGTACTATAAATGGCGAGCAAGGTCGTATCCCACATGGAATCTGGTTAAGTATCAAAGTCGGTATCGTTCCTAGTTCAGGCCAACACAACTACTGAAGACAGTGATTTGTTAGATCACCGATTTTACAAACTACTATACATAAAATAAAAGAGTATAAACTATGAAAAAAAGAATAGCTGAGCTATGATCCAATCTAATACTCACAAACCCTAGCTTGATCCGGAAGTGTTTTTTACTTACCTAAATGTTCTCAGTGTCACTCGAAGGGTGTCGTTTTCTAATTCCGAGAATATATATTATTTCAATAATCTACTCTCCTAGTTCAACAGTCCGCTGACCGGATTTAACTAACCTAACACGGTCTACGTTCAATGAAACGCTCAACTAGTTGATACAAACCTCACACACGAAACCGAATCTAAACAACTCAGTCGGTTTTACAAGGTAATCCTAGAACCCCGGTTCCCGTATCCTCTCACAAAATACATATGTAAAGACGATACATTAGTACAATTATCGAGTGATCAATTCAATAAACATGATCAAGCATAAGTTCTAGAACTACAAACACATCAAGATTCAACAAATAAAACATCAAGAACACCATATAAACAATCTAGGGTTCGATTTCGAAGATTATCGCATAAGTCGGCTATATAACGATTAGCTACTCATTATAACAACCAAATCACAAGAAATCAACATTAAAACTAAAAAAAAAAAATCAAGATTAAAATCACGAAATCAAAATTACCGAAATCTGAGACGAAGAACACCGGAAACGAAAATGAAATCCAAATTGAAATTGCTACGAGCTAGTAGCACGAGCCTTCGGATTACAATGATTTGATCATAAAACTAACTAAAACTATTTACAAGCTAACCTAATCTAAGAGAATGGAGAAAAATGCAGGAAAAAAAACGGGCTGAAGAAGATGATAGGTGATGAGGATAATGTTTATCCACCCAAAATTTTGCTTTTATAGTGGGGTGCAAGTGGCATTTAAGTCGGTATGTGCACACCTTCAGTAAATCAGCCATAACTTTGTGTGTAGATCTTCAAATCAAGTGATTCAAAATTTTCTGGAAAGATGATTCAATTTTCTACAACTTTCATGAAGATGTCTGACGATACAGGGTTTCACTCCCTCCACGTGTCATCTATCGGTTGGTCATCATATTACAAAATAACTCCGGTATATCCATGTCGATGCCCAGGCTCGAGGCCAAGGCCATCATATAAAAGCCAGGCTACGACTATCGACTATCGAGTACCGAAGCGGTGTGAGATGACAAGTCCATAAGGATAGAGTCCACACCCGGCTAGCGGTGTGGGATAACGAGTCAGAGTCGATCACCGCTTGGTCGGGAGTATCGACTCGAGGCGTGGTCCACACCGGTCGTCGAGCCCACCCACGGCGATAGCTTGGGGCAAGGTCAAAGCCCATTTAAAGGTAAAGGTGACAATAATACAAGCCGACTTAACCTTAGGGTTTAGGCAAGTATGATCACTATAAATACCCCCATTCCGGGAACTACGTGAAGGCTTGATTCTGGAACCTAACAAGATCACGTAGGCAATCCAAGATACGATCTTGGACTCACCGCATACATAAAATCCACCCCCGTTCCTCTTTTTGGCATTAGGGTTCTTGTGTGTTCATCACTAGATTAAATTAGGGCTCAAACCATTAAGGTGACTTAATTTGTCATCGTCATTGGCGCTAGAAGGAGGGCCTTCTATTGATAGAATACGCAAAAACACGATGCCTCCCAAGAAAACCGCATCCAAAAGCGCATCTAAGGCAATCGATCAAAGCTCCGGATGAACGAACCAATCGATCCACGATATGCAAGGAGGCGAAGATCCCGCCTTGGATCTTATTCAACACGATCCTCGGCGAACGGGGAAAAAGATCCGATTTTGAATCTTGTTCAGAGACCCACCAACCGAGAAAAGCAAGCCCTTACCTCAGAATATCGGGCGCATGATCGATTAGCGAGGGGCAAATTTGGAAGTAATGTCGAGAATAATAGCCGAGGCGATTCTGGTATGAAAAGCGGCGGCCGCCATGAAGCAGCCATGGCGGAAGGCGGCCAGAAAGATATGGTGGACAAGCCTAAACTGACTCCTGGGGACGAAGTAAGCGCATCATCCAGCTCGGTGGAAAGGAAGAGACGTGAGATCCACCAGAAACACCAGAGAGTGGACGATGACAGCGCCAGGGAGGAGTTGAATGCAATTTTGGGAAAGAATCAGGTATCGTTGTGGCTCGAGTCTCCCTTCACGAAGGAGATCGAAAGCTTTCCAAAACCCAAAGGTTTAAGATACCCAAAATAGAACCTTATGATGGCACCACCGATCCGGAGGACCATCTCCATAGGTATCTGTCGCAAATGAGATTGGATGGGGCCCCGATGCAATGCGTTGTCGGGCGTTCGAGGCGCTTACTCGTAGGTCGAGCAAGAGAATGGTTCACGGCTACGACCAGGGTCGATCTCGATTTTGCCATGCTCGCCGAAAGTTCGAGATGCGTTTATAGTCAACAAGAAGTTTCATCGGCGCCACGCACCTCGTGAGCGTGAGGCGAGCAAAAGATGAAACGAGTGATGGAATACTTGAAGAGGTTTAATCTCGAGGCCATGCGCAGTCAGGGCGATATGACCGACTACGATCACATCGTTTGTAGGCTGCGTAATACTAAGTTATATGAAGTTGAGCGAGAGGCGTTCCCATACTATGGGACGAATGCGTCAACGTGGTGCATCGATTACATCAAGGAAGAGGCGGTCGAAGGCACACCCAATCCGGTGGATGGAATCCAAGAAGGACACCCGAGGCCCGAACAGGAATCAGTCCAAGAGGCAGGATGTTGAGAGTAAGCCATCGGTTTGGGACCGTATCGACACATCCACCTCAGACCGTGGGGCCAAGAAGGGACCCTCACGTGATAAGGACTTTATCCCGCTCAATCGACCTCGATCGAGGTGTTGTCGATTATGCTTTCAAAAAACTTGGCGAGAAACCGCCACCGTTGAAAAACCTCGAGAGAGGAGGAGCGTAAGCAAATCTTGTGACTTTCACGAGGACATAGGTCATACAACGGAGGATTGTATCGACACAAGAGAGATATCGACGTCTGCATTCGGGAAGGAAAGCTAGGCGAAGTTGTTGTGAGATCTCGGTATGATGGGCCCGGAGGCGTGGAGAATTTAAGAGAAAAACTCCGATCAAGACAGGAACCGAGGTCGAGATACCCAGAGGCGAAGGATCGGTCACCTCGAGAGGAACCGATCCCCGTGTCGAAGGAAACAACGAGAGATAACTTTGGTCGGGACAGAGTGCGAAGAAAATCGACACTGTAAACTATGTCAATACAATCTTTGGTCGGATGAGGGTGATAAGGATCGGACCAGGAAGAGAGCCGGTGGTAGCTCGAGAGAGCGCAAGCGGCTTCGATTCACGGCAGAAGTCGGATATGGCCCTCGAGATGATATCCCCAAGTCGAGTCACAATGGAAGGTTAGTTATTGAGGCGATTATTAGTCGAGCCGTGTATCGAGAGTCCGTGGTCGATAACGGAGTGCGATGAACATCATATATCACTCGGCGTTTCAAGCGATGAAGGCGAAAGAGAAGGATCTAGCCCCCCCATAGCGTCTCCCTGTTCGGATTCACGGGGCAAGCGATCCATCCCATGGGCTCGATAAAGTTACTCACGACCATTGGAGATGGGAGAAAGGACGGACACTTGAATTAAACTATGTGGTGGTCAAGGCTCCTCTGCGTACAATGTTATCCTAGGGCGACCAGCGCTCTTCGACCTTCGGGCTATAATTTCAACATTCCATAATAGCATGAAGTTTCCCACTCAGGAACGGTTCCCACGAGGTAAAGGGAGACGTTGAAGTCGCTCGGAGTTGTAACTCGTGGTCATGAATGGGAAGATGGCGGTTCAACAAGTCTTAGTCGAGAACCGATTCCGAGGAGGAAGAAGAGGAGAAGAGTTGGGTCTCCGGTGATGCGATTGAAAAGCGTCCGACTGCGGGAAGGAGAAGGCGATCAATGCGTACAAGTCGGGATTTGGATCGGAGAAAGAAAAGCGACTCTTGGTTAAGCTTTAATCGAGTTCGAGAGACATCTTTGCTCTGGAAAGCCACCGACATGCGGGGTTACCTACCGACATCGCGGTTCATAAACTTGAGATTGACCAGGCTAAAAAGCGGTCAAAGCGAAGAAGAGGAATTTTGCGTCCGATCGACTTGAAGCTATAGAGTTGGAAGTCGGCAAGCTATTGGCGGCCCGGATCGTGAGAGAGGTATTCTACCCAGAGTGGCTATCTAACCCGGTATTAGTCAAAAGCCCGATGGCGGTTGGCGCATGTGTGTGGACTTCACAGATCTAAGCGAGCATGTCCAAAAGATTCATATCCGTTGCCTAAAATCGGCCAAGTTAGTAGACTCGACCATCGATTTTGAAGTTTTGGTTTTTAGATGCGTATAAAGGATACCACGATTCTAATGGACCTCGAGGCGCAGAGAAAAGCGCATTTATCACGAATTCGGCACCTACATTTATGTGACCATGCCATTCGGATTAAAGAATCTTTGGGCAACATACCGGAGAGGCGATCAATAAGATATTTGCAAGGCAAATTGGTAGATGTATGGAAGTTTATGTAGGCGACTTGCTTATCAAGAGTCGATCTATGAGCCGAGACACAGTCGATGCTCGAGAGGTTTTGAAGTGTTGAGAGAAGCGCAGATGAGATTAAACCCGAAGAAGTGTACTTTTGGAGTTAGGTCGGGTAAGTTCTTGGGTTATATGATTTGAAGGGCGGGATTCGAGCTAACCCGGATAAAATTGATACATGAAGAATATGCCCGCACTACGAAATATCAAGGAAATCTGAGGCTCACGGGTCGAATGGCAGCTCTTAACAGGTTTCTATCGAGATCAGCACAGCGTGCACTACCATTTTTCAAGATACTCCGAAAGGCCAGTCCTTTTCATTGGGACGATGAATGTCAGACAGCCTTTGAAGAGTTGAAGACTTATTTGTCAGAGTTACCTACCCTTACTTCTCCTCGAGAAGGGGAAAAGTTGTTAGTTTATTTGGCAGTGTGCGAGGAGGCAGTGAGTGCGGTCCTGGTTCGAGAAGGGGTACATGGCCAAGTGCCAATCTACTTTGTCAGCAAGGCTTTGCATGGCCCCGAGGTCCGATATTCGCCAGCCGAGAAGTTAGCATTATGTCTTGTTCATGCCTCGAGAAAGTTGAGGCCCTATTTTCAAGCCCATCCCATTGTGGTAGTCACGGACCAACCACTAAAGCAAATATTGGCAAAACCCGACACCTCAGGTCGATTGGCAAAATGGGTGATTGAAATGGCCCAGTACGACATCGAGTTCGTTCCTCGAACTGCGATAAAAGCACAGGCCTTGGCGGATTTTTTAGCTGAAGGGATCTCCGTTCAACTCGATCAAGAAAAGCAAAGCCCAGAGGAAAAATGGACTCTTCAGGTCGATGGAGCATCGAGTAAGGAGGGGCGGGAGCGGGGCTCTTACAGTAAGCCCGAAGGCGAGGAATTTCCTTACGCCTTCCGTTTCGACTTCAAAGCAACGAACAACGAAGCGAATATGAGGCTATGATTCATGGTTTAAAGCTCGCTTTGAAGCTGGGTGTCGAAGATTTGTCAGTTTACAGCGACTCACAGCTAGTGGTCAATCATGTTAAAGGGGAGTATGAGGCTAAGGAAGAAACCATGAAAAATTACTTAGCAGTTGTCCAAAGCCTCATACCAAAATTCAAAACGGTTCAATTCGAGCAGGTTCCCCGAAGTCAGAACAAGAGAGCCGATGCGCTCTCGAAGTTGGCCTCAAACTTCATGTCAAGTAAGAAGGTTCTAGTCGAGTTCTCGACCGATAGGAGTTACATCGAGGCAGAGGCCCGACCGATTACTCAAGAGCCACATGGATGGACTCGATCGCCTTTATCTAAAAGCGGAATACTACCCGGTGATAAAGTGCAAGCCGGAAAGTTCGACTTGATCCACTCGATATCGTTCTTCGGACGACATCCTTTATCGGAAATCCTTTGTAAATCCATGGTTAAGATGTGTCTCTGAAAATGAAGGCGAATATCTCTTGGAGGAAATTCATAGAGGAGCGTGTGGAAATCATTGTGGAGCAAGAATGTTAGCTCGAAAATGCAAGTTATTTGGGTATTTTTGGCCATCGATGCAACGAGAGGCGAACAATCTTGTCCAAAAATGCAACGCTTGTCGGATCCATGATAATATCTCTCATCAACAAGCACAAGATATGAACGTCATCTCGTCGGCATGGCCGTTTGATCGGTGGGGTCGATATTGTAGGACCTTTACCTCGAGCTCCGGAAATCTCAGATTCGTGGTCGTTGCGGTGGACTACTTCACAAAATGGGTAGAAGCTAAGGCTTTGCCCGACATCCAGTGCAACCATTAAAAATTCTTATGGGTCGACATCCTCTGCGCAGTGCACTGAATTCAAAGCTCTAATCTCGGATAATGGTACCCGATTCGAGGATCGAAAAGTTGGGAATGGTGCGGTGAGTACCAAATCGATCGACCCGATTCACCTCGGTGGCTCACCCCAGGCAAGCGGTCAAGTCGAGCAGACTAACCGACCGTGAGATCAAGTGGGGTTAAAGAAGAGGCTAGAGCGGAAGGTCGAGATTGGGCAATTCAGCTTCCGAGCATCCTATGGTCATATAGGGATGACTCCAAATTCATCAACCTGGAGAAACTCCCTCTCTTTGGTATATGGGTGTGAAGCGGTGATTCCCCCGCCGAGATCGGAGTTCCTTCTCCTCGAGTTACGGCCTACAAATGGAGACAAATGATCCCGAACTCCGACAAGAAAGGGACAATGTCGAAGAGCGAAGAGAGATAGCCTCGCCCGAGAATGGCAAGGTATAAGCAGAAGATCTCTCAAGTATTACAACTCGAGGGTCGAGCATCGATACTTCAAGGTCGGTGATTTGGTTCTAAGGAAGAATGAAGCAAGTCGACAAGAGGCGGTCGGAAAGTTAACCTGAATTGGGAAGGACCTTATCAGATTACGAAAGTCCACCCCGAGGGTCTTATCAACTTGGTCGGGCGGATGGGACTCTCTGTTCCTCGACATTGGCATGCCAACAATCTGAGGAAGTATTATATGCGAGATAAGCTTTTATGAACTTTTATTTACTTTTAATGTTAAATCTTGTAATAAGTCCATGTGACGATCTATGACATTCTAATAAAAGTATGCTTTCTCGAGATGTTTTTGTGTTTGTTAGGATTTATAGCCAAAACGATACAAGTCCAAAGTGATGAGGAAAAGTTAAAGGCAAAATGATCAACAATGAATAGAAATCCATGGTCGGAAATCTAGATAAGCCAAAGCAAAGTTAGCCTAATGGGCGACGAATGCAAAGGCATAAAGGCAGTTCGCATGGTCGGGCCAAAGGTCCAAGCTAAAAGCCGAGCGAGCCCGGAGGCGAAAGCGAGGCTTAAGCAAAGGGCGGTTCGCATAGTCGGGCCACTGTCAAGTCGAAAGCCAAACGAGCCCAAAAAGGCGAAAAGGCCTAGACAAAGGGCGGTTCGCATAGTCGGGCCACTGTCGATCGATGGTCGAAAGAGCTCGAGTATCGAAAAGACCAAAGACCAGGGGCGGTTTACACTAAAATGCTCGCCTAAGGGTGAAATACTAAGGCAAGCATATCAATCTCAAGTGTAATAAGAACCAAGGGTTCATAATACACTTTGGGGGCAACACGATATCAATAATAAAAGCAGCGAATAAAGTGAGTGGCGAGTAGCAAGCAGAGCGAGAGGCTCGACAAGCGAAAGACTATAGCATCGAGAAGACAAGCAAAATAATGAGAAAGCAAACACAAGTTAAATTACAAAATCAAAGCAAGTTAAGTTCGAGCATAGTTGTTACAAGATGCGGCCGGTCGAGATACCAACCAAAGTTGATTTTCAAAAAATGTCATTACAAAGTTTCAAATTTAAAGTGTAGAAGATAAAGATCGGGGTTAGCTTCAGGGGTCGGATTAGGATTCGCAGAGGTCGGTTCTGTAGAGGTCGGATCGGGCGGCAAAAAGCGAGGAGAGTGAAGTAGGAGGAGCATACTTTATGGCCAGGGACTCTCCTGCTGAAACTCCTCAAAATACCGATCATCTGACTTCTCCGAGTCGGGATTATAGAACATAGGCGCCCGGAGAGTCGACATGTCGGCTCGGAGTGACCTCCTTCATTTGATCCACGGCGGCGTATATCCACCCATCATCATGAAGCTCGCATAATCACTTCTAGATCATCTTCAAGGTTGGATGACTTGCGATACTCCATGATGGCCTCGGTCTTAGCCTCTCGACTGCGCTGCGCTCGTCTGATTCGGCACATGAACGCATCTCGATCTTGACGAGCCTTCCTAGCTTCTTCATCTGCAGCTTTCGACACGCTGCTGCGGCTTCTCATAATCTTGAGCGGCTTGAGCGGCTCTCGACGACCACGATCTTGCCTTTCATCTCGCACTCGGTCTAGCTCTTCTCGGTAGTGGCGGCTTTGCTTCAAAGAGACCACCAACCTATTTTGCAGCTCCTCGAGCTTGGCGACCGACTCTTGCTTCAACTCGTTATCTTGTTTCTCACAAAGAGAGTGCGGCGCCTTTTGCGATGTTGTCTTGGAGTATATCTGCCATTCTCCTTCTTGATCTCGTTCACCGACTCTCCGGTTTTGGCGACCCGACGAGCAGCCTCTCGACCAACAAGAGTATGCTACAAAGTGAAAAAAACGAGTCAATAAATAAAGCAGGTATGGGCCTCGAGGAAAGCAAGTATAAAAAGAGGATCGACTTACGAGGCGATTCGGCTTTCGCGAGAACATAAGACAGTCTCTGTCATCCACACCGGCGTAGTCATCAAAAACCAGTCCACACCGATTCGACTCGGCGGTGGCCTCAAACAACCTTTTTCCTCTTTGCTTCTCGAAGTCGCTCCTTTACCACCTCAAAGAATGAAGGTCTTTTCTTTGTTTGCACCACGGCTCTTCAACATTAGCCTCAGCGTTCGAGTCGGATCGATATGTTCCTCTTCGTCTTCATCTCGAAGAGAGCCATATCGGACGGTTAGCTCGCCGGTGGTCGAGGCACCGGTCGTTCAGCTCCGGCAGACGACTCGATCGCCGCAAGGTTGGTTCTAGGTGGAGGACTCCCTCTCTCGAAAAGAGGAAGGCATGCCGATCTCGACCACCGGCAAGTCGGTAGAGGCACGACCGAGAGGTGGTGCGGCAACACGACCGTCGCCTCGAGAATGCGCCGAGGGTTGGTGACCTGGAGAATTTGCCCACTTGCAATACAAGAAAAGACAAGTTAGTTTGAACCAACAAACAACAAGTTATCGACTTAAAGAACTACTAGTGTGCAAAAACAAGCAAATAAGTAAACATCCTACGATTCTCGTGATCGGGAGCGTTCGAGGCCTACATATGGCATGGGCCCGGCTTCCTCTAAGCGAGCCGGGTGATACAAGAGACTCAAGTCTCGAGTACACACCTCGAAATCATGCCCACTCAGAGTCGAGCCTCGTGAGAGCGGTTCCCTCCCAAGCTTGTCTTGTTTCCTCTCTCGACCTCCATTGACCGATGTAGGGGTTATCGAGGCCATGACGGACAAAGAAAAATTGAGGCTTCCACTCCCCACGAGAGAAGAAGGCCCCTCGTAATGAACTCATGCCGATTAGCCCTTCTTTGAAAGAATACCACAACTTGTCGGTGTGGCAACCATCTTGTAATAAAATCGAATACGGGCATCGAGAAGCGGACTTGCGCCACTCGACATGCGATTATAAACCCCATTAGAGTTACGGCGCCGTTCGGAGCGAGTTGGGAGACGCTAATCTCGTAGTGGTGGAGGATGGCCGGGACGGTGGCAGAGTGGAAACCTCAATCCACTCGCTTGATTGGTTCTCATAAATCGCCTGCGAAATCTTACGGGGGCTCGTCGGCAAATATATGGTTACCGGAAGGAGTTGAGATTCAAATGGAGGTTAGTGATGTTGTATTTCGGCAAATTCCGACAACATCCTCTCTCAAGTAAGTGTACTTAGACATCCCTTAGCACCCTTTCCATCCATCCTAGTTACTAGCTTTTAGGGTGGTTAGGGACGAGGAGGAGGGAAGTTCTGAGCTCACGGAGTCTCCCGGAGAAGAAGATCGGAGGTGGCAGTGCGAGGGATTGGCTACGAATGGGTGTGTCACTACCCCCTATCGATTCGATGGCGCTACTACTATTGGACATGGATAATTCAAAAACAAGATGAAGAACACTAAGAAAACGAAAGAGACTTACTTGGTGTTTGGGATTTGGAGTTTGTAAGAAGGAAATGGCAAATAGGCTCTGCTGCTGCTTTTATCCTCCTCCTTTATATGCTTGTAAAAGATATGGCGAATGATTTGAAAAGACAGGGGATAATGGGGGTTATAACTACTGAAAATCGCGGTTATCAAGGCAATGACGCGTCTTTTGCGGGATTCGAAGCGTTTCGTGGGCTAGAAACCGCTCCACGTGGATGCTAGGCAGTTAGGGTTATGAAAAGCGGGCTTTCTCCGCCAAAGAAACACCCAACTCGATGGCGATTCAAATGGCAGACCCGACCTCGGACAACGGAAGTCGCCTCTCAAGTCAGGGGCTTATGGCGTCTGAGGTTTCACTCCTCCACGTGTCATCTATCGGTTGGTCATCATATTACAAAATAACTCCGGTATATCCATGTCGATGCCCAGGCTCGAGGCCAAGGCCATCATATAAAAGCCAGGCTACGACTATCGACTATCGAGTACCGAGCAGTGTGAGATGACAAGTCCATAAGGATAGAGTCCACACCAGCTAGCGGTGTGGGATAACGAGTCAGAGTCGATCACCGCAGTCGGGAGTATCGACTCGAGGACAGTGGTCCACACCGGTGTCGAGCCCACCCTGGCGATAGCTTGGGCAAGGTCAAGGCCCGTTTAAGGGTAAAGGTGACAATAATACAAGCCGACTTAACCTTAGGGTTTAGGCAAGTATGATCACTATAAATACCCCATTCCGGGAACTACGTAAGGCTTGATTCACGGAACCTAACAGAGATCGTAGGCAATCCAAGATACTGATCTTGGACTCGACCCGCATACATAAAATCCACCCCCTCGTTCCTCTTTTTGGCATTAGGGTTCTTGTGTGTTCATCACTAGATTAAATTAGGGCTCAAACCATTAAGGTGACTTAATTTGTCATCGTCAATGTCCATCACAGAAAACGCTTCTAAGTTGGTTCAAAATTCATATCAAGTGAAGTTGGGGTTGTAAAACCAATGAATTTCGATCCGTTTGAACGTTTAAGCTTCTTGTACATGCTCCTACCTTCGTAACTCGCCTTCCGGACATCCCGAACACCAAATTCCTGTAAAATATCACAAAAAATACCACACGTAATCTCTACAGGACACTAGGGTGACCGAGAATGTATCGAAAACACCTAAAACATCAAGATTTCCGGACTTTATGCCCTAGGTCTCGTAAATACAAACCATGGTGTAAATTACATCAAAACACAACCAAATGTCTCCGGAACATATAAAACGAGGTATAAATGAGGCATAATCACATAGTAAATGATAACCAAGTTGACTTTCATCAAGTATCTTGGTTTTTAAGAACCATGTTGAAGTTCTGTTAGTCATATTAACCGTGTTGTCTCATGTCCTCATGCTAAGTAGTTGGTATTATATGTTGAAATATTAAAAATGAACATGTCACATAAGACAAAACATGAATGTGCTAAGTACATAAGAAACATGAACATGATAAACAAGACACGATCATGCTGTGGCTAGTTGACAAGTAGTGTATGGATCAGTAGATAGTTTATGTGTGCTTGACAATTAGGATAATCATGCTTGACAAGTAATTAATGAAATTGAACAAGTACATGCAAGATGAACTAATGTAGTCAATAAGACATGTTTTTATACATGGTTCAAGTTATGATTTTAAAGTAGTTTCCTTTACGTCTCAATCTTATGTCTTTAAAATTGTTTTGTAAATTGGGTGAAGCAGTTCATGTCATGTCTTTCGACATTTGACAAGTATAAATATCTCTTTTTGATGTTCTACTTCTTACAGGGAAGTCCAAATACTCACTCTTTTTCTTTTGGAATAAGAAGATATGCAGGTACCCCAGAGTATGATGGTGAGCTTGAAGAGCGAGCTTAGGATGTAGTTTATGGAGTTTAGCTATGCTTAGCTGGTTGTTTTAGTTTGTCTCCTTTGAGTGAGACATGTATGTCAAGTTAGTTATAGTAGTTTCATTTTCAGACATGTAGTGTTGTATTGGATTTAGTAGTGATTTCAGTTATTTATGAATCTAGTTGTGGCAGTAGAGATATTCTGAGGTGTTGTATATTTATTAAGGACTCTGATGGTTTGTTCCTCGAGTCCTAACATATTTATTTTCTTTTGCGCATATCTTTATTACTCATATATTACGTCGGACTTATGCGAGTTTTAGAGTATTTTTTAAAAGTCACATGCTGAACGTTCCATTTCCAAATAATGACTTGATATCCGGGAGCGAGGCGTTACAACCCATCCCGAACCGCCCAAAACTGTTAACCCGATGATAACCCAGCGGTTCACCATCCGGATGCCCAGACACCCAACTTGTGAACCACATGTTCAACGCCGATTTAATATGTTACCTGATGGGTTATTGACCCAGAACCACCAGGTTCAGGTCATAGAACCGGTCACCTATCGGATACCATACAAAAATACTCCATCCGTCCCTGAATATAAGTCACCCTAACTCTTTTTGTTTGTCTTAGGATATAAGTCATTATATTTTATCAATGAAGCATTTATTACTTTTTTCTATCTTTGCCATAATTTATTAACAATTCAAGTATTCTTCAATGCTCTATAATCATTTCATTAATGATAGTTAGCATTCATCCACCTTCTTAATCTATGTGAGAACACTCGCATTAGAACCTCTTAACGAATACTCTATTTACAATTTTATATACACGTTTTTCTAATTTTCCAGAATTTTTATCCAAGATGAAATGAATCAGATTATTTATTTTACATATCGTGGGAGAAGAAGCTACACCAGCTACACCATCAGCATTTGGAAGATTATGCACCAAGTCATTTGTAGAGGCTGCATAAGGAACTGGGAATGGAACACTATTCCCAGTTGTATCTATATGCCTAAGATGTAAAGGAAACATGTTTTCATAAAATTGAACATCCCTAGATACAAAAATATCCCTAGTTTGTTGGTCTAGCCCTAGGATCAAATTTGGATCTGTTATGGGTAGGAGTACATGCATAGACAAGAGAATTAAACACTCTTATCTGAGTGTAATCATATGTTTGACCATATAAGAAAAATGAGGAGTGCTGTTACCAATAACAGAAGAACGCAAAAGATTAATCAAATATACAACATGCATCACAGAATAGCCCCAATTTTTTAAAGGAAGATTATACTGGAATTTTAATGCCCTTACCACATTTAAGATGTGATGGTGCTTTCTTTCTACTACACCATTTTGTTGTGGTGTATCCACAGAAGATATTTGATGTAAAATACCCTTTTCTGCATAGAAATCATGCATGTTAAACTCTGCACCATTATCAGGCCTAACAATTTTAACATGCTTGCCAAATTGTACAAAAGCATACTGAATGAATAATTGCACAAGTTGTCTAACCTCAGACTTGTACTTCAATAAAAAACCCAAGTATATCTGGTAAAGTCATGTACTACAGTAAGGAAATATGATTGACCATGCATAGTCTTTTGTTTATAAGGCCCCCAAATATCAAAATGAACAAGATCAAAAGCATTATGTATAAAAGATTGAATTAAAGGAAAAGAATTTCATTTCTGTTTTTCTAGTTGACAAACATGGCATACATCATGATTATGTGTAACATAAATATCAGTACATTTTAGATCTAGAAGCCTATTATTGGAAAGATGACCAAGTCTATAATGCCAACTTTTTCATCATTTATCTTAGATTGATTATCTACGAAAACACATTATGTAAAGTACTAGATTGAGATGAAGTTTGAAGATCAATTTTCAACACATATAAGCCTTTAGACTTCTTAGCTGATCCAATCTGAATCCCATGTTTCTTGTCCTGAATCATACAAGAATCCAAGTAAAAAATAAAAGACAAATCAGGGTTAAAAGTCAGTTTAGCCAAAGATATGAGATTGAAATTGAATTCTGGTATACATAAAACATTTGTTAACACCAAACTTCCATTCAAATATACTGTACCTATATGTGTTACTTTGACACTAGAACCATTAGGCAAACCAACTAGCAAGTTATCAACAGCCCTATAAGACTGTATAAAAGCCTTACTGCTAACAATATGATCAGTAGCACTAGAATCTATAATCCAAGTCAAAGAATTACCAATTTTAGACAAACCTGACACATCACTGGTGGGCACAAAGTTGGTAGTTAGGACAGTAGCCTGATTATCCACATGAACAAAAGTGACTGCCCTCTGTGTGTCTAAAAGCTTTAGCAACTGATGATATATATTGTGCTTTATTCAAAGTGAAAGTCTCTGTTTCTTGGGGATTTGGATTAGAGACACCTGCTGAATGCACCCCTTGCTCTTCTGCCATTGTTTCCACCATATTCCCTCTGCTTCTTGGCTTAAATCCAGGAGGATACCCATGATTTTTATAGCATTTATCAATGGTGTGTTCTGAAAACCACAAAAAGAACACTGCACCTTCTTGTTGGATTGTCCATCCCTGGATTCTTTCTGAAATTTGCAGAGTTGCCTGCTGTATTCTCAACCGGAGGCTTGCCAAAACTCTTCCGAGCCCTAGAACTTTGTGAACTGATATTAGCACTACCACTGGTAGGAAAATTATCAGTAAATGCCCTATTATATAAGGCAGTGGCCCCTGGAAACCGGACTTCAGAATCTTTCTGATCTTATAATTTTAAAGCCATGGCAGAAACTGTTTGTAAGTCTGGTACATGAACCATCAATTGTGCTTGTGTCAAAACTTGTAAGAATTCAGTGTTCAAACCTCTCAAGAACTTAACTACACGTTCAGTCTCAGCATAACCAGTAAAAGTTTTGATCACATCACAATGACATCTAGGCTGGAAAGAACAAGATGGATATGGTCTCGTGATTGCTATTTCATCCCACAACGTTTTTAACTTCGTGAAATAGCTTGTAACATCTAATTCCCCTTGTTTCAAGGCATGCACATGCTCTAATAAATCCCTTAAGCAAAAAACATATAGTCTAGAGAATCTTGTTTGCAAATCTAACCAAATTTATCTAGTAGATTCCTTATACATCACACTTTGAGCAATGTTTGGCATAACAGAATTCAAAACCTAAGTAGAAACAAAAGTGTTGAACTGCTGTCATACCTGAAAATCAAGGGAAGTAAGAGCATGTTTGGTGATATATCCGTCTATGAACCCAATATTATTCTCAATAATCAAAGCCATCTTCATGGAGTGGCTCAATGGATGATAGTTCTTATTATTCAACAATGGCTGCACAAGCACCAAAGTAGGATTCTCGTTAGGATGGATAAAGCGGATTCCCTGGCTGAATACCTTGATTATGGATGCAGACAACTAGGCTCAGAACGCAGGCGAACCCTACCGAACCTGGCGGGGTTCGGCTCGGCTCGGTATGTTCGAACCTTAGGTTCGGCTCGGCTCGGCTCGAAATGACCGAGCCTTATATTTTCATTATTCGGCTCGGGTTACGGCATGCGGTATTTGGGGAAAAAGCTCGGCTCGGTTCGGCTCGAACATGTCGAACCGTTCGAACATGTTCGGCTCGGCTGGGTTTTAAAAAAAAATCGAACATGTTCGCTCGGTTTTAAAAAACATGTTCGCTCGAATCGTATATGAATTTATGATATCCGAGGCGAACATGTTCGAACATGTTCGGCCTCGACCACCGAATATCTAATTTGTGAGGTTCGGCTCGAAGTTCGAACCCACGAATCGAGCCCGAATCAAGCTTTTTCGAGCCGAATACTCCGGATCGAATCAAATACTTAGGTTCATTTACAGCCCTAACAGCAACAACCATGATCAACAGAAATCTTCAAGAAAACAGTTATAAACCGAAAGAAAACGAACTAAGTTCTTCAAAGAACGAAAGAAACAAAGAAGATTCTTCTAAAATGAAACGAAAAGAGGCAATTGATCCAAGTATTGGTATGATACCATATGGAATTTCTTGAATCAACACAAACAAAAGTATGAATTAAAGAAGAAGGTGAAGAACACCTTTAGTGACATGAAAAACACAGTAACAATAAGAAGAAAAGCTGCATTTCTGGTTTTTACATGAATTAAACTTGATTATTGATACAAAACAAATAATCAGCACTCCAACTCTCTAATAGAGTATATATAGGAGTGTTCTTAGCCGTGATTAAGTTACAACAACTACTCTAACCATCCTTAAATGCTCCAACAGCCAAATAACCAACTTTTAGGAAAAGTGTTCGACGAAATGCTCCAGTGAACACTTGAGAATTTTTAACACATAATAGGCTATGTGTTAACTCCAATAGATATATGTGAGCTCTATTAACACCCTCAGTTTTACTATTGACACAATTTTTTGATTAGTTTTTTTCTACTTCCGGCATCACACATATATCAACGTCAGTGGACTGACGTTTCTAAGTTGTGACACTTTTATAACGTAAACGTCGGTGCCACTGACTTTCGTTTTAAACAAAGAACATCGATGGCAATCGCTTGTTGCTTTATTGAAAACCAAAGTCGATGATGATGACGCTATGCGTTCATTAGAAAAAATAATGGTGTCGAAGTAATTTTTGTGGTGCCGGGATTAATAGAGTGCCAGTAGTAAAAATGAGGATGCCAATAAAAACCTCCTAGATATAAATGAAATTTTACGGAATCTGTATGAATGCGGTAAATGAAAATTAAAGTTTACATAATCTGTATTTTAAAGTAAAAAATGAAGCATTTGCTGCAATTTTATTTTTCCCGTTGAAATATCTAAAATAGAGTTTTAAAAGGATTTACATTATATACTAGTACAATATGCTCGAAAAACACTCAAAATAACTTCAGTAATGATACATCCACTACTTTTTCAACCACAACATCTTAAACAACACAATCAACACCACATATTCTGTTGGAAACCATCAAAAAAAATAATTGATCACTTTAATCAATGACTACTTTTGTGTAGTGGTTTTATGTAGTGCAGATATCATTATACAAATAACTTACTATTAGTATATTTTGAGACGGAATGACGGTAAATTCAATGAAAGAATGTGTTGTAAAAACTTGTAAAAGTTAACTTAATAAACGATTAACTTTTGGCGTATAGCGCCATCCTAGGGTAGTTAGCGCGCAGCTTTTCTACTGGCTTGCAAGTGAGAGGCCAGGGGTTCGATCTCCCTTCCTCGTTTCCTCCTTTCGTTTGAGAAAGAAAAAAAAAAAAAACGATTAACTTTTAATTTGGAAGTTGAAGTGAATAATTACGCCCAATAAATATTCCAACAAACATATTCTCACTTCTGAACTTGCTTCTCGGAGACGCTCGAGGAGGCAGTTCTTGAGTCAATAACTGTTCCTCACAAAATCTTCACCTGATTTTATTTGGTAACCATAAAGCCACTTTCTTAATTTTGATCGGAAAAAGCAATTGTTTCACGACATTTGAAACACTGAAACCCTGCGATTTCTCTCAACAATCATTTGCTTTCTTCCGTTAATTTTCAACCCCCAAATGAGGATAAACCCAAATTCTCACTTTTTGATTTTCGTTCTTTGATGTCGTACTCCTTGTGCTGTGTAGATTGAACTTTTCTTGAACGATTTATTTTACGTATTTTTCAGGTAAATTTTTTTTCGAAATTTCTTACATTTTACCCTGGTTCTTCCGAAGCTAAGCCTTGAAGCTCTGAAAGATGACTTCAGTTTACTGGTAATGCATTTGGGACGACTCTGAAATTCTGAGCTTTTTATTTTGCAGGTAATCAAGAATCCAACATCGCCAAATGATCTTTAGTTGTTAGTGTGATTTTAAGGTCTTTTGCCTTTGGCGTTGTATCTACCTTGTCGCAAAATGATCTAAAAGCAGGATAAGTATTTTGGGGCAAAGAGGTAAACAACATGCTTAGGGTTTTAATCAACAAGAGGATTTTTTTAATGCTTAGTTCTTCTTCCGATTTTGATGGATGTAATACCATGTTTTAGAGAATTCTCATACCTCCATAATGACATGTAAGTTGTTGTCTGCCCGAATCACTGCCCTGATTTTTCTTCCTTCTCCTTTTGAGTTTAAATTGAATTATAATGCCTTTAATCTTCTCTATTTACTTGAAACCGTAACAAATCACTTAAAATCATTCGTTTATATGTTTTTCCCCCTTAATTCCGGGGTTTCTGGGCTGCTACATTGCTAGATGTTTGAACATAATTCCGGTGCTGGCACAAAAGTTGTTTCCTTTGCATCTTTTGGATTACTAGAACTCAAGATTCTTTAAGAGTGTCCATAATATTTGATGAGCTTCTTTTAGTTGAATGTTTTCCCTTTTCCTCTGTTCAATTAATCTTCAATTTTGTAAGTAAACTTTCTATTTCAGGTATTTCCTGTCAATCCCTTCATTCTTAGGCTGGAGAAAATGAGTAAGGTTAGTTACTTCTTATCATAATCAATGCCATCGAAGGTTCTAATTCATTGGTAGGCGTTGTGGAGTCCATTGAGTCACTGACTATATCAGTCTTGGTATCGAGTGAGATGCAATATTTGATTCTTAAAAAAAATTCTCAAAAAAGAAAAAGAAAAGGAAAAATTTACAACTAAAATTTACCTTCTTAAGTGATTTGTTGATTCAAATCGGTTAACATTGTCCGAGTTTCACATATTTTCTGCACTGATGAATCCAGACAGATCTTGTGATTTTTGTCTGAGACGCATTTTATTCAGGTCTTTAAAGGTACGAGTCTGTAATTTTGACACAGTGGCTTATGAGTCAGATATGAGCTGTCCAACTCATATCCAACTCGGCTGAGACTCCCAACATGATGTCGTCAATTCATTCTTCATGTATTTCCATGTATCCATAAGGTCTGCATTTTTTCATTAAGGATGGTTGAGTTCTCCGTTGTTTTTGGACAAGTTTAGGGAGGAACTTGGGTGGTCTTGTAATGTGATCACTTGTTTTAAATTGTGACATGTAGGGCCAGATGGATGAGCTTCTTCCTTATGACCGTGAAAATCTCGAGCGTCTGCTTGACGCCTTTAGTTCTGCGGTTTCTCTTGAGCAGATAGTATCTGCTTATTGTCAATCAGGTAGAAACCTAAATGAAGCCCAGAAAATGCTATCCAGTATGCAGAGAAGGACCCCAAATTACTCAGCATCAACATCAGGGGAAGGTGTGGGTGTGGTTTTAGCCAATTCTTCTGCAGGATACCAATCTGACATTCCAAAGGTAAAGGCTTTGAATGTTTCAAAGACTAAAAAACATCCGACATCTGTTGGAACTGTTTCGGGTGTAATTGGAAGGGACTATGGTAGGCAGTTGCCTTCAACTACTGGCTGTTGGAAGCGCAAGCCTATGGTACTTAATTCAGCTGATGTCACGGTTTCTGATGAGGATCAGAAAGATTACAATGGGGCTGGTGAAAGCATGCGACAAGAGATCGAGGGATTTCTTTTTGAAATGCTTGGAGATGGATTTAGTCTTGACAAAAGTGTCATTCATGATATCTTAGGTAATCACCTTTTACTTCCCAGCCTTTACGGTCTGAGATTGGATGCTCCTACTTATAAAATGGCATGATAGTTTATTTGTTAGCTCTTGAACATTGCCTCGTACAAAATTCCTCAATCCTAAAGAATGTGATTCATTCATATATGAAGTTACCCTTTTGCTCTTCTCAATACTGGTGTCCCTGTTTCTTCTTTATACGCATTGAATTTTCTTCTGTTCTTGATAAAAGGACAAAAGAGATATACTTTTTTAATACTTATATCTGATGTGTCAATGTTGTTTATTGGTGTTCTCACCTTTTGATCATTCCTCTTTTAAAACTGCAGGCCAATGTGGTTATGACGTGGAACAGGTAAATTCTCTGTTTTTGGATATTCTTCTGTACAAAGGTCTATAATTTCTGTCTCTTCATCAAGCAAGTGCAGATGGCCTTTAGTTTTGTGCCTTTTTCTCGGTCTTTTTACAGCAAAAATATGTACGCTCTTGCAGTAGTGTTGGTTGGTATGTCTAATACCAGACACATGGTGGGAGGTCATTGAATGCCTAAATAATGAAAGGAAATCGATAGCTTGAAAATCTCGTAAAGTGAAACCCTGTGGTCCCTGCCCATTGTAGAAGCTAAGGCTTATAATTCTTAATAAAAGTTGGAAACAAATAATCATTATCATTGCATTCTGTAAGACGAGAACCTTAGCATAAAATATTAGAGTTATGAATATAATGGGTTAGAGTACTGAAACATGGTTAGAAGTTCATTAATGAAAGGACTTTTGTTAAGGTAAAGGTGGACGTTAAATTCAAGTTCCCTTTTTCTCCTTTATGCTAGTTCATGTATTCAGGTAAGTAAGAAGTGAATGTTTTCCTGCTTTAGTAGCTTATGGGTCGAATTGATTCATTTGTATTGTTAAATTACTAAAATGCTGACCTGTATAAACTGTTCTTTGTTCAACGTCGTTGAGTTGCATCCCTCCGTAAAAAATAAAACAAAAGAATGATAAGAAATAAAAAAAAACACATGAATTTGGTCCTTGGAATTCACTTGCTGTACATTTGATTTTGGTGAGCGGTGAGCCTCATCTTGTTTGAGTTGTCAGTTTGATAGTGCTCTTTGATTTACTTTTATTTTTATTTTTACTATGTGATAGTGTTCTTTGATGATTGAATTGCCAGAGAGATTTTTGTACACTATTGAATTTTAGCTTTACGCTCACAATTCCACTTTTTTTTCACCCCATATATTTGGGATAGCTTGATTTGGATATTTTTCTATGATTTAAATGACTCTAAATATTAGGTCAGCATTAACAAAGCAGTTAACAGAGCTTATTTATGGAACCACCCCTTGTCTTTTGCTTAATTGCATGTGTTTATGCTTGTACATTTGGGCAACTAGATTATTCTTTGTCAGTGAGATTCCAGCTGTGGTTTTAACTTTATCCCGATGTGCAGAGCATGGAGAGGCTTATGAATTTGTCATCACCACCAACCACGGAAAACAGTGTGGATCTCATAAAATCACATTCCAATGAAGTATGGTTCAGTTTGTCTGTTACTTTCATTTCTATCCTATTATGTCTTATGAACTAAGACAGCCCCTGTAGCAGTTTGATCCATGGTTCTTGAGTTGGTGTAAAAATTGCGGTTTTTCTTACTGAATTTTCAATTCACAATGTTAGGAGTTATGTGGAGAATCTTCTTCTTCCTCCTTACCCCCCACCCACAGAAACAGCCGCCGTGTTCAAAGGTCAAAAAAGAAGAGTGATCTCGAGCAAGAAATTTTAGGTGCCTTGTTTACTGCTCCTGAAAGAGCCATTAATGAGCCAGTGAAAATTTTCCCTGTGAAAGTAAGACCCGTCGTCCAACGTCCTTTAAGTGAATCAGTGATAGAATACCAGTCTATCATTTCAAGGAAAGACACTATTGAGAAAGGTGAGCAGTTTTCCCTTCACAGGTGTCATGATACAAAATTTGTGTTCTATATAACTTGTACGTATTGTATGGTTTATTGGTTTTAGCCCTTCCTAACCTGATATCTTAACTCTCAAGATGATGATAAAAACGAATACGACTATGACTTGTTACGCAAAGCTGTAGCAGAGTACAAAGCTACGATGAAAGAATACTACACTGCCGTAAGTTTTCCTTTTATCTCTTCTCCATACGTTTGACTATGATTTCGACAGGGTTATGGTTGCTTGAAATGTTATTACTTTTGATGATTGATTATTTTCCAAGTCTTTTTTTGGGACCAATGAGCTTGTGTCTTTTGTTAGGCTGCTGTTGCCTTTGGTAAGAAAGAGTTCGAAAAGGCTCAAAAACTACGTGAAGAGGTACCTTCGTTTTCTTTCTTTTAGCTGTTATTGTTGCCTATATTTAAGGCGATGTCTTTCATTTAACGAAGCTCGTTTAAGGACTTGCCTCCATTTAACTTTTTCTTTTATGTCTCCGTGTGTGTTTAGGGGGACTTTTTCATGAAGAAATCAAAAGAAGCAGATGATAAATCTGCTAAAAAACTTGTTGAAAAGTTAGTATAAAACTAATATTTTGTTTTCCTTTCCTCTCCTTTTATGTTATGTACCGTAATAGACTTGATTTGACACGATCGTTCTGCAGAGGCGACGAGGAAGATATGACTCTTGATTTTCATGAATTCGAGCCAGAAACTGCCTTGCGGTTTCTTAAAGTTCAAATAACTAATCTTGCTGGCATTTCATGTAATAATTTAAACTACACAACTGGCTATTAACATTTTGATACAACATTAGTAGCTATTCATAAAATGACATTTCCTCTGGCCTCTTTTCTTACACCAGCCTTCAAGTACCTGAAGGTGATAGTAGGCTGTGGCGATGGTAAGTCCAAACATGCCTCTAGGAAGCGCCGGGTATGGATTTTTTTTTCTTTCTCTTTTGATTTGTGTATTTGTGGAAAATAGCAGTTAGAGAGGAGAAAGATAGGAGGAAACTCTTGTTTTATTGCTTAGATACTTATCGGGTAGATAAGAGATGATTACAATATATAGAAGAGGCCTCCAACGGCTATAAAAGGAAACCCAACGGCTATATATATGCACAGTAAAAGCAGTTTATTGTTTCTAGATAGATTAAGCACTAAACTAAGGCCAAAAAGGGCAAAAATAAGGCACAGAACAAGCACTAAATAGGTTGAATAAGTCTAACATGTCTAATATTCAACACTCCCCCTCAAGTTTAGTTGTATATGTTGATGCAGCCAAGCTTGAAGTGTAGATGCAAGAAGACTTGATTTGAGACAGCCTTTGTTAGAAGATCAGCCACTTGATCCTTAGTTTTGATGTGGAACAATGAGATATCACCATTGTCCACTTTCTCCCTTAAGAAGTGTCTGTCCACTTCCACATGTTTTGTTTTATCATGATGAGTGGGATTTTCTGCAATACATAATGCAGAGGTGTTGTCACACATGAGTTGTATAGGTTTGGTGACAACAAATCCTAATTATTTTAGCATCCTCTTTATCCATAAGCCTTCACACACTCCCAGAGCAAGGGCTCTGAGTTCAGATTCTGCACTGCTTCTAGATACAACATGTTGTTTCTTGCTTCTCCAAGTTGTAAGATTCCCCCAGATGTAAGTACAATATCCAGAAGTTGATCTCATATCTGGAACCACTCCTGCATAATCTGCATCTGTGTAAGACTTGGACCTCTCGTGACTGAGTTTTCTTGAACATAATTCCTTGACCAGGGTTCTTCTTTAAGAACCTCAGTATCCTCTCTGCTACTTGCATATGTCTTTCTGTGGGTTGATGCATGAATCGACCGATCGATCGGACTACTGACAAAGCATGTGTCAGGCCTAGTGTGAGATAGGTAAATAAGTTTTCCTACAAGTCTTTGATATCTCCCCTTGTCAACAAGGGGGCTACCATCACTTTTGCTCAGCTTTAATCCAGGTTCAACAGGGGTGTTTGCATGTTTACACCCTGGCATACCAGTTTCCTTCAAAAGATCTAGGATATACTTTCTCTGAGACATGGTAATGCCAGTAGCATTTCTGGCAATTTCCATACCAAGAAAGTATTTAGGGTTCCCTAGATCTTTTATCTCAAATTCAGTAGCAAGGGCACCTTTAACCTTGCATATTTCATCAGAATCATCCCCAGTGAGGATGATATCATCCACATACACAACTAGAACAGTTGTCTGTCCATGAGATCTTTTTGTGAATAAAGTATGATCAGTGTGGCATTGGTGGAAGCCATGCCTCTTTAGGAAGTTAGAAAATCTTCCAAACCATGCTCTAGAAGATTGTTTGAGGCCATACAAGGACCTTTTAGTTTACATACATCACCCTTATTGCAGGGATTCAAACCCAAAGGGAGATGCGTGTAAACCTCCTCACTCAAATCTCATAGAGAAAGGCATTTTTATATCTAGTTGAGTGGGGACCAATCACAGATTCACAAAGAACACTCATTAGGATTACGATAGTATTAAGCTTAGCAACGAGGGCAAAGGTTTCATGATAGTCAATACCATAAGACTGAGTGAAACCTTTTGCCACAAGTCTAACTTTATATCTATTGAGTGATCCATCAAACATTGTACTTAAGGGTGAAGATTCACCTACACACCACGGGGTGTTCGCAGACAGTAGAGGAAATATCCCAAGTGTTACATTTGGTGAGAGCATTCATTTCATCCTTTTAAGCTGACCTTCCACTCAGAACCTTTAAAGCATCATGGACATTTTGGGAATTTGTATAGTGTCAGATTGCTTGTAAAGGCTAGATATTGAGGAGATAGCTTATCATAGGACGAGGAAGTTGTACAAAGGATGAAATGGTGTACAACTCCTTGTCCCTTTTCTTTTAGCAATAGGTAGTTCCTCCATAGGAGACTCATTTTCTTGACCACTAGAGGAGTCAGAGTCCTGATAATCAGTGCTATTTTGATAATCAGGACTTTGATCCTCTGAGGTTTGAACATTATCATCATGACTATCTTCCTCATAAGCTTCAGTCTCTGGATTTTGAGAGATAGCCTTTCTTTTTCTGGTATAGACAATGATATTAGGTTTATGAGCATTTTGCTTTTCATCAATAGTATTTTTAGAATGATCAGAATTAGTCTGATCATGTTCCATATCATTTGTACCAGTTGTTTCAGTTTTCTCAAAGAACTCGATGGGACGAGTGTTCCAAGAGTCATAGTGATCTTGAAAATTCTCCCCCTGACCTTCATTACCATAGAAGGACTGATCCTCTATAAATGTAACATCCATAGAGTTATAGTACTTTCTAGTACTAGGGCAGTAACATTTGTATCCTTGTTGGGAGGATGAATATCCAACAAAGATACATTTGATAGATCTGGGATCAAGTTTCCCTCTGTTTTGAGGGTGTATGTGTACATAACAAATACATCCAAAAACCTTAAAGTCAATGGTGCTTATAAAGTGAGTACCCGGATGTGCCTCTTTTAGCACATGAATAGGAGTTTTGAACTTTAGAATCCTTGAAGGGAATTGTAACGAGGTAGGTAGCTGTTAAAACAGCCTCCCCCTATAGGAATTTGGGAACTTTCATGGTGAACATGATGCCCCTAGCAACCTCTAATAGATGCCTATTTTTTCTTTCAGCCACCCCATTTTGTTGGGGTGTATCAACACAAGTGCTAATATGGATGATCCCCTTTTCAGAGAAGAAAGAGGCAAGGCTCTTTTCAAAATACTCCTTTCCATTGTCAGTTTTGAGTACTTTAATTCTAGTACCAAATTGATTTTCAATCATGGTGTAGAAGTTTTTGAAGATGGAGCACACTTCGACTTTTCTTTAGGAGGAACAACCATGTAACCCCTCGCTTATGGTCATCAATAAAGTGACAAACCACCTCATTCCAGTGATGGTCCTCGGTTTTGAGGGCCCGTATGTCCTTATGAAATAAGGAGAAGGAGATGAAGGAGTATAAACACTTGCGGGGAAGTTAGTTTAGCATGTTTAGAGAGTTGACAAATTTCACAATGTAGAGAATCAATATTTATTCCATTAAACATATAGGATCTGACTTTTTCAAGTGCAAAAATTTGCATGCACTAGTCTATAGTGCAAGTGAAGCATAACATTAGTACAAGATGAAGTATTTACAACTAATAGACAATCCTTTTGGGATATCATTAATGCAAAGTCTAGAGTAGGAGGTCTTGAAGATGAAAAGCCCATATCTAGCTTCAGCACTGCCAATCTCCTCCATTGAACTCAAATCTGAAATTTACAACCATTAGTATGAAAAATCACAGAGCATTTAAGTGTCATTTATGAACCTACTAACATATAATAAGTTACACTGTAAGTTAGGGACATAAAGGACATATTTTAAAGTGACTTTTCACTTAAAATGATGTTTCGATTCGAGATACTTGAGAGATGGAACCATCGGCTATTTTAACATTATGAAATTTGAGTGCATTTCAAAAGTTTCACAAACAAACTCGGGTTTTCGATCATATGGTTTGAGGCACCGAGTCCACAATCCATATGTTTTTAAGGATTTGATCCCCTGAATAGGCATTAAAGCACACACTGTATTAGGCTATTAGCCATGGAGACATTGCCATGAGGAGCAGCAGTCTGTGTATTTTGAGCAGATAGCCTTTTAATGGCTTCAATCTGTTCCATGCTAAAACCACCATCAGACTTTTGTTCCTCAACATTAGCAAGTCTACCAGAGCTTTCTGATGTGTGAGTAGGCCTAGAGGGCTTCCAGTTGGCGGGCTTCCCATGGATTTTCCAGCAGGTATCCTTGGTGTGACCAGTCTTTTTACAATGATCACAAACTGGTCTAACACCTTTGGACTTCTGACTTGGACCAGCAGTGCTTTTAGTAAAGAGAGCACTGGTTTCAGTAGATGAAACAGGGTTAGACACCCCATTCAACATAAGTTTTCTTCTGCTCTCTTCATGCTTTATGTCAGCAAACACACTCTTGATTGATGGAAGATGTTTATAGCTCAGTACTCTTCCTCTCACATCATCAAGGGATGAGTTCAGCCCCATCAAGAATTTGAAAATTCTTTTCTTCTCCTTAATGGCTTTATAGGTTTTGGCATCTCTTGAAAATTCTTTTCTTCTCCTTAATGGCTTTATAGGTTTTGGCATCATTACTAGACTGCCAAGTTATATTTTCAAAGGCATCAAGTTGCTGCCAAGATCTTGACAGGAGGTTGAAGTAGTCAGTAACTGACATCTCCCCCTGTCTTAGATCATGCAGCTTTGATTCAATTTCATACTGCTCAGAGGTATTATCTCTTTTTGAATAGAGATCAGCAGCATTACTCCAGATATCCTCTGCAAGATTATCATAGAAGGAAAATCTCTGCAATATTAGGAGTCATGGATCCCAGCAAGATGGACACCACATTGCTGTTTTCCACTCTCCATTTCTTGCCAGATGGATCCCCTTCTGCAGGAGCTTGACTTTCACCAGTGAGATATTCTTCCTTGCCTCTTCCAGTGATATAAAATCTCACTGTTCTGGACCATTGGAGATAATTGTCACCATTAAGTTTGTGGTGGAAAGTGGCATCAAGGAGGTTTGAGTTCGAGGGCGACATTAGAGACCGCTTCATCCTCGAATTAACTTTTGAAGATTGCTCGGTGGCCATAAAGAAAGAGAATGTAAGCAGACAAGAGTTTGAGAACTTAAGTCTCTTAATCCATGTGGAAAATAGCACTTAGAGAGGAGAAAGATAGGAGGAAACTCTTGTTTTATTGCTTAGATACTTATCGGGTAGATAAGAGATGATTACAATATATAGAAAAGGCTTCCAACGGCTATAAAAGGAAACCCAACGGCTATATGCACAGTAAAAGTAGTTTACTGTTTCTAGATAGATTAAGCACTAAACTAAGGCCAAAAAGGGCACAAAAAAAAAAAGGCACAGAACAAGCACTAAACAGGCTGAATAAGTCTAACATGTCTAATATTCAACAGTATTGATAATCTACAAATTATGTGTTTTAATTAATCTGAATGTTTTTGCATTGTGTTCTAGTTTAAGTCACAGAAATGTTATTAAGGTTGTTTCAAATTGTGCGGCTTGTATATGCATTCCTATCGCTTAATCATTTCGTGTATAATTGCTCGTATTCTGTACAGATTTTAAGGCTCCTAGAAAAGGAACAAATACAGTGGACAGAAGAAGGGGATGGGTGGACTATTGTGATACAACTTAGTGAGGTCAAGCCAAGAGGCATTTAGGCTCTAATTTTGTCCAAAAACTTAAATTTAAAATGAAAAAAAAATTTTGTTGAGGCGATTCTCGGGTTCTTGCTTATTATACTGGAAGGAGATATTAAAGGGAGGCGTTGCCAGTTGATCAACAGTCAGGATGGAGCGATTTTCCTGAATTTTCTGTGGATCATAGAAGTGGACATGGGTCAAACTGATATTTTGGCTATACAAAAATTTTGGAGAAAAATTTGTTTTCCCTATATTGTTCTTGTTGTTTACTTATAATTAGCATTTTGTATGGTGGGTATATCATGTCTTCCAAAAAGCCGAAACAATGTAGTGAGACAATGTAGTAAGAAAGGCTTTGTACCTATGGGTTTCTGCTCTGATACTATGTTGAATTTCTATCAACTGTTTTTTTAGTGGAAAAGAAAGTTTATTGGGCATTATCTAAAGTGCAAGCATGTTAAACATCTAAAGGGGGAGAAACGCATCATTCAACTTAAGCTACCAACAACCAAAAGAGAGCTATAGGTAGAAGATCCGTAGGGTTATTTTACCATATTTCTCAAAAGCTTAAATCGTGTAAAGGGTGTGTTATTTTGCACATTAAACACAAATGACTTCATAATTTAACATGTTAGACCGAGACCCGAGAACTCTTAGTCTGGAGACATCAACATTAACACTAGGCTAATGCCTCATTGGTAAAACCAATGAAATTAGACGCTGGAAGATAGAATTTGTAATCAATCAAAGTATGAGAGGTGGCTTGCTGCATATTGACAATGCAGCCACTTAGAGCAACCGTAATGGTTGTCTCTATTTGCTCTATCTATTCTGACAGAAAGTTGACACATGGCACCTCAAGATTGAAGAAAAAAAATGGAGAGCGAATTCATGGAAAAAATTGGTGATAAGATGTTTTAATGGTTGTTAAATTGTTTTTAGCAAATGTAGAAGTTTCACCTCAGCTCAGCCCCTCTACCACCTTCTACTCCCGCACTACCCTTCTACTCCGGCACTACCTATGGGAAGGATTGTTGATAAGAAAATCCTGCATTTTCCGGATAACTCCAAATTAAAAATAAAATTCAGAAAGAGTTTGAAAGCCCCTCGATGAATCTACCGGATTTCTTGGTAGAAAATGAAGCCAAATCAACTTCTCCTCCAAGGGAGAAACCGAAACCGATGGTGATAAAGTATATCGTTTTTTTCCAGCGCTATATCGAAAAGAACAACACTTTTCAACTATTCTCCTGCCTTTCCAGGCCTCCTTCTAGTGGTGGACGGCTGAGGCTTATGGCGGCCTGTTCGGAGGGTGCTAAAGATCCTGCAACTATGATCATCTTCTCTGTGAAAAATGAAAAGAGATAAGAAGAAGAAGACTGTAATGGGAAAATCATCTATCGGCCGTAACAAAATTGAGGCTCTATTCTGACAAAAAGTAAATAGAGAATCTCTATTACCTTTCCACTATGGATGCTCTTAGTCGACATGGAAAGGTGATAGAGCATGAACTATGCATATGTCAAGACTCCATCAAAACGCAGTGATTTAGCGGTTAAACTCTGCAAAAAAGTAGGTGAAGCATAGGTGGCCTCTAAGAATGCGGGCCTAGGCCAATCTCTCAAACGAGGCTATCCTCTTCTTCTTTTATAGTGACTATCCTCTTCTAACAACAACGTTTCTATAAAAGTTATTCCCTATGTATGTACTATAAGTAAAACAATTATTTCATAAACCATACATTATAATTAGGCGGCTTCTATCGGCACTAAAGTTTTACTATTGACACCACGTTTACTTCCGACTCTCTTTAACTTACTTTTGACACCACAATAATATTTTTATTATTTTTTTACTTCAGGCATCACCAAAAAAGACACGAATTACTTCGTATACCACAATTTTATGAAAATACAATCGAGTCCTTTATTAAATTAATTTTAATAGAACATTTTGGTCCTTTATTAATAATATAATTTTAACATCAACAAATAATCCATACCTTCCAAAAATCTTAATCTTAATCCAAAACACCCTTTAATCTTCATCATCAATAATTTCATATCAAAACCCTTTCATCTTCATCACCCTTCTTCTTCTTCTTCTTCTTCATCATCCTTCTTCTTCATAAGAAATTCCATTAATAAACACTACACACCATCTTCTTCATCATCACAACCTTCTTCTTCATCACCTTAACACATCAAAACAATTTCATAAAAAAAAAAGGATGAATCCTTGTTCAACCCAAACTGAAGAACAAATGACATCAAAAGGATAATTTCTCACACAAAAAATCTTGATTTTTATTTCAAAACTTGAAATAGGTGAATGGGTTACCCTATTACAACATGAAGAGCATGTAAAAACATGATTTGGGAGAAAAAAAATCATGTTTATATGCGTTTTCCGATTAAAGATAAAGTTTTTCCGGTATTTTCAAGCATCTTGTTTCTGATACTAGGAACGTCGGCAACACATACGTTTATGTAAATATAAACATTGAAAACGTCGACGTCACGAATGTATAATTAACGTCGGAGCAAAGTTTTACGTCGGTGGCCCGGCGTTCCAAATGTATAAACAACGTCGGAGTAATTGACATTACGCATGGCGTTAGCCACATCGGGCGTTGTCTTGCTATTTCAACCAGGCCTATCGGCGTTCCAACATTTGCCCGAGTTTTCAGATTGCTTATAACGTCACTTGTCCTGGCATTGTTAAGCGCAAACCAACGTCGATCTGGTGATGTTACATGTCATCTTCATCGCAAATGCGAGAACAGTTTTTCCTCGACGGAAAAAATTCGAAAATGAACCATTAAAACCCTCGATTTCTACAAAATTACTAGCGAATTGCTTGAAAAACAAGATACATAACGTGATTTGGTTCAAAGTTATGTTATACTCAGATTGATTCTTGCAACCAATGCTTCCATTACGGTTTCAGTGAATACTTATCATCTCCGGCGCCTTCTCCGTGATTTTTTTTTTGTTTGTTTGATTCAAATGAAAAAGAGAGGGAATATAGTATTATGTTAAAATGAATTGGTTAAATGAATTAAAGGGTGTTAAAATATTAAAAAGTGTTATTTTATAATTAATAAAACCTGAGGGACTAAAGTACATATTTTTGAAAGTTATTAAATGGATGTGATGCCTTTAGTGATTTGGTGGTGTGCTGAAGTAAATGAAAAATAATAAATTAAAGAATGATGATAGAAAATTGATCTTTGATAGTTCATTTATAATTACCAAAAATAGTAACGAAAATGGATTTTTGTTCTATATTCATTAGTATATCATAATATAAGTATTATTCAAACAAATTTAAGCTTGCTAGAATTCTTGAGAATGAAAAAGAAAAAGAAATTCTCATGAATGTTGGAATAGATATATCAATTTAAACCTCACTATCTCACAAAATGTTACAAA